>KE372913.1:213323-231329 GCA_000418225.1 Zizania latifolia
CCTCTGACAGCAGCTCTTCGGATGACAGCGACATCGTGATCGAGGTATGTGAATGCGGACAGCCTAAGGTCGAAGGTCGTCCTTGTACGTGCGTTTCCGCTTCCAAGAGGACGCGAGTGCTCATCGCCTTGGACGATGACGACGACGACGACGACTTTGTGCCGAACGTTACAGCAAGTGGCAGCAAGCAGCCGAAAGCTCAGCCAAGAGACAGCAAGCGGCCACACACAGAGCCAAGCAGCAGCAAGCGGCCACACGCGGAGCCAAGCGGCAGCAAGCGACCACACGCGGAGCCAAGCGGCAGCAAGCGGCCACACGTGAAGCCAAGCGGCAGCAAGCGGCCACACGAGGAGCCAAGCGGCAACAGGCCCGTGGAACATGCAAGAGCAACTTTATGCAATTCTCATATATTCTTTAAAAATGAATGCCATATATATTTACCTATTGTTCTGCCATAATTTCTTATTGAACCACTATTTTTCATATCTCTAATATCTTTCCAAAATTATAAATAAATGGTTATATGGTACTTGTATTTTATTTAAAATTTAAATATAATGTTTCTTCATCATTATAGTGACATGTTTCATACAATTTACAACGTGTCTAGGGGATAATGGTACTTCAAAGCGTGTTTAACTCCATGTCATATTCTACTGATGGTTACTTGATACGCTTTACGACTTATGTACATGCTATTTACGGTTGAAAGCATGCCAAACTTTGTATCAATTTGATACGCTTCTCTAATCTAGTCATAAAGCATCTATACTTGCCTATAAATAATTGTTTGATACAACTCACAACGTGTCTAGGGGATAATGACACTTCAAAGTGTGTCTAACTCTGTGTCATTGTCTATTGATGGTTATTTCATACGCTTTATGACTAATCTACATGCTATTCATGGTTCACAGCATGTTAAGCTTTGTCTCAATTCGATACGATTTTCTATTCAAGTTAGAAAGCATCTATACCAGGCTATAAACAATTGTTTGATACGCTTTGCAACGTCTCTACGCGATAGTGATGCTTCAAATCGTGTCTAACTCCGTGTCATTTTGAGATGACTTCAATAGTGTGTTTATAAATGTCTTTATAAGGATAATAACACTATAAGCGTGTCTAATAACGTAACAGGCTAACACATTTTCGAAATCGTGTCAAAATGCATCTTTACATGTCGACGTAGAGATGTTTTTAGACTGCGTTACTACTAAAACGTATCTAGAGGGGGTGTTTTCTAGTAGTGATGGTGAAGATGATACTGATAGTGAGCTCAATATCCTAAAATGAGATGGAGTCATTCTATTCCTGAAAACTGAAATATAGTTATTACATAATTTAGTTAGAACCATCATATTAGTGTCCAAACAAACACACCCTATGTAAAACGCAGGTGGATGCTAGCTAGCCAGTCCTTGCTCCTGCTCGGCCTCTGCACCAACAGCAAATGCATGGAGCAATCTATGAATGAATGAAGATCTACTCGTGATCAAGTGTTAGTACTGATCAACAGCTTGCTGTGACAGCCCTGCCTGAGCTGATGCAATGGCCTTAGCTAATTCAATGTCAATGGCAGGGAGGAAGAGCTAGGATGCATAAATGCCATTTTACTAATAACAATTACACCCATAATATGATGGATTGAAATACTAAAGGTTTGAGCACTAACTCGAAAGCAAAATCACTGGAGATGGTGTTGACTTTACATTGAGAAAAAAGGGTTGCAAAGCTGACATGGAGCAGTGGAGGCTGTGATAGCAAAACTCCTTTCAGCTCGCCAGCGATGGCAAGCAGGCATTGGTCCGTCCATCTGAAAAAAAAAAGATGAAAAAGAAGGCCTTGTTGGGTCCAATTCAGATACATGCAATACTATATCCATTGGCATCACTGATCACTCACTCTTGTGATGCATCTTTCCATCGACCTTCCTCGAGTCTTAGCTTAGAAGTAATTAACCTAGAATGAAGCCCGTAATTGTCATGATTGAAAGCTCATTGCTTTCACAAAAAACCTAACTCTGCATGCTTTATGTGACACACAACTAGTCAGCTATTGTGTTTCTAGGAACGTAAGGCACTAGACCTAGTTTAGTAAATTGGGATCCTAACCTATTTTATGTGGATAGGTCAGAATCTCAGTCTGTTAAACTAAGTCTAACCGAAACCGAAGAGAACATCTCCGATTCATGGAAGACCGAACAATCTGCAATGAAATTCATACATAACTGGCTTCTCCCAAGCGAGATTTCAAAGTAGGGAACTCACACGAAGAGGAAAAAATTTCGACATTGTATAAGTATTTCCTGAACTTGTATGTGTGTTTTTCATTTCTGTTAATCTGATTGAAGTAAAGTTTTATCTAATTTTATGCCACAAGAGAAAAATGACAAATAATTCCCTTAAATTCTAACATAAACCACTTCTATTTTCATCTAAATTTTTTCTTTAGAATTGGCTTTTATCATGTTAAAACATCAACATGTATCCAGCCGCGTATGGACGAGCGTCAGGATAAAATAAAAATCATGTTGCAACCTAATCATGGAGGAAGACATCGACACGTAGAATATATGAGTGCACGGCTCAACAAAGGCGTTAGCATATCAGATCGCTGCAGCCTGCAGAGCAGCATGGATCAAACCGGCAGAGGCCATCCGCCAGGTATGCTGTCTGTATGAGTGTATGTTTAGACACGAAGACTGGGCCTATGCACAAGTTCAGAACATAAAGGAAGAAACTACCAACATTCCGAGTTTTGAAGAAAAAAAAATCGAATGAATTAATGTTTTAACACTCAGCGAATAATATTTCACCAATCGATAAAATTTATTTGAGTACAATAAATAAAATGGAACATAGTCATAACCAAATTAAAAAATTTCACTCACATGAATGAAACATTAAGTTTCAGCTGCTGAAACATAACAACAAGAGTGTTGCATATAGTTATTTCTTGGTATTGCAAACAATATCGCTGAATGTCGTATCTGTTTGAAATATTTTTTGACAACATGATAAAACATTTTTTGACTGAGTGTTGAAACACCATTTGATTTTTTGCAAATCTTAAGACACCCTAGTCCCTAAATGAAGCATTCTTGAAATATAAACCAGTGTTTAACTCATATTAATCATGTATGTACCTTTTAAATTTAAACTCGGACATCTTATAGCTTAGAAATTAGTCTACGACATAAACAAAATATTCCTCCCTCCATCTCAAAATACAATCATTTCTATCATTCAAATTTTGTCTCAAATATTACAACTTCTATAACTTTTCCTCCTAAATCTTTCTATTTTACCCCTATCTCGAGTACTAGTTGCATATAGTACTAATTGTTTGGAGTACTAGTTGAGGGGTAGTTTGAGCTTTTTTCCTTACATCTTAATAAACATATCAAAGTCTAGAAATAACTGTAATTTAAGACTAAGAAAGTAACAATTAAGTAATATACTATTCTTTATTTTTCGCTAGCTCCGCTCTTCCCTACGCATACTCCTTTACGTACCTGACATTGTCTTCTTCCTAAGCCTCTGCGAAGTTGTTGAGTATACTTAACCAGCGTTCACCAGCAAGCACAGAAATCATGTTTCCTGCAGAAGAGAACCAACGTCGCTGCTCTCTGTCAATGTACGTACGGCCGTAGTTGTATGGGCCTAGGCCTACAGTCCTGGCAGGCTGTCAATTATAGATGGGCAGGGTAGCGACCAGAAAGTGCTTCCATGAACAGAAACTTCATCCTCAAGAACTGAAAAGAAGAATTGTTAGTATTAGTGTACACTGCAGTAGTAAGGATAGGTTTAGTTGAGCTATAACTTATAAAAAAGTTGATGTGACATATTAAAAACTGTTGTATAAGTTGTAAACTATTAAAAACTATGAAACTGTTTATTGTAATATTTATGGATATGTGATTGAGCAATTCTATAATGCTTACCGATAGGGAACGACGATTACACATCTCAATTAACAATAAGTATAATAAGATAATGCAGACTTACGAAGAGTTCAGTCAACGTAAATCATAAAGTTGTGGAATCTAATTATACTGACAAAAAATTATTGCAGTTACAAACGGTAGTTTTATCCCGTACTTGTTTAATTTATATTTTAGCTTTCTAACCGAGAAAAGCTAGTTCGAAAACACGAGCTAGATTGACGGAGAGATCAGATAATCATTAGTGCCACAGTTTTAAAAGTATTATTCCTTGGAAAACACTAGCTTATTCTAGATAATTTATCATCGGATTTTTCATATCTCACCTCCAAAAATATGGTTTATGGAAAATCTTCTTCATCGGCATGGATCAGATAGCCTTTGCTAAAATATTTGTTACCTTTATAATCCATAATATTTGATTAATCTATGCATTAAGTTTTGAACTATTATGTACACTAGCCCACAACGAAAGTAGAGTATGGCCCATTTCAAAAGGGAAGAAAGTAAATGATGGCCCATTATATTTTAGGGGCCTCAAAACAAATGAATCTAAGTGGCCTAAGAGCTTAATGCCACCAAAATAGGAGTACTCCACAATACTATATCCATTCAAAGATACAACACATCTATATTTTTATGAAAGACAATACTTTTTAACTTTTAACTAATTATTAAATTAAAAATATTTAGGTTTAATATTATGTATGCCATATAGTTAGACTAATGTTTGAACATACATTTATATATTATTATCTTAATGATGATGATGATATATAACAAAAGTAACAAATGATCAATATTACATTGAAGATCGTATAAAAAATTTATATGTCTTATGTTTTATAATAAACATAGTATTAAGGAACAAACGTGGCCCATAAAAAGTCACCCTAAATATATTCCAATGACTTGTGGGACATAGCAGTTTGGACCCCACACGTCAGTGATCAAGGTTCTCCATTCTTAGTAAAGCTAAGAAGTCGACGGCCTTATTGTGCATATCGTGTATGCTCTGAATTTTCCCCATTTATCACTGATACATGGCTCCGACATGTGCAATATAACGGTGGATCCTATTTGTCGGTGAAGGTGTATGTAAAAAAACTACGATTATATACAATATTTTTCTAACTAGCGAAATAATCAGTCAGCGTAAACCATAAAATTATAAAATCCACATATACATAACTGCGATTTTATATTTAAATAATAATGAATACAGCACACTCTTCTAACTACAATTTTATATTTAATTAATAATGAATATAACACGCTCTTCTAAGTTCTAACTACGATTTTCTATTTAATTAATAATGAACCAAACACACTATGAGCAAAAACAGTGGAGATCTCTCCACACGCGCTTACAAACAGCAGCTCCGCCACCCGCGCGCCTCCGCCCAAAACCCTAGCCCCTGTCCGCTGCCCCGGCGCCCAAAACCCTAGGCCTCCCGGGCCCCGAGCTCCAGGCCAATGGCGCCGTCGGACTTGTTCCACGACGTGTCCTTCTCCCGCGTTCCCGCCGCCGCCGCCGCCGCCGCCTCGCCGGAGGCCACCGCCGGGGGCACGGCCGTGTTCGGCGAGGACGGCTCCTCCGGAGCCCCGAGCCTCAGCCTCGTCTTGCCCGGGGAGCCCCGGGCGAAGCACACGCTCGAGATCGATCTCTCCGACGCGCAGGTATTCTCCCTGATCTCGATGGTTTAGGGGGGGAGTGGAAGTGGTGTATAGACTGTAGGGTTGTGGTCGGTTCGATTAATCGATTTCATGTGGTTGTGGGAGGTGTTTGCTGTTTCGATGCGTCTGTGGAGTGAGATTTTGGGTTTTGCAGATATTCAAGCTGGGGCCGACGGAGTGGCTGTGCGTCAACGGCGAATCGGAGGCTAAGGATGATGATGATGAGGTATTCTTCAGTAATCTCGCATTTTTTTACTTATTATCTGCTTCTGTTTGGTCATATTGCACATTCTTCTATTAGATTTCGTATCTCTGATGTACACTGAAGCTTCCAGTATAACAAGTCCAATCCCCTGATATACCACACTTGGAGCTGCATGCTGCTGTATCATGCTCGAGCAGCTCAACTGTTCAGCTCATATAATTTGTTGCAGGGTAGGGACATGCAAACAGCAATTTTGTTTTTAAGATGGCTCAAAAGGAGTTTTGGTGAACTTTTGTCTGTGGTGAACTTGTTGGGATTACTAGTGCGTAACACCACACAGTTTGCACTCAAATATGTTGTTGGATCACTGTTTGTTTGGGCCATATTTTCTTCCAAAGCTTAGGCAATACTAGTTGAAACAGCAAAATAAAAGGCTGGAGTATGTTCTCCTCCTTTTGGTAATGTCATGTGATCTCTATGCATACTTCCCTAAATGTACTACAGAGTGGCCTTAATTTGAAAAGCTAATGCTGACATTTTTCGAAATTGCAAAGGATGTGATCTATGATTGTGAGGCGTGAAGCGTTACTAGCTGATGATTTTCTGGCCTATTTTGAACTCAAAAACTTTATAGAACTCTAAAGAGTCTGCTGTCTGTTGTTTTGGTACAAAGATGGATTTGGTGCTGACATCTGTGTAACACTTCTTTATTATCATCCACTTAACAAGCAATTGCATAATTTTTTACGTAATGTCGCCTAGAGGTAAATGTAATGTGACAATGTTGCAGATTGTTTTTTGGGCTTTTGCATTGGAACTTTCTTGTAACACATATTAAATGGCTTCATGTTAACTCTCAATTCTTTGAGGCAGAAGTCATATTCAAGAGCAATTAAGATTGTTCTTAGGACAGAAGCTGAGAGCAAAGCCTTCTATTTAGCTTTTCAACGATGGAAACATGGAGTGATTAGTGGAAAAGCTGGTTTGTCCTTTCATTTCTTGTTTCAGATAATTCCAGTAGCATATTTGTTGCATTATTTGTGAGTCATGACCTCGATGCTAATTTAAGACAGTCATGCATTGTCAATTATAAATCTCCATAACTGTATTATTTGAAATTGCCAACAGTCGCTCTTCAATACCAAGTGTTTTTTGAGACTACATAATAATGGGCACTTTGTTTGCTTTATCCTCCTAGCTCTACTATATGATGAAATTCATAATGTCATTTAACTTGCATATTTAATCATGCCTAATCTGATAAAAAGTTAATGTTATTAAGCTTTTGTATTGTAGAACTAGCGCCTTTATTCCTTTATATCTGCACATCCAGTTGCATTGAAGGATAACTGTAATTTAATGAAATCAAATTAAACCTTGGATGATTATATTCAATGCATGTTATTTTTGAGAATATGCATTAAGACTGCATCTTTTTTTGGTAGGACTTGGTTATGTGGTGCTATGCAGTACACCTTGTCTTCTTCTGTTTATTATTTACTTTTTTATTCAAAAGACTTATTTGTGACGAAGCAAAGTGGCAACTAAGATACAGCAGTGGCATGTTGATCTCACAACTTATGCCAACAGTGATGCGACACAGCCAGAGTAAATAGCCTTTTTCTTGGAAAAATGCCATTAGATTTTATTTTCAACATATTGCTGCTTCATGGCAGGTGAACCCTTGGAAAATGGAGTAATAATTGCTTCTAAAAGCAAATTTGATACAAAAATTGAGGCATCATCAGCAAAGATGTATTTCCACTACTATGGCCAGTTACTACATCAGCAAAATATGTTGCAAGATTTTGTCAGGACAGGTCAGTATCTTTACCTATTGTTAAAGAGTTAAAGTTATATATTAACTCCATTCAAGACAATCTTGACGTTTGACACCAATGATTACTGTTCCCAGTTCACTTGGATCTGTTACTAAAAGAATGATATGAAGCTCACATTTCTGGCTTTCTACATAAATGTAATAAGTGCACATAAGCACATTTGTTTACTCCAGGAACGTACTATGCTGCTGTAATGGAAAATCGATCCGACTTTGAGGGTCGAGTGGTGGTTGATGTTGGAGCTGGTAGTGGCATTCTTTCATTATTTGCTGCACAGGTACGCTCTAACCTTCTTCATGATTTCTCTAACTTCTGTTGCTTATGTAACATAACCAATGATGTTTTATATGCTAATGTCAGGCTGGTGCTAGACATGTCTATGCCATTGAGGCATCTGAAATGGCTGAACATGCCCAGCGTCTTATTTCTGGGAACCCATCTCTTGGTCAACGGATCACGGTTCGTTTTTGTGCCAGTTGGATCTGCAATTTTTCAGGCTTCTCTTTTTTGACCCTAAAATTAATCAGTGTCCCATCTTAAATAGGTCATCAAAGGCAAAGTTGAGGAAGTTGAACTTCCAGAGAAAGCTGATATACTCATTTCTGAACCTATGGGTATGGCTCAATGATAAACTTTCTGGAGTGTTCCAAATAACAACTATCTCCATCCCCATAGCCTACACTTTTGTTGCTTCTGCCTTACATCTTTTATTGATGCACAATCTACTAACCAACTGTCTGACTCATTAATTCATTATGCATGATACATGGATAACTTTCGTACTTATTGCAGCTAGGTGATGGATGGGTAATACTAGGTTGCAGCTTGCAATGTCATCTGTTAATCCTGTTATAGAAGATGACTGTATCTATACGTGTTGACAAATTCTTCATTGCTAGAGCTGTTGTTTCTTTTAATGTACCGTATGGTTAGTACTGGCCAAATGATGGGATAGGTGACATCACTTGAATTATACATATCAACTGTGTTTATTAAATAATGAATACCCAATGCACATATCTGATATTTGAAATGTTCTATTGTTATTTGAATTTTGATATTTGGTATTGGATAGTGAACTTAATTCTTTGATAATGATATGGCATTGTTCAGTTGATTGTTCTGTATCGGATTATCTGTAATGACTTGTTTTGTTGTCTAATTTTTAGGAACCCTGTTGGTGAATGAAAGGATGCTGGAGTCTTATGTTATAGCTAGAGACAGATTCCTTGGGCCTGATGGTAAAATGTTTCCAACAACTGGAAGGTATGTTTCACTGGGAAATCTCTAAATTAGTCTGGATATTTATTGCAAGCTCTGCTTCACAAAATCTTTGGGATTTGGATTAGGATATGTTCAGTAAATCATCTGTATGCCTATTAAAACATCAGAGTAGATCTATTAGCTAAAAATATTCCAAAAAATATGTTCATATGCATGATTCTTTTAGCCACTCCTAGGTATTCAGAGTTACTCACTGCTCCTTGATATGTTAAATATTTGCTAGGATTCATATGGCTCCATTTTCTGACGAATACCTTTATGTTGAAATGGCAAACAAGGTACACTATTACTCTGGATTTTTTTTCTAGTTTTACCTTACAATCTTATTATCCAACGCTTGTAGTGATGCTTTTATTAATATTGTCTGAAACTACCGTGTGCAACCTGGTTCTTCAAAAAGGAGTATCTTGAAATGTTTGCTGCTATGTAAAGTGGACCACACTGTACTACAACCTTTTTCCGTTTTAATACAAGGATACTTAGCTCTCCTGCATATTCTCTAAAAAAGAGAATGTGCCCCCATTCCCAACTTGTATGGGTTTTTAGCACACCATTTGCTCTACCTGAAAATATATGTTTTATATGCTGATGCTGGTAGGGGGTAAGCCACCTTGCGATCACTTCTATTTATAGTTTTATACTCATTTTATCAAACAAGTATATTACTATATTATCCCTTGCAGAAGTATGCCATTTCAATCCTAATGATGTCTTTATAGTTTGGTGCATTCTCATATTTGGGTTGTGTGTCTCTGCAGGCACTCTTCTGGCAGCAACACAACTTTTTTGGTGTTGATCTTACACCTTTGCATGGATCAGCATTCCAGGGGTATTTTTCACAGGTACTGCTATTTGATCTTATCATATTTTTCTTAGCACTTCAACTTTCTATAGCTTGCAGTTTTAGATTGATATTGCTGAAATGAGCAATATTATGTTCTCCAGAATATTGTTTTGAACTTCTTCTGTAGTCATATCATATGTTATCCTTTATTCAATCTTCTATTTTTGAAATTGCATGGACTCAAGTTTTAGCTGCTATGACAGGTTTTTGAGAGTGTATTTGATTCTTTGATTTTTTTTTCTTCATCTTAGATAACTTAGAGGGGTGTATTGCAACACTTGTTATCTCATATTGTGGTTCTATTATTCTCCACCACACTTGTATAGGCTTTGTGTTGGGAGCAATGGAGCATAATAATGTCACGATTGAACTGTATTCTTTTCTGACCAGTGGAATTGCTAAAAAATTATTGTGGTCCGTTTCTGACCCGTAACATAAGTTGTGTCTATATTAAACAGATCTTTGACATTCTATTTGATAATGCTAGTTTCATGTGCTGTATTTCAAATGTGACAAACTAGTGCAAAGGTTTCAAATTTGTTTTCGAAGTTTCCCTGGACAAAGTAAACTGATCCAATCCTGGTAGGGCTGGTAACATTTCATTTTTTTCCCGTTTGAACCTTTGACTAGTGTTAACAACTAGATCTAACAGAAAGTAGATCCCAATTTATAAACAAACAAAAAAAGCTCAATATGCTCTTGCTGCCTTACTGGGGTCTAAATCCTCCAATTACCCATCAGCATTCCTGGTTCCAGTGGTTAGTGCCATTGTGCCAAGATTTGGAACCCTGAGCATGGCTTTTACCTGTAATACTTCTATGAATTGGGATTGCATTGTTGATTAGTGTGGCTACTTGACAATTCCAAATGCCCCTGCTACTCCCATGCAGCCTGTGGTGGATGCATTCGATCCAAGATTATTGGTTTCTCCATCTACGTATCATATGCTCGACTTCACTAGAATGAAGGTAAGTACGCTCCATTGGTGATGAGATTGAAACTACAGTTAATTTTTCTGTGTTCTTTTTTTGTGCGAATTGTATCATTCTAGCCTTTCTTTGCCAGGAGGAGGACCTTTATGAGATTGACATTCCTCTTAATTTTGTGGCCTCTGTTGGCACTAGGGTGCATGGGTTAGCTTGTTGGTTTGATGTATTGTTCAATGGGAGGTCAGTGCTGTGTATTTCAGTCTATATTGTCTCATCTGCTTCTACCCAAGGTTTCAAATACTGATTTTGCCAAAAATATTGGCACTCCTGCAAAACTGGTAACCAGCCAGTACTGGTCAAATGTTCAAATCAAAATTTTTTATTTAAAAAATCAGTTACTGGCCTTAAATCTTTGTCAAGACTAAGACACAATTTTTCATAATACATTAATTGATCATAAATGCAATCATCCATATGGACATGCATCACAAAATATAACATACAACAGTAAATCAGAAATATAACAATAGATACAACAACAAAAACAAAGCCTTTCAATCCCAATCAAGTTGGGGTAGGCTAAAATATAACAATAGATACAATTTCAAAATTGAATGTGAGTCTCTTTTCCCCTTTTAAAATGTACCAACAAAGAACCTTATAAGAGAAGATGGAATTGATTCAATTCAATATTCAATATTCAAATTCTAATTATTTTGGCAAGTATGCCTGTAACCAGTCACTGGCCGCTGGGATTTTGAATACTGCTTCTACCTGCTATAATCTTGGTATGTTTTGACGCAGCAATGTGCAAAGGTGGCTTACCACTGCTCCAGGCTCCCCTACGACTCACTGGTATCAACTGCGATGCATACTTTCACAGCCATTGTATGTCATGGCTGGACAAGAAATAACAGGCCAGCTTCATCTGGTGGCTCACAGTGCACAAAGCTACACGATATACTTGACGATGTCAGGTTAGACATTTTTCCTTTTTTTTATCATTTTTCGATCTATTGTACTTGAAGCTGATTGTTCTTGCACACTTTCAATTATTTCTGGAAGCTAAAATGTGGGGCGAGGGTGCAGAGCAAGGTGGCATCCTGCAGACATCCACAGCCAAACTTGAACTCAAGGAGCCATACTACAGGCTATCTCAGCCACAACCCTATGTGGTACAAGACCAACAGGAGCAGCAGTTACCATCTTTGCAGCCACAGGTAAGTTGTGTTTTAGCAAGTACTTAAGAGCAATGTGCATGTCTATTTTAATGTTTATTTTCATGTAGTATATCGGATGAATATATCTGCTTCTGGCATAACACTGACAACTCTTGAAAAATCACCATGTTATGCCTTATTCCCTGCAAGGCAGAATCCTGTACTTGAAATACCTATGCAGTAGTGTGTTTGGTTTGCATGAACACCCTTGCTTGGATGATTGAATGGCGTTTACACTGAGCTTTTAAATCCACTAGCAATGTGTCTGTGCACTGCGATGGATGTGAAATAAATGTAGTATAAGGTCCAGAGTTAATAATGAAATGAAATAATCATTATCAGTTTTAGAAATTATATACATGACCATATATGAACAATAATGGATGGGTGTAGAACACACCATTCGATTGATAAAAAAACCTAATGCACACATATACAAAGAACACATGTTTCACAAAAGACATTGCAAACGACACGCGTTAGGCTACGTATATCTAGCAGCAAAATCTTAATAGGGAATGGGTGGCACACTGACACACCATCATCCCCAACTCTTTTGAAGAAATATTAGGATTTGCGGAGTTACTTGAAAGATCTAAGCAAAATGTGGGTGCATGCAATAATAAGTTGGTACAATGAGCGCCTGTTTGCAAGGATTTTCATATCTTTAGAACTTAGTATAAATTTGAACTAACTCCAAAAAAAGTTCCCAAAGAGATACCCTGTCCATACCTACAAAGAAATACTCAGCTATGGATGTTTTTTTGGTACTTAAACTCTCAAACTGTCGGTTAGCAATTGTACTGCTAATGAATGAACCTGATGTTATGTACTTCATAGATCTAACATTCGTTCTGCAAACAGGGATCTGGGCAGCAGATGCAAGATGATCTTAGCCCTAGTATCACGATAGAACCAGACCAAGACTCTGCGGCCTTCAATTAGATATAGCTCCTAAACCGGAGTTGCATTCTTGCTTCAGGCAAACAACTCGGGCCTATACAACAGTGTGCTCCTTACCTGGTGTTGCTATGCGTTAGCTGTCAGTGGCTAACATCGCATTTGTTGTGTACAAGAAGTTGTGCAGCTATAGCTAATTGTGCTCTTGGGGTTGAAACACAATAAGAGTGTCTGGTTGCAGGGAAAGCTCAACGACAAAGGCGTCTAACTAGAACGATGGTACTATGCTCTGATGTGCTAGCTATTATTTATTTGGAAGTTGGCTTGTGTTGGGTCGAATATGGACTATGGAGCTCTGTGTTATGTGCCGCATTCGCTTGGACCTCACAATTCAAAGCTGAGCTTGGCGATCCTTGTTTAGCCTTGAACTGTATGATGCAAATGCAACTATGGTTTTATTATTTTGGAGCATGATGCTTCAGTTGAAGTGAATCTGGATGAACGGAAGGATGTCTTTGTCCTGCTAACACAAGGCAAATTGCGCCGGCTGTGGGCAGATCGGTGGCTGCTAGAGGAGCTCCTGTTGTTGTTACTTATCAACTGCTTCCTCCTTTCCTCCGATCCCAAGGCCATAAGCATGACTTTTAGCTACTCTGTAATCCAATTTTTTTTCTGGTCAGCATAATTTTTTGGAGATATTGATTAGCTTTATCGTCTATGATATTTAATTGATCTATATATTAATTGTTTGGATTGCTATTTCAGCTTTTAACGTCCCGATCTTCTTTTCTGAACAGCTCTGAGGAATTTCTCTCGGGAAAACATCCATGCGTCACCACTATTACTGAATCAGTGTATCTTAGCAAATCTACCTCTACTGAGTCGTCTCAGATCTGCAGCTTAATGTTGAAGCAAGCAGCCTCACAAAATGCCGCTCTCTCAGAAAAAAACAGTTTAAAAAGGCTTTACTTCTATCTTCTTATCTAACACCAAACATTAGGTCATAAATTTAAAAGTTTATTCCTTTGATATCTCTTGACTAAATTTTATCTACTCAATTTTGTTCAAATATTAGTCGTTTTAGAATTTATAAACATTTTTTATATTTTCTTTTATTTTGCTTTGGTCAAATAGATAATATTTCTCTAATAAATAAATGATTCATTTTTTCTAAGAACAAATAGTAGTAATAAAGTTATTTAGTTGATTTATTAAATCTTATGTACAACTTCAAAACTAGCTATAAAAGTCAAAGTCACTTAGCAATGCTATTACTTTCTAAAGAATATTTTAGTCTTTTAGTCCTATCACATATTTATCACCTTTATATTTAAAAGTAAGTCAACGGAGGTAGTGTAGAGATACACATCAGCAAGACTGTAGAAATTTCTACAGTGGTCGACATCACCGGCATAGACCCACCTCAGCCGACTGCATTGAGATCGACGGCGACGTGAACAGGTCCCACTCCACGTGTCCCTCACGCGAGCTACGACGTGGCGGACATCCTCGCGCCGTATGAACGGTCCCGATCGCACGCACACCCGCATCGGACGGTAGAACGGTGCCCCCACATCGCCATATATACCCAACCCCCTCCTGATCCTTCCGTTTCCTCTCGTCTCCCCCAAGTCCGGACTCCCGACAAGGTTCTAGAAACCCCGCGCTCGATTCCGGCTGCCGAGAGATGGCGGAGTCCAACCCGCAGGTGGTAAGAGCGATTGCTTCGCTTGTCTGCTCGAATTGATGCTGGTTTGTGTGGAATTGGTGCTGATTCGGTTCCGATTCGGGGTGGTTTTGTTTGGTTTGGTTTGTGTGCTTTGCAGGAGAGGGAGGTGGTGGTGGAGCAGGAGGAGGTGAGCAGGCCGAAACTGAGGTACCTCGAGTTCGTACAGGTAGCAGCGGCGCAGGCGGCGGTCTGCCTCGCGGGGCTCTACGCGCTGGCCAAGGACCACGCGGGCCCGCTCCGGCCCGGCGTCGACGCCGTCGAGTCCGCCGTCAAGGGCGTCGTCGGCCCAGTCTACGGCCGCTTCCACGGCGTTCCCGTCGACGTCCTCGCCTTCGTCGACCGCAAGGTACGAGCACACGCTCCCTAACGCCCCGTTGCCCATCCTCCACAACAGTCAACAGCTTCAGTTTGCCACGGTCGCCCCCGTTGTCCTGTCCCTCGAAGCGAACGGTCCCGCGTTGCTCGCTCGCCGGCGCTCGTAGCCACCTCCTGCCCCCCGCGGCCGCGTACGTTAGCACGCCGTTCCGCCGCGCCGCTAGGTTGCGCCGCTAGATTTTTCTGGTGCGCGGCATGATTGAACGCGGGCCCTCGATCTGCTAACCTGCGCGCTACTCTGGCCGTTTTCGTGGTGCGCGTGATGTAGCGGGGGCGGTGGGGACTACAAAGGGCGGGCAAGCTGTGGTGGAGAATTTGTCCCCGTACTGCGAATCTGGGATTCCCGTGGTGGTGGGTGGTAACCACCCATGGTAGATTCCATGGATTCCGGCGCATTCTAGCACATGGCGGAGTCTCCGAGCTGGTGAACGGGTGGTAGTGTGGTACAAGTACAACTTGCCGACGAAGTCCTTGTCGGTTGATTTCAAATTTGATTTCAGTGTTCTTACCTGGGAGTGCAGAATCTGATTTCGAGGATTCGTAGTAGTAGCAGCAGCATTCGGTGCTAATTGTTGTAGGAGCAATTTGGAAGCACAGTATTGGTAGAAATTGCGTGTTCTTGCTGACCGGGGTGAACCCGAAAATCGCAGGTGGATGATACGGTGCAAGAGCTGGACCGACACCTCCCACCGACGCTGAAGGCCGCCTCGGCCCAAGCTTGCGCGGTGGCCCGCGGCGTGCCGAACGTGGCGAGGGAGCTAACCGCCGAGGTGCAGCAGTCCGGTGTGACCGGCGCCGCTCTCGTCGTGTACGGGAAGGTCGAGCCTGTGGCCAGGGACATGTACGGAAGGATCCAGCCGGTGGCCAAGGACCTGTACGTGCGCTACGAGCCTGCGGCGGAGCACCTCGCCGTCTCCACCTGGCGCTCGCTCAACAACCTGCCGCTGTTCCGGCAGGTGGCGCAGATCGCCGTGCCTACCGCCGCGTACTGGGCTGAGAAGTACAACAAAGTGATCGTCGCCGCTGCCGAGAAGGGCTACACCGGCGCACAGTATCTTCCGGCCATCCCCTCTGAGCGCATCGCCAAGTTTTTCGGCGAGGGCGGCCCACCGCCTGCAGCATCGTCGCCGGATACCCAGCCGCTGAAGGGTGCAGCGGCGGAGACCTACTAATGCCTAATGAGGTCACCCGCCTGAAGGTGAGAGCTTGATTGCCTCCTTCACCTGAACTGAATAAGTGTCGGCTCCCAGGGCAAAGTTGCCAAGTTGGTGTCTTACATATGCATGCGACGACATTTTCGTGGATGATGATGCTCAACTAGTTCTCCTTTGTGTACTGTACGTTTCTTCCTCCTGCTTTTGTACAAAGTTGGTTGATGTCGCAATCCTTAGCTAATCCAGTGCAATTAGGCTTGAACTTTCTGTTGCCATTCCAGTTGACGTCGATGTCGACAAGCTCTTCTATTGGCGAGCTTTATAATCCGCTGGCTATTCCTGCCCATTGTATCTGCTATCCTGTTAAGCTCCAGAGACTAGAGTGCTCCGTTGTGTGTCGTTTTGCTCCGTCGTCCGATCCAAAGGGTGGTGTACCTGTTCTGAAAAAATTATTCTCTATTCTGTGTCGTCAAAACTTCAAGAGTATGTGCTCATGGTGTGGAACTGGGCTGATGATCATGGATGAAAAATCTTGTGTAGAAGATAGCGTTGTTCCCGTGTCGTGTGGGACTGTGGGTACGACCAAGAGAACAGGACGTAGTCCGGCTCTGGTGTCGGCCACAGTCGCACACGGCACACCCAATCTGAGATTAGTGTATGCCGTGTGTTTACGGGGTAGGAGAGATTGACAATACTCTTCCTAGTTTATCATATTTTAAAATGTAGTAAGTTTTAATGTTTTAGGTTTATACACGCATTTTAAAAATCATATTAAGTTGTTGAGGTGAGGAACAAGTAACTAAGTCAGGATACTATTTAGTATGAGTACTTAAAGATAAAACTTATATTTACAAAAACTAGATTATTATATGTAAAATGATTTTTTAATTCTAAAACTTGTTAACTCTAGACTAGCGAGCAACCTTCAGAGCAGTACGGACAAGTTGGGATATAGTTGTGGCAATCATGCCAGCGGATTGTTCCGCGGGCCCAAAATCACCTGCACGATGCGACAGCAGCCGAGGCAGGGCTGGCCAACAGGCCACATTTGTCCCAGGCCGAAGGCCCCCAGCCTACAGCACAAGCTAAGTAGCCCAGTTCACTGTACGTTGCTGCTTGCTGCTTGCTGTGTTTATCAGCTGCTTGCCGAGCGGCCAGTCAAGTGCCTGCGAAAGATGCAATCAGCAAGTCAGGGGGCGCCGTAAAACCGCGGTAATCATCTTTCTCGCCGTGGTTATCGCAGTTTGCCCATCTCGTCAACCAATGTAACTGATTATTACTGGTTTGATAGTTTGTAAACCAAACCAATAATATCTACCCTATCTACCTACCATACTATATAATTGACGAGTCGTAGGATGTACACATCACCTCTCTGACAAATCTCAGCCCTTTATCATTCATCTGTTAATCTCAGCTATTAATCACTCATCATCAATCAATAATAATCTCCTCAAATCTACCATTTATTCCAATCCAGCCCTCTTAACTACATGCGTTAGGATCCCGGCCCACCTGCACCGGATTTATGGTAACAAGCCGAGCGGGAAGAGGGTGTGGGAACGTGTAACGCCCTGAGTTTTACTTTCAGAAAAAATAATAATAAATAGAATAAACAAGTTGAAATAAATAAATTAGGTTTGAATAATCAAATGTTGTAAATGCTAAGGAAATAAAAATTTTAAGGAAATAATTCAAATTTTGGTTTGGAAAAGTCATGAAAATGCTCTAGGATTTCTCTCTGAATTTTTAGAAATTTTACAACTAGAATAGTAAATACAAACATCAATTCAGAATTTATTTAAATCAGAAAATAAATTAAAATCCCTTTCGGGCCGCTCCCTCCTTTTTTCTCTCTCTTGGGCTGGCCCAGCCCATTCTGGCCTCCCCTCCTCTCTCTGC
>KE372913.1:251730-265008 GCA_000418225.1 Zizania latifolia
CCCCCGCCGACAGCGACTCCAGCACCGAGCTCCACCCGCAGTGCGTCAGGAACGCGCCGCACGATGGGTGCGATAGGATGCGCCGCTGCGGCGCCCACCCCTCCACCACCAGCCCGCACCCCGGAGCGAGCCCACGCAGCAGCGCGCGCGCCGCGCCGCGGTCCTCGTCGGGGCCCTGCGGGAATCGCACCACCCACACGAAGGCCGCGCCGCTCAGCTCCAACCCGCGCGCCATCTGCGCAATCTGCTTCTCCGACATGAAGTACTCGCTGCCGAACGAGACGAGCACCACGGAGCTTGGCTCCTGCCTGTCGAGCCACCGCATGACGCGGTCGGCTTCCGAGCCCGCGCCAACGTCCCCGGACCCGGAGTCCACTAGCAACGGACCGCAGGGGATGATCTCCTTGCCGACGAGCTTGGACAGGTAGTCCATGTACTTGCGCTCGATTTCCGAGCATGTCTTGATGGCGACGAACCCCGACGAGCGTGCCAGGCTCAGCGGCAGGGGCTGCCACTCGGGGACCAGTGCCGTGCCGTCGTCTTGGCTGGCGAGCAGAGTACTGGTGTAGTTGGCGTCCTCCTCGCCGCCGCCGAGGCTGATGGCCTCGAAGGGGAAGGCGCTGGGCGCGAGGTCATCCTTGAGGCAATGGACGAAGAACGCCAGGGCGGCGGCGCTGCAGGTGCTGAAGTGTACGGCGGGGACATCGCGCGCGGCTGCCTCGAGCGGCGCCCACGGCTGGAGGAAGTCGTAGAGCAGGACATCCGGGCGAAGCTCGTCGAGGAGGGCGCCGAAGACCGGAGCGGCGAGGTCGCAAGCGCGCTTGAGGACGGGCATGAGCCGCGGCGGGAGGTGCTTGGTGGTGTGCAGAGCGGGGGGAAGGTCCGGGAGCTCCGGGAGGTGGAGCTCGACGAGCCTGATCTGCTCGGTCTGGCGGTGCGCGATGGCGGCGAGGTTGACGGGAGTGGAGACGAGGTAGACGACGACGTCGTCGATTTGGTCGCTCGCGGCGGCGGTGGATGTGAGGCGCCTGGCCAGCTCGAGGTAGGGGTTGATGTGGCCGTGGGCGAGCCACGGGAACATGACCACGCGTAGCCGCTCGCGCTCCGCCTGCGCCATGGCGGCCGTTCGCCGGACGACGTGAAGCTAGCTAGGTTGCCACCGTTTCAGGTAGCCGAATTGCTGTGCGCGCGATCTGCACGCGACGGCGGCGGTGGCACGGCGCGCGGTGCGTGCAACATTTGTAGAAGAGGCGGCCATGCATGCAGCTTTGCCACGTAGCGATGTGCTGGTCGATCATCTTCGAGAGCCCGTGGTGTCTAGATGGCTCACGAGTCCACCGTTGTAATCGTAACAATCTCTACGTAATGCGAACGTTCATGATACATACTACCATCCAACCTTCCGAGAACGAAATCGAAATCGCATTTGTACTATTTTTGTAGTTCTTGCGAAAAGAGTACATCACCAACTTTGCTCAATGCTGTGGCATCTGAACAGACAACAATGGCATCGAATACTTGCGGCAACCTGGAAGCAAGCAAGATCTGACAAGGCTCTTACAGCTGGTTAACTACTGAAGGAGGCTGCATCGCGATGTTCAATGTAAAATGTATTTCAAAGAAGTTAAGTATGAACTTCATAGCATAACAGATGAGCATGGTGCGCTCAGTTTACAACTCGCTGCTGTGAAAGATCGGTCAAAAAGGGCCCACTAGAGATGGGGGTGAAGCGACAAGAATTGCACTACAGACTTACACCAGCAAGACAGCATTGATACAACCATCGTTCTCCGGGTTGTTTGTAACCTGTGCATATTTACCTGCACCACAAGAAAAAAACATTTTTTGGAACAAGTTCCAGGGAGGACTCAAGGCAAAATGAGCAGAGCATTCAACAGAAGTCTTACCCCAAACAACTTTTCCAGCAGGGGTAACCAGACCAAGTTCACTAACATTCACCTGAAAGAAAAGCTTTGTAAGCACCAACAGGGGGAAGGAGGATATCTTAATAAACAGCGACAAGCATCTGTTATCAAGAGTATTGGCTGTAATGCTAATACAACACTAACTTTTATGCTACATGCTTGGGAGACAATGAGTAGCATACAAAGAATATGATGGAACTTTTAGTGGCATCCCATAAAAACTAAAGGTTTCATTATTAGCATTGATTGCAATACTAATACAACATACAAAAGACTAGTTTCACTTTCATATAGAGGCGAAATTCTTGGCATACCTCGATGATAGTTCCTTTTGTCATAACACCAAGAGAAGTGTACATTGGACCATTTGGGTTTTTCTTCACAGAAATTATGTCAAGGTTGAAAGTACATTTCAGCTCAGGGTGAGTCACATGAGCTTTGGTGAACCGGAGGCCAGTTGGCCTAATGAATCGTTCATACTTTGGTGGTTTCCTTGTGAAACCAGGTCCAACAAAAGTGGCCTTAGTTACCATTCTCTTCCACTGCTTGGCTGCACAATAAAAAAAAATGTTCAGCTCAAAAGGAAATGGTGCATACATTTTCTTTAATGATTATATAACCCTCTTCAGATGAAATGAAGGAATTAGCAGAAATCAGCTGCCTAGTAGCACACCGTGGTTCCTCTAAAACACTACCAGATGATGACCAATAAAACTTTTCTAAAACCTGCTAAGAGGAACTGCAAAATAGATGCAATGGATGCAACACATAAAGACCAAATGTTAAACAATATTACAGATTTATAAAATAAATACTATCATCACTTACTTTTTCGTTTGCCAGTTCTTAACACTTTAAACATTTCTTCTTCAGCCACAGGTCTGACCTGAACGGAGGAAAATTGTGACAGGAACTTAGTCAATGTAGGAACCATCGATTGTCAGGTACTAACTACTAACAGTTTGTGTTGATTGTTGATAATCACCTTTGGCAAAGGAACATCCCATTTGCCAGCCTTTTCCTTCCTCTTTTGCTTTATTGTGTTGCTAAGAACCTATGTTTCACAAAACATCGATGATCAAACAATGAAGGATGACATGGCTATTACAATTAGAGCATTCACAACAGTGATTTAGGTACACGCTAAAAGTAACAACAATTACCTTGGCACGTTGCGTCTGATCACGGTCCAGCAGATATGGAGGAAGAGCACCCTCTTGGACATCATCATCTATCTTCTGCCGAGAAGTTGACTCATCATGCATCTTCAGGCTGCAATGAAGCAATTATGAATAAATTTTACATAAATGCAACTATAAAGGCAAAATCTACACTGCAACAAATTATAATGCTCACATGTTCTAACAATATACCATTGCACAAATTGAACTAGTAAACAAACATCAAATCACAACGTCAATTCAAATGTCTCAATGTATGAACTGAGCAGTAATCATCCGTTAGCTCAGAAATAAGCAATTTGAGAGAAATATCAGACAAGCACTTACGTCTTCTTCAACTGCGCCTTCTCGGCATACCGCTTCTTGGCGAACCTCTTACCCTTAGCCCCGAGCAACTGCCACGGACCAAACGCGAGCACATCAGCAACTTGAACAGAAACCCACCAAAAGAGATCCAGAAGAAGGGGGACATTTCTAAGATCAGAACGCACCTTCTGGGCTTCCTTGGAGCGCCTGTGAACCTCACGCGCTTCCCTCTTACGCTTGCGCTCGTCGAAGTCCAGGCGACGGCCATGGCGCTTCTGATGAAGATCTATGTGGTCTCCCTGCGGCTGCAGCCAACTCGCGCACGGGAAAAATCAGCACAAAATTCGGGAAAATATCGCGAGAACGACGAGCTAACACTCGGGATCCCAATGTGGATCGGGGCCAAGCCAGGGAGGAGATGAGAATACGGGGGGTGTGGTTGGAGGCGGCGGGGGGAGGCGAAGCGAACTTACCATGGCGGCGAAACCCTAGCAGGAGCTCGGGTTTTTGGGTGGAGGGACGAAAGGAGGGAGAAATGGGTCTCGTTTCGGCATTTATACTAGTGTTAGCCCACGAAGCCAGATGGGCCTGACCAATGTTATCTATTGGCCTTTACGATGAGATATAATCATTTCATTATATTTTTAAGTGTTTTAATATATGAAGTAAGTTAAATAGCTTTTGTTAAATAGCTTTTATAAGAGTATTTCTCAATATGTTGGATGATCTTATCCTATAAATTGATGTGTATGAAACACAGCCATCCCACTTAAAAAATATCCTAAAATTCATATATTTTAGAATAGAGTTATTTTATCATAAAAACTAGAACGAGAGAGATTCAACTATTTACACTTTTAAGTAGATACTATCTGTGTAAAGACCATCTAAATCTATTTACACTTTTAAGTAGATATTATCTGTGTACCATCTAAATCTATGACTATGAACCAAAGCAGCAAATAATTAAATACTCATATAAGTCTATAATATAAACTAAAATGATAAATAATTAAATACTCGTATTGAAGACAAACTTATTCAACCCAAGTGTTTCATGCGTTTCTGCAGGCTGAACACGTGCACCTCTGAAGAAAAAGGTAATGTAACATATGGGGGGATTTTTGCACAGAATTTATAGGTGCACATATTCTGAATCTATGAAAGATTTGTTTTGTTTGTCAAAATCGCACTGGTATGCCACACACAATGGGTACATATAAATAAACTCAAGTTAATAGAGCCCACATTAATGGCGACAGAATCAGATTCATGAAACTTCTGATCCAGTTCATGCGCATTAGGGCAAGAATTAATCACCGTTGACACGATCAACATCTGAATATATATAATTTACACGGATATGTGGAATCTCATAAATCAAAAGAAGAGAATTGATGGCTACAGGTTATGAATTGTACAGTCTACAGAACAACACATAGCATGGAGAGAGAAAAATCCCATATCAAGCTACCTAATGGCCTTGGCCTCCACAAGCTTCACTTTCCTATAGCCAGTTCTTTGGCGAGGTCTCTTGTAAGGCTGAGGGCTAGAGTGTTGTGCCATGGGAAAAGGGTACGAGTAACTGGAAGTTTTCTTCGAAGATCCTGTCAGAAGATATAACCAGTTATACCATCCGTAACTACCATGCAAATTTTAAATTGTTAATGCTGCATTGGTATACCTTGAAGGTTGCATCAGACAAATTCAGGTATGATTCCTGTTCACAGATTTTTTTTAGAAAAAGTATTATTCACTGTGCTAACATGTAAGCTTTAAAACATTAGAGACAGATTTCAACCTCGAGAGATGACAGATATTCCGACTCATGATGTCGAATGATGCTAGCAATGGAGACTGCACAGTCCTCAGGAGACTGAAACAAAAGTAATAGCATATGCAACGAATGGTTAGGTTTCTCATTTTTCAGCCTGGTGAAGATAGAAAACAAACAAAAACAAAGCAAGAAAGCAAAAAAAAGTTTAAGCATACTCAGCACAGCTCTACACACAGCATTACACACCTGACATACACAAATGCTCCAAACACAAGACAAACCCACAGGTGCACGTACAAAAAATTTAGCCATGGCTTTTTTTGGATTACAAAAAATCTACTCATGCCTTGAAAATAAACTTCCAGATCTATGTGGGAAATCCGGCAAGGGAATGGAAATCATAACTCATAAGTTGGTCATTTCAGTCACCCCAGGAAAAAAGGATAAATAAAACTTCAACTTCTTCGTTTCAACAGTTTGCATCAATAGAGTATCCACAATAATCCAAACTATCAGACATCAACCCAACATGATCTTGTTTAGTGTAGATGAGATTTTTAAGGTTCTGAAGGAACTCTATCTGGAACATAAGCACATACTTATGTGCATGTTCAACTACGTTTTATACTTTTATTGGTATATATTTATACAACTAAGTTTTCTTGGTATATATATGTATGCATAATCCTCTCCGCTCAGTAGCAAACTAATACCAGGCCACCAGGGAGCCAATTTTCTCCAAAATAAATTCATCCTAGATTGAACTCAGTTCAGCAAGTAAACCAAGGGTGCTTGTTTCCTCTTCTTCTAAAAAGTTGTAGCTAAATATGAATTTTAGAACCTAATTCTAAATATTTTGCAGTTTTTTTTATTTTTTGGCAAACCCTAAAATTATTTTTCGTTGCAAAGAAATCAGGCAACTTCTTATTCTAAAAAGGAGAAACAAGCACAAACAGCAAAATGATAAACAGTGAAACCGTGTGTGGATTACTGCAATGAGATAAGTAGATGCTAGCAATCCATCATAACATGTTAGCCTAAAAAACTGTTGCATGAACTAACCTGCAATACGGTGGAGTCCTTGCAATCGATCTTAGTATCCAGCTGCACATTTCCCTCTTCAAAATAATGAGCACCTACCTGAAATGTATGCATGTGTTTGATATATTATAAGTTATCAACCTCAATTTCAATAACATTAATTAGCTATGTTTTAGCATCAACTAAGTAAAAGCTAACCTGTATCTTTCCTTTAATTTCAACAAACTGCGACTCATCGTAGAATTCTAGATTCCAAATTGAGCGCCAACTGCCGTTGCTGGATGACTCAATATGAAGTTGTCTCCATCAGTGAATAAACAATAAAGTATCAAACCTATGAGGAGAGGACTTAAATCACTGTAGTAAAAGATTACATGAAGCAAGGATTCGGGCAAAGCACAATTCTAAATTTTCTTGCATACAAGCACTAAACAGCATGGCCACCAACCAAATGATTAGTTCAGAGAGACGAAGGAAATTAAAAACTCAGAAAGGTGCAAATTTATGAATGCCTAAATTCTCTAAAAACTGCAATAAAATGTATAGAGGAGATATAGGAAATGAAGAATCACTATAAAATGCTAAAATGGAACCAAATGAAACAGGTTCAAGATGAAAGAAAACTAGGCAAGCATCTTTAACAGTGGAGAAGCTGCAGGTTCAAACATCATACCAAAAGTTTTGTGGGCTGCGTCTAGCAGCAGAAATAACAGCTGCCAGACCAAAATCAGCTCCTGGCCCCTCTATATCCTTTCCACTGGTACAATAAACAGCACATACCCCTTTTGGATAGGCTTCGCTGACATATTTGGATAATTCAACATCTAAAGCACTCCTGTACCCATAATAGAAATTACAGAACATAAATTGACTAGAGATGTAATGTGGAATTCAGAAAATTCAGGAAAAAGGTAACATAATAGAGGTACCTGAACTCTTCAACGTATGCTGAAGGAAGCTCCTCATCAGCAGCTGGTCTCAGTTTTGTACACTTCTTTTAACATGGAAAAGACAAAACACGGTGAACTTAATTATTGCAGGCACACCGATTTCCAATGAACAAAGGAAACCACAGACAACACATATCCAAAACCAACACTTAACCAAACATTTCAATATATCCTGGTACTCAAACTCCAGCTGTTCCTGAAACTTCTGAATCAGTAATATTGTTCTTCTTTCTTTCTTCATTGGGTGAGTAAGAGAACTGTAGTTTACACAACGGTTATTACCTAGGGGTGACACTACCTTAATTGAACATAGCTAGGGCAAAAGCCTGTGATGTTAGTTACTGAAGCCAAATACTGCTGCTGGGTATAGTATTTAAGGTATATTGAAATATTTTCCCCCTGCATCTGTGTTATTACATTGAAAAGAGATAACTTTATCAAAGTCCAGAAAATCCGTAATTATGGTCATCATTTATTCCTCAGTTAATACAATAAGAAAAGTAGAAACTTGTGGGATCAGACTTCGACATGCAGAGTTCAGTTACAATACTGATCTATGTGGATTATATCAATGCAACATGTTATTCCAGAAATATCGTTATTTAAGTATCATCAACCAGTGATTGAGATTTATTCCTCAGCCAGTAGTATGCATCAAATTAATCAGAATAGTCAGATCAATGAAGCCTAAGATGCTGCCTATATTAGTTACAGACATGCAACTGCTCAATAGACTATAACCTAATATGACTATCTATTATTTACTACTAGTTGTGTATGTGCTCTCACATTTAAAATATTCTATCATAATATTAATATGCATACGTGGTATAAGAGCTTGATAGCCAGGATAAACACATGTTAGTCTGCAGCACTACCTGTTTAATATGATCCACTGTAGCAACTTGAGCAGTCCTAGGATCCAGATAATTGTTCTTATCGAGCTCCCCATAAGTTGTGATGATTATCTGCAGGCATGTGCAACACAATTGAAATGTTTGGCCAGCAAGCACACTCAAGGATTAAACAGTCCAAATACAACAATCACCAGTGATTTACCATTTATTACCTAAAGAGTCAGATTTGTTAAGACTTAACAGGTAATTTACGAATTACAACAATAAATACAACCCTATCGTAGATATAAAAATTCATTTCGAACACGCGACAACACGCAAAGGCAAAGCTCGTCGTCACAAAACATAGGTCGGGACGGAGATGCTCACATCGCCGCTGCGGTCAGGGAGCTCGAGGGACACGAGGTGCGCCTTGTTGTGCTCCGGGAAGGCCTCCGCGGCGGCGGCCTCGTACACCGCCTCGTCCCCCAGCAGCGCTCGCACATCTGCGCACCCACGGATTCCAGGAGGAGTCAGATCACCGCACGGACGGTAGAGCTAGATTGCGCACGGGGAGGGGGGAGGGGCAGGAGGAAGGGTGGGTGAGTGGTTGCCTTTGGCGACGTAGTGGATCTCGCCGGCTGGGGCGTTGGAGAGGAACCAGACGGCGATCTCCCTCTTCTGCCGGTCGCTGAGCTCCTCGCCGGCGCCGTCCGACATTTGGGCTCCCGGGGAGGCACGGCGGTGGTGGGTGGGGCGGCGACGTCGAGTGGGCGGAGAGGGTGGGAGGACGCGGAGGCGGGGAAGGGAGGGCGTGCGGGAGGAGGAGAGGGATTGATGGCCACATGGGCGGCACGTGGGAGCAGACGAGCGGCGGGTGGTGCCGGGCCGTGACGGTTGACGATGACCGCCGTACCGATCGGACGGACGCCATGGCAGCTCTTCATAACTCCTCTAAAATTGACTCTCTCTATATATTCTTTATCTTTTTTGAGATTTCAATATCTATAGATAGATATAGATTATAGACGTGCTTTTTTCCATAGAGTTGTAAAGTTTAAGTCTTTGAAATATATTTTGGATTTACCGTATCAATAACTAATTGGTCGTTCTGCTTCTGCTTCGCCCGATGTTAAAGGAAGGATGGCAACAACCTGACGTTAAAGGAAGGATGACAACGAAAGGATCTCAAACCAAAAATTAAACTGATAAGTACAAATGAATTTATAATTATGCAATTGAAGAATCGGTGTCTACAAATTAAAAAATAACTACAAATCTACTATTTTTACATCTAGGCGCACAGTACAGCGGCCTTTTCGTTGAGGATAAATCCAGCTTTAACCTTCAGTTTTTCCGCTTAGAATCACATGCCCAAGAATGCTCTGCACTGTGACTCCCAGTGCTCCTTAGCCAGACGAACACGCTCAACCCGCTCCATTTGCATCCTCTTCTCCCAGTACTCTGGACAACTGTTGGAAGATCAACCAGTCAACATGGTGACAAAAACCTTTTCTTTTCGTGGGAAACAAATGACTCATGAGATGAAAACAAATTGTGCGTTTGTATGGATAATAAACTCTGATCCTGAGCACCTCACACTTACCTATGGCTTAGTAGCATGTTCAGCTCATCCAAGTGTACAGCATCAGGAAAGACACCGGCCTGAAATGAGAGATTAGCTCAGTAGACTGATGCACAGAATCTGGCATCGAAGTGAAGGAAGAAAAACTTGTACCTGTCGGCACAGGGGGCACTTGGATTTGCGATCTGCGGACTTCAGTCCATCAACAATCGTCACAGATGCAGCGGAACAGCTGCACAAGTAGCAGAATATGTGGCCGCAGGAAAGAGCTACTGGATCAAACACTGCATCCTGCAAAAGCATGAGAATTTCAGATATTCATTTCACAGTGCAATAAGCAGGCTATGAATTTCACACTAACAAGAAACAAAAGGTCGATAATTGAACATATGCAGTATAAAGAAGAGAATGTAATCTTCGTAATGGCATCCCAGTTAGGCAAAAAATAGATCTTGGCACGGTTGCCAGTTGCAAACTTACCAAGCAAATCGAACATGTCAAACTAATGTCAACGCGCATAGAGTCAAAGAGGTTGCATGAGATTGTCGGCTTGTCATCGTCAAATGTGAGGGAGCAATCCCCAAAGAGCTCCATGGCACCCTTGTTCTTCTTGCTTCTTCTCAAGTTCATGTAGAAAGCCATCAGCTCGCAGAGCCATGGGGATTGAAGTATTTCAATGTGCAGGCTCTGGGCTTGAGCTTTGAATTCCTGCCCTTGCTTCGAGTAGTGTATCTGGAAAAGACTTGTTCTTTAGCTAATATTCTAACATATTTAAATGTTTATAATGCTTTTTGGAGAGAAAGAAAGCCACGAAGGTTGAGTTTAAGGCCATGCCTTGTCATACTTCTTCAAAATTTTCCTCATGGCCACAGCGTTTATAATTGCATAAGTAACCAAGTCTTTGCCTTGCTGTATCAATGTCCCATGGCTCTTGTGGCACTTGTTGAACCACATTGCATATTTCTTGAAACCTGAGGCCAGGTGCAGCTCGAGAAGATTCTTGGCCTTTTCATTGAAGCAACCAACAACGGCTGACATCTCATTGAGAAGAGATGGAAAGAAACTCCCATCACATACTGCATGTTGTTAGGAATTTGTCAGCTAACCATCCATGAAAGGTATTGTATACAAAAGTAACCATCATGGCAGCTCTGGTTCTGTTTTCTAGGCAAACTCTATATTTCACAGTATCAATTATGAATGAACCAGGAATAAATGAATAAGCCCCTTCTTCAAGCAATGGATGCAAAACAGTCGACTTTGTGATTGTGGACACCCCTTTTTAGAGTAATTTTCAATGCATTCTACTGGCAGTACAACAAATCACAACCCTTTGATCTCTTTTCATCTAAGGGTTAAAAATAATTTTAAATATTATCTTGTAGAATTAATAAATAGTGAAATCGTCCAAAGGATGTGTGATATGGATATGGCAATTGTCCAGCAAAGAGATATATTCAAGTTTCCTAATGACGATTATACTCAAAATATAATCAATTGAAGTTCTAATTTATATTTTTGAAATTGATTACTAAAATTGATTCTACCGGTAGTATTAAACCAGTAGAATGTACGGTAACAATACTCATTTTCTATGGTTACCGTGGCCTATAATATCATGGCACTTGAGAAATATAGGTAGTTATAATGTATAATGGGGCGGTCAAAATGGGCTCTCTCTAAGAGTGTTTAATTTGAAGTGATGTTTGAAATCTGTCACCCACACAATAGCAGTATATGCAGCCTTCCCAGATATCTGATGGATCAACTTAATTCCTTGGTAGTGATGTTTGAAAGCAAACAGTTTTTGAGGCAAGGGACAGCAAATTCTCCAAAGGAATTGTGCTATGAAATCAAATCGTTGCTTTGTCTCCAGTAAAGCTTCTCCATACATCATCCATGAGAAGTTGTAACTGATAGGCACCGTAAACAAAAGAACTACAGCAAGGTAAAATCTTTATTAAAAAAAAAGCAAGGCAGAATAGGTGCTTTCCCAGGAAGGGTTCAACTTGCAGAATACCAAAACCGCTGTGCACTGCAAATTGTCAAGTGGATCTCAGAGGGTGCAACTAAAAAAGCAAAACTGTTACCACTGGCAACAACCAGTCCTAAATTGTAATCCTTTTCAAGGGTATGCCATTTTAGGGTTTCTTTTGTCTTCTTTTTAAACAGATATTTAATGATTTGAAACTCAAAAATGAGTGATTATTTGATATTTGACACTTGTGAGAATACTCTCAAAACATCTAAATCTATAACTACGTGACATAATGATAAATAATCAAAGACACTTATTTTGAGTGTCAATCATCAAACCTCTCTTTTTAAAATGAAAATTTGATTTTATGACTCATAAGTTGGTTATATTTGCTTTTTTTGTCTTAGATGTATATAACATATTATCGCACCCCGTTGACAAAAGACCAAAAAACCAGTTTAAAATAACAATCCTTCACGCTAGGATGCTCTGCAGATAAGAATTGGTGTAGGAGAAGCGAGAACTAAACAACGAGACCAGAGAGGAAACCGAAAGGTTGTCGCTTTATTTACCAGAGCAATGGCTGGGGCAGCGGCCGGCGTTGGAGCCGTCGTCCTCCTCGTGCGACTGGAGCTCGGCACGACATTTCTTGAGCATCTTCTTGAGCCGCTTCATGCCCACGCCGGGGAGCTCCTCATCCATCCGCTTCATGTAAGTCTCGTACTTCTTGGCGAACTTCATGGCCAAATCCGCCGCGATAAGATCTCCCGCTCAAAGAAACGGGACGAAAGGATGCAAATTTTGGGCACTTGATTGGTTAGCTTCACGCCTATGGCGTCTGGAAAATCGGCGGATTTTTCAAACGTGATCAAAGATCTGAGGGAATGTTTACACGAGTAGACCTCAATGTGGATTTCTTGACAAGATTTGCAGGCTGGTTTTGAACAGAAACAAAACGACTCCGGATTTGAACAGCTCGTAGAAGGATTGCTGCTCCGCTGGATCAAGCACGAGAGGATTGCGCGCACAGAAAGACGGCAATCGATCGAAACAAAGAGCAGGGCAACGGGCAACCGAACCACCAAGAAAAGATTAGGGCTCAAGAGGGCCAGATCAATCGGGTGAACCACGTGAGATTGTAGTTGTCGACGGAGAAGAGAAAGGGAAAAGGAGAGAGCTTTGCAACGCGGTTGGGATTTCCGAGCGAGCAGAGAGATCGAAGAGAAACGGAGGCTCGCCGCGACGCCATTGCGCCGTATATATATATGCAGCGGGCGGCGGGCGACAGGAGGAGGGGAAAAGGCAGCAAAGTTCGCCGCGTGGGTCGTGGACGACGGCGTCTGCGCCGCCGTTTTGTGAACGAATTCAGCTACACTACCATGCAGCATCGTGGACCCCCTCGATTGCACGTCACATGTGGTTTAAATTTTTTATAAATCAAATTTTATTAAATTCGATTTATTATCAAGTATTATTATAACTAATATAGTTTAAAACAGGTAGAAATATATGTGTTACATATTATCCATTGTATGTGAAAAACACAGCCTAGAAACTTTTTTATAAGTCAAATTTTATTAGATTTGATGAATTACAAAAATATTATAACTAATATAGTCTAAAACAAGTAGAATTATGCGTGATACACATTGTCCGATATATCAAAAACATAACTTGAAAACGTTCCGAACATAAAGTC
>KE372913.1:293464-304679 GCA_000418225.1 Zizania latifolia
CAAGACCAACGTCGTCGGCACCCTCAACATGCTCGGCCTCGCCAAGCGCGTCGGCGCCCGCTTCCTCCTCACCAGCACCAGCGAGGTCTACGGCGACCCGCTCCAGCACCCGCAGGTCGAGACCTACTGGGGAAACGTCAACCCCATCGGTACGTGTACCTCGTCCTCGATCTCTCACCTACTCGTCGTCCATCGCGTCGACCAGCCATTGATCTTAGGTTCCCATGGATCAGGCGTGCGGAGCTGCTACGACGAGGGGAAGAGGACGGCGGAGACACTGACCATGGACTACCACCGTGGCGCCAACCTCGAGGTTCGTGCTCCTGCATGCCAGCGGCCGGTTCTTTTAATCATTTCTTCATCGCCCTCGTGAACTTTACGGCAAACCAAAGTGTTCATTTCTTTACGTTCTCATCAGATCACTATGTTTGCATTTCTTAGTACCAGTATTATAATGGCTAGCTAAGTCTTAGCCATGAGCTGAGCTCCCAAGAGCATCATGCAAGTTGTTTTTATTTAAACTAATCCAATTAGAGCAAGTAATTATCTACACTGGCTAGTGTCTAGTAGAGATTGTTGGGTTTGTTAAGACCTATTTGAGAAGCTTTTAGCAACTGCACTTACGTTTAGAATTTGAAAATTTTCAAACGGTTCAGATCTTGACTTTGTGAATTCAGTAGCTACAAAATCAACAAAAAAATTAGAATCTAAAAATTAGAAAACATAAGTTTCTTTAAATTATTATCAGATAAGTGATTTTACAGTTCTTGAGGAGATACTAAAAGGTACCATACTTTTAATGTTAATTTTGATACATCTTAGTATGTGGGGTACTGTACCTCTTGTATCTCTTTAAGTACCATAAAATTTTTCTTACCAGATATATATTATCAATTATTTTTAGAATCCGAAACCTTACTGAACATACCGGAGATTGTCTCTCTGATTATGTGGTGATTCTCTCGCATGCAGGTGAGGATTGCTCGGATCTTCAACACCTACGGCCCTCGCATGTGCATCGACGATGGCCGGGTCGTCAGCAACTTTGTCGCTCAGGTAAGAACTGTTCATGCACGCTTCCACACGATTCCTCTCTACTCACCTTAATTAACAGTATAATATACTCCAATATTCCAGCGATTTTGTATGTAGATCCATGCTCGTCTTATGCTCATAACGGCCTATAAATGGAGTACAGTAGTACACTATGCTATCTTATGCTCCATGTAGCTTGATAACAATTGTCGTGGGAGATCGAGCCATCGAGGTGCAAAACCGAGAGGTTATTTGTGCATTGTTGTGGTCAACTAGGGCTTAGCACCGATATAATTTGGTTTTGACACTTGACACGAATTGGTTCATGCAAGGCAACGTTTTCGTTTTTGTGTCGACTCAATCAAGCGATGGATGTGAAGTGACACCGAGTTTGGTAACGGTGAGCTGACCGGACGGGTACGGTTCCGATGGTTGCAGGCACTGAGGAAGGAGCCCTTGACGGTGTACGGCGACGGCAAGCAGACGAGGAGCTTCCAGTACGTCTCCGATCTGGTAAGCAATCAATACAATTAATATTTGTGTCCGGTTCCCGCGAAAACTGAGCCGATTAATCACGTGGAAAAATGGGTTTGTGTAGGTGGAGGGGTTGATGAAGCTGATGGAGGGGGAGCACGTCGGGCCGTTCAACCTGGGGAACCCGTCGGAGTTCACCATGCTGGAGCTGGCCAAGGTGGTGCAGGACACCATCGACCCCGGCGCGCGGGTGGAGTTCAGGCCGAACACCGCCGACGACCCGCACAAGCGGAGGCCGGACATCCGCCGCGCCAAGGAGCTGCTCGGGTGGGAGCCCGCCATCCCGCTCCACCAGGGCCTCCCGCTCATGGTCCACGACTTCCGCTCCCGCATCTTCGGCGACCGCAAGCCCGACGCCGACGCCGCCGACGCCGGCGGCGACAGCTAGCTGATCCATGCACGCACGCCGGCGACGATGCGGTAATCCGGCCATCATGGCCGAGAAAGAAATCGAGTTGGATGGATCGGGATGCATGGCGCCAACGGTTGAATCAGTTAAGCTCGATCGCTCACACGTGTGTACGTGGGCGTTAATGAGTTAATCAGTTAGCTCTGCTGCATGACTAAGCATTCAAGCATGCATGCAGGATGCAGAAGGAGACCGATGTCGAGATCCTTGCGCGGCTGTGCTCTTCGTCTCTTCGCCTCTGTTCTACAATTTTTTTTTGTTTATTACATGTCTGTTGTAGTCTCGCTCTCTTCTGGGCTAGCTAGATCTAAGCTATTCCTTTTTGTTTACGTGCTTTCGTTTCCTGGAATTTGTCAGTCCAGAATGTGTTACTTGTTCTGTGTTTGCGACTAGTCAAACCTCAGACATTCGGTGAAGATCATGCTTCACCTGTGTTGCTCATCCACTTATCTCTGACGCCTCCAGGGACGCCCCCAAGGACGGATCAAACGTGTATCCATTGTGGTCGGATGACTCTTTAATAATCATCTTATAAGTACACTTTAGAATTGAGAATTTCCCTTATAATGATCAAGCTTTAATACCACATTATTTAATTAGTGACTAGCTAGTGAAATGGAGTAAGACAATCTTATTTTCTTGCTGATACAGTGCTCTTATCCTTACCCTTTTTGAGGGAACAATGAACACAGCGGGTGAGGCTGTTTCTATTGGAAGTTGGAACCCTATAGTTCGCATACGCTAGAGAGTGTTGTACTTCTGGTTAATTTCACCTTGTGATTTTCTCAGCCTTGATTTAGGCCCCGTTTGGTAGAGCTCCGGCTTCGGGATCTTTGTCTTGTAGAGCTGGAGCTCTACCAAACAGTGTTAGATCTGAACTAAAGCGGTTGGATCTACTCAAGAAAATGAACTAGCGCGGTGGAGCGACCTTCTACTAGCTCTAGCTGCTTCGCTCCTCAGAGTTTGCAAAATTTACTTGCAAATGCCATTGGGTTTTGTCCCCAGTCGGCTGATCTCCTGAGCCAACCGACTCATTTCTTTCTTTCGTGGGGGAGAAGAGGGCAAGGACGAGACTTCCGACGGCGGCGGCTGCTGTCTGCGACGGTGGCTTCGATCGACGATGATAGGTTCAGTCGGTAGGCGGTGGGGCACCCAGGGGGCGGAGTCGGCGACGACAGGTTCGGTCGGCAGGCGGTGGGGCGCCCAAGGGGCAGAGTCGGAACTGGCAGCGGCAATCCTAGCAGACGAGCATCCGGCGACAGCGAGCAGAACTCCCCTCTTGCGCATATAGTCCCCTCTTGGACTGCAAGCAAATATTTTTCTTGTGCTTTTATTTGAAGATATGGCAGTTTGATTGCTCGAACATCTCTATTAGCTAATGCTTGTCAAATTACATGCCTAAATTGTGAATATTAAATTATTCAGATAGAAACTTTTAGTCATAAATATGGAAGATTGCTCCATGAGATGTTGACTATTGAGACTTGAGAGTTCTGGGGTTCCAATGAAAGGTTGAGATGGAGGGGATATTCTAGCGATAATTACATAATCAGAGTCTTTCTATGTGCTTAGCCTGAAATGTTGAATGCATAGTTCTAATAGGGATATCCCAGCGATAATTACATAATCAGAGTCTTTCTATATGCTTAGCCTGAAATGTTGAATGCATGGTTCTAATAAATTTAGTCAAGCACATTGGCCCAAATTTTAATTAGGCTTGAATACATGATAGTGTTTCACTGTCTCACTGGTCTTTCTTTTCATATGTAATGTAGCCATGTCCATGTTTATGACATGATGGATCATATTGCTTAACTTATCTTCTTGCTCTGCAGCTAGCTAAAAAAAAGATGCTGGAACATTCTGAGAGTGCAACAGAAAAAATATCTTCTACATATTTTAGGAATGATGTGGTTTAAATGGTTATATGCAGTTTATAATCTGAAGCTATTGGTAGGAATACACTGGGGAAGTAGTTATTGGATTATATAATGTATAACAGAAAACAACACCGGCAAGCAATCTTGATTATATCATGGGTAACATGGCTGTAATATGTTTCAGGTCTTCAGAAACAGAAAGATGCCTGGTTGTATGGGTGGTGTACAGCGCACCGTTTGTTTTTGTTAAGGACTCAATATACAAAAAACCCGACACAGCTTCGCTACCATCCAACAAGATTGGAAGGGTCCCTTTGTTTCCTGTGCACTTCAGCTTGACCATCCGACAAGATTGTTTGTTGAATTTTGCATCAATATATAAGTAGTTATTGGATTGTTCATTTATTTGCACCCATTGTTTCTCTCAGCATTCGTGCTGAATTGCAATCATGCATTTCTATTGCTTTCTTTGTATAATCCGATAGCATAAGCATTTGGAAGGAGTAAAATTTAAGCATGAGTCGTGTTTCCAAAAACAAAAGCCGGAAAGGAGAGGAAAAAATGGACATTAAAAGAAAAAAAGACACATTAAAGAATCAAAAAACAAAAGTCGTGTTTCCAAGAACTATAGTTATTAATTAAGATTATTTTTAAAGAAAAAAAGACACATTAAAGAATTCATAATACATCTATTAAACAGCATAATATAAGGGTAATATTATCCATTTACCCTCTATCTCTCTATTTCAGAATTTTTAGAGCAGCTCAGCCCAACCAAACACTTTCAGACCTACTCCAGATTACACAGGATCAAAATCACACATGGATCCAGAGCTCCGATCTGGATTTCAGGATCTGGAGCTCTATCAAACAGGCTCTTAGTCTGTAGCCTGAGTGCCTGTCGATGTTCCTAGCAATTAAAATTAGTTATGAACAAATTGAGTCTAGAATACTATCCACAAGCATAACTCCAAATCATATCTCGGAGCTGATAAAATCTTAGCTTTTTATAAATAATATTTTTTCGTGAAATTGCATTTCTGGATAATCAGCCCGAAAAATCACAAAACTAGACCTCTGTCGACCGTTGAAGTGTCGACAGTGGTCATGTCAACACTTCAACACTTGACAAGAGAAAAAAAAACATGTAGTGTTGACTATTTGATTTTATTTTAAACTAAAGATAAAAATTTAAATCATTTTATCGTATGAATTTCCAGTATAAATTTTTATCAGTAAATGGGCCAAAAGCCAGTTTGATTCTCATACCCAACATCAAACCATCCATTTAACTACTAATTGGGCCAAACTACAGAAGGCTACAAACTGGGCCAAATTCTAGAATGGCAGCCCACTTGGCCTATATATAGCACGCGGGCGCCTCTCGCCCCGTACCAGTAAACCCTAGCCTCCTGTGCGCCGCCACACACACACCAGCCAGGTCCAGCGCAGCTAGCCGGCGGGAGAGAGGGCGAGATGGCGCGCGGCGTGGCGGCGGCGGCGAAGGGCGGCGCGGGCGGCAAGAAGAAGGGGTCGGTCTCCTTCGTGATCGACTGCACCAAGCCCGTGGACGACAAGATCATGGAGATCGCGTCCCTGGAGAAGTTCCTGCAGGAGCGCATCAAGGTCGCCGGCGGCAAGGCCGGGAACCTCGGCGACGCCGTCACCGTCACGCGCGACAAGACCAAGGTCACCGTCACCTCCGACGGGGCCTTCTCCAAGAGGTATACTCGCTCAAAGAGCTGGATGTGATGTTCAGTTTTAAGATCTGGGCATCCCAGTTTGTATTTATTCATGTTGGTTTATGTCTCAGCTATGTTTGCGGATGCTATTGACTTCACTACATGTTACTGGTGCTAATTTTAAGGTTTCGATATATGGGACAATTACATGCATTTAGTCTTTGCTTCGTTACTACATTCAAGCTTGTCAACAATCGCTTATAATCACTAATTTTGTACAGAATTATAATTTTGCCATGTTTGCAGCCTAGTTATGCGGTAAAAGTTCGTCCTTTCCGTTTTCTCAATCATCGCTTGCAGTATTGTGACAGAATCACACAAGCTTATCTTGTTTTCTGTCAGATAGACAAACATTGTTTCAGTTCCCAAGTTAGTAGTGTGCATATCTTTAGATAGTTGGATAATTTCAAGTGTCAACAGGATGGACATGTAAAGTCTAGTAGGGTTTTCGTACGGTATGATCCCAAGTTTTAGAACCCTTACCTGAACTCAGATGAACATCTGATTGCAGAACTCACCTATGTCTAGGTTGCTAATGGGGTCTGTCCATGATGTATCTGATGAGTACGGCCTTGTGTTTCAGTTTAATCTGATCAGTTTCTTTTCCATTTTATCAGGTACCTGAAGTACTTGACCAAGAAGTACTTGAAGAAGCACAATGTGCGGGACTGGCTACGTGTGATTGCGGCTAACAAGGACCTCAACGTCTATGAGCTCCGGTACTTCAACATTGCTGAGAACGAGGGTGAGGAGGAAGATTAGAGTGTTTTCCACTTGTATCTTAGTTTTGAACTTGCTGAATTTCGATACTTGATCTGAACGCCTCTAGTTATCGAAAACAATTTATGTTATGCTGTGATCAACTTGGATGGTTAATTTGAAGTACCCTTATATATTTAGTCGCCTCAGCTTCAGATTGCCTACTGCATCTCTAGGCTTGTGAGCCTAGAAAGCAGCATGAGGGCTTATTATCTTGGTATACTTTGGAATCGGGTTGTTGAGTGTTGCTAGCATGGACACTAGCACAGTCAAGCTGTTCGCTTGTGTTGTCCACAACACGGAGTGCCCCAATGGAAATATTGTATATCCTAGTCATGCTTCCATCATCATGGATTGATGTCAATGGTCTTGATCTCTGTTCTTTGATGGAGAATTCGCATATTAGGTGACAGGGATGGTTCTGAGAATTCTTCTATTCGGTGATGGGGATATGGCTAATTTTTCCCTTACAAGAAATTTTCCTGTTGACATCACCAATCATGATCAGCAGCCTAGTCATGGCCAATTTTACTTCCTGGTCTTCTCCGTTGCAGCCTTGCATAAGGTTTTCTGTTGTAGTAACTCATAAGCACGCCCATAAGCAGTTTAGGAAAACCGGACGATGGTTAGCTGTTACTTATTAAACTGGACTAGTAACTTGTGAGCATAAGGTTGCAACTGTTCGTGTTCTGGGCATGAACTGAATCTGCACTGCAGCTGTTACGGGCTTGAGAAGATGATCATATGTTCTCCAGTATGATGGATGGATGGAGTGGTCAGATCCATACTGCAAATAAAAACACAAAGGGTTGGAAGGCATTTCAGCCTTCCGATTGCAACTCAGATGTGCCACAATGGGGGAAAAACATCAATCGTGTATTTGTACCAGTCTCACACTTGTCGATAGGGGTGGCAACGGGTCCGCTCAGGTTTGGATTGGTCAATATCAAACCTGAACCTGTCCTCGCTTGGACCCGTCCTGCTTGGACCCGCGGGTTAAAATCCCCGCAAACCCAATGTTGGGAGCAGAAGGGTGACGGCTGGGAGGCGACTAGGGGGTGGCAGGAGAGGCAAAGGGCGATCGGCGATGGTGGAGGAGCGGCGGCGACGCTCAAGGTGGTGGATCCGACCGACGGAGGGACAATCTCCGGCGACGGCGAGGCTTGGAGCTGGTGACCGGGGCTAGCAGGCGGTGCGATAGGGAGCCGCCCGGGAACGACAGTGCAGCGCGGTAGGGATGGCAGGGGAGCTGATGTCCTGGCCGCCTGGGACGACGGTGGAGGATGGCGGGGAAGCGCGGTGGGGAACGGTGGGAAAGCGTGGTGGGGAACGGGGCGATGCTGTTGGCTTCCAGCGGCTAGAATGAGAAATAAGATGAGGGTCAGGTGGCATCTGTCTTAACAGCAATGGGCCTTTTTTTGTACTGGGCTAGGACCCGCAGAGACCCGTGGGTCAAATAGCAGGCTTAGACCCGACCCCGACCTAAAGCGGGTCACCGATCCGATAGACCAGTGGATCAAAATTTAGACCTGGTCCTGATCCTGTAGAGGCGGGTCCTTAGATCCATCGGATCTATTGTCACCCCTACTTGTCGGCTACGGCTGTTGAAAACGAAGACAGCCAAACGTTAACCCAAGGCGGTTAGGCCCAAACAGACCAAAGGCCATTGACCGATGCCGATGCTCCTGCACTGACGGAAACGGAGGTTTAAGAAGCCCGGCGGCGCAGCGACACGCGTAAACGGGCATGCAGTACGAGCGCGGTACTGGCAGCGGAATTGCCTACTCTAACACTAGGCCATGGCCGGAAGCAACGACGTCGAGTCACGTACTCACGAGCCGGCCGATCCGGAGTCCCAGCTCTATCGCTTTTGCAAAATCCAACGCCATGGCGCTACGACCTAGCTGCTGGCCTGCTGCCGCCTGCGTACTACCACGCATAGACCGACAGGCTCGACGCATACGTCCAGCAGTCAGGCTGCCTGCCTGCCTTCCTGTTAGGTTTGCTTGACGCACTTCACGGCGTTCACGCGCCTCCAAACCACGAGCCTAGGAGTACAACAGGGAGAGCTAGCTTCTACACTGCAGGTAAATTTGGTTGGGGAGCAGGCGACGACGGCGACTGTAAATTCTGTCAGATCGCGCGCGCCCGCGAATCCCTCCTCCGGACTCCCGGGAGACACGCATGGAGATCGCTCTACGCTCTCGATCGATTCGTGCCTGCCTGCCTGCCGCAGCTGCCTTTGCGTGTCACCTTGCTCTTGCTTTCCTTTCGCTCCATGGCTTCATCTTGTTGATCGGGAACGACGTCGACGTACGTACATATGTTGCAATGAACTCTCTCTCCTTTGTTGCAAAACTGATAAGTTATAAATATATCTTATGAAGTCAAAAGCAAACGTACAATGCGCGTCTAGTCCCACTGCAACTCGAACTCTCTCCTTTGTTGCAATGAACTCGAACTCTCTTTTATCATGGCATTCTTACTCGGTCCGGATGGTTAGGCGTTGGTCACCTAAATATTGAATTCATTCATCCTCGGTCATGACCACCGTGTAGTCGTGTCACGTTGGCCGGAGCCTCCATAAAAAATATGTGTAAATGATCGCGTGTGTGTGTATGTGCGCGCATGCGTGCGCGCTCGGACATTAATTGTATAGAAAATTTTACAGTACTTGAGAAGTTTTTAGTGTTGATTTTAGTATTTGTTGGTATCTTACATACTAAGAGATACTAAAATTAACACTAAAATTTTTAAATTATGATATCTCCTTACAGACCGTAAAATCACTCTAGTTGTATAGGTTGGCTATAGTGAAGCAGCTTACGACAAGCCTATGCATGCTGAATTTACGAAATCAGCTCCTCTAACGTCGAGGAAGCCGAGGATCCCAGCCGTCCCGCTGGGATCTGACGATGCGAAGCCCCATCTCGACCGTTGCAAAGCTCCATCTCCGACCATTGCAAAATGGGTACCAACCACCGTGAAGGCTTGCCTCGCACCGTCGGATTCGAGCGGAACGATTAGGATCACCGACATTTCTCTTACGATGGCTTTTTCGACGCGAGAGGATCTCATTTCTGAATTTACATGATAGTTGGATCATCACAATTCACAGATATAGATCTACTTCTTGGCTATGGCAGCTTGCAGTCTTCTGTGCTCGCCTCCACGCATGCATTGTTGGATTCGCATCTCCGCATCTCTTTCCACAATCGTCGTTGTGGCTCAAGGCAAACATGGATGCCAAATGCATCAGTGCAAAATGTAAAGTAATTATAACAACAAATCCCAGTAGGTCACCCACGAATCTACCAGATATTAATGGCCGTCACTGAATATACACTTGTCTCTGACGTAGCCATCAGTAATCAATCAATATGTTATCTAATTCTAACCTGCTGTGATAATATTAATCTATGGTGTGAAGTGCACCACACTGAAACTCTATCGGTAGCCAATGGCAGCCGGCTGGCCTCCTGTCGATTATGGACAATTGTTTTTGTATAATGCCCTGACAATTAATCACATTTGGAGTAGTACAGTAGGCTAGCTAAGAAAGAATTCGAGTTATAGTTTGACATACTGTTCTACTTAAAAAACTAAGCATGCAGGAGAAAACTCAGTTTTGCTAGCGAGCAAACGAGAGGCAGATGGCGAAACTTAACATCCGCGTGCAGAAATGAATAGCAATCAACAGCAACCAACTCTCGAAACCACGAATGGAGAAAGCTAATGCATTCTCACGAAGCAACCACAGCAGCTCAGTTCATCACTGCAGATACTTTACCTTGTGTTTATATCAGCCGATCGACCGGGCCTGGCTCATGTCTGAACTCTGACGGCTCGATCGGTGTGTAGCAAGTGAACAAAGACCGTGATGGAGAAGGAGAACACGTGCAGTGCCAGTTCTGAACTTCCAACCCACAAAGCCCGGCGGTGGAGAAGAAGGAGAAGAAGAAGAACAGATTACGCATGCACGTGCCCTGCTTCTCCAACACGGTCATTCTCACCGATCCTGCATGAGAACAGTGACGAATGCTTCCCTCTGCTCTTCTGAATTTCCCCTCACCCTGAGAAATGGCAAGAGGATGCATAAAGAACCCTCCTTTTTATACCCCCGACTCCCAGATTGACACACTGACACACACAGAGAGACAGAGAGATGGTGCGGTGGAGTGTTGGAGTGGATGATCTGCTAGTGGCGAGCAAATTTACTTTACATTTCAAAAGAAGGATGGATCGCGACGCCGACACGGACAATGGGTGAGACTTATGGCCGCATAGCGCAAACACTTCCAAATTTGATTTGATTTGATTTGATTTGATCACCTGGGATTTTAAAATTCATGGCTGTTTCTTTCTGAAGACGGCAGGGGGTAACAAGCAAACCAACGGCCGTTAAATCAAATTTATTGGGCTGTCTTTGTCGACAAATCACGATGCATGATATTGACATCGACGTGATGGGCGGATGAGCATCCTTGCGATCAATTTTTTCACTGCTGCCTCGATCGGTTTCAATGTTACTGGCACTAGTACCATTTGGTTACAATTGTTTGGGCTGACCAACTACTCTGTTCGGCCTTACACTCCAAACTGCGTCCAGTGTCATGAGGCCTATTAGGCTCGATATGCCGTGATGTAGTTTGGACCAAATGCATGGCACTAGCAAGCTCGTCCGGTTGGCCTGTCCAGTTGTTTTTTTTGGCCTTAAAACCCACATATACAGGGAGCAGATGAATTATCTCAAACCCAAGTGATCAGACTCACTCTGTCCCTCGGCTGTTGTCTGCTGGTACACAGGCTGACATGCACGCTAGTTTTTTTTTTTTTTTTTTTTTTTTTTTTTTTTT
>KE372913.1:314388-334260 GCA_000418225.1 Zizania latifolia
TTGCTTCATAGAACCGAATAAATTTTGTTACCTCCTCTGCACTTTGTGATTTGTGTTTGACCATTGTGTTATGATTTGCCTTTTCCTATATTTATGGGGCTGTGCAAACTGTATTCTTATGATCTACATGCTAGAGTTTCACAACTTAGCCCTTCGGCCATGGCGTTGTCTGCATTCATTGATCGATGATGCTCGAACTTGTGATATCGTTGTCAGGTTAGTTTGTTTGTCTATAATATATGAAAGTACTGTGCTTTGATGAGAAATTCAGTTTTTCTCAGCTCTCATTAAACTTGCTATTTACACATGCCTTTGAAATTTGAACTGTAAGAAAAACACATGCCTTCACGAGTCAGAGTTAGAAATTTCAGAAGTGAGACCAGATGGATGCAAAGGGCCTAATGTTCCATATTTCCAGTTGGTCATACGACTCATACCGTCACTCAAGTCTGAAGTTACACTGTTTCTTTAGCGGCATTATGTAATAAACTATATCATCAAGATAGTTTTTTTTCAGAATAAATTATCATCCAATCACCTCTATCTCATCTTTCCTCCATTAATCTTCCATTTTCCATTTTTTTTGTTCTTGTATAAGTTGATTTTTTTCATGAAAAACAATTTGCTTCTTTATCTTCCCTAAATTCTATTGTCATAGACTGGCAAAACATTTTATTAGTCGTCTTATTGGAACTAGCGTGATGTTGGGTACATTAAAATTTGAGCTAACAAATTGCAGAACCCAAGACAGTATACATGCCATGCATGATGCACGCAACCCAACGAGATTGCTCGAGACTGCAAGAGATGAGAAGTCAAGTGTGAACAATGCTCAGATCAGATAAGTTGGGTTGGATTCAGAACGTTGCTATATGCATCACGAATAGAAGGTGCACTGGTTTGATAGTGTAGGTCGCGTCAACCATTGAGTTTTATTCCTTGGAGCATTCATCTTTACACAAGAACTCAAAAGTCAGTCACTTGAGAGTTCAACCCGACAAATCACTCCTATAATATGAACGAATTAACCTAGGGAAACATTTTAAAACATACAACAATGAACTGAAAGAAACATCTTTTTTTGAGAGAAAAGCACAGTTTGTAGCTAGCTCATCGTCGTTGATCACATAGGCACGCCGGAGTGGATGTTATCAAAGCTCCAGAGCTCCAGCCCCGCGTCCTGTTGCTGCGGTAGCTGGTGCACGTAGGCTACCGTGGGCGCCTCCTCCGTCACCGGCACGCCGTCGGCGACGACGTAGGGCTGGTGGAAGAAGCCCGCCATGACGGCGTCGTAGTCCATGAGCTCTCTGCATGGCATAGCGCTGGCGCTGGCGCTGGCGCTGGCGCTGGCGCTGGCGCCGGCCACCCTGCCGTCGTGGTCGGCCGGGTCGGGGGGCGGGTCCTCGTTGGGGAAGTTGACCTTGGCCTTGACCCCCCGGATGCGGCGCGCGGCGCGGTCGTAGGCGCGTGCTGCCGCCTCGGCGGTGGCGAAGGTGCCGAGCCAGACGCGCGCGCCCTTGGCCGGGTCGCGGATCTCCGCCGCCCACTTGCCCCACGGCCGCCGCCTGATGCCCCGGTACATCGTCTTGCGCTCCCGCTTCTTGGCCGGCTCTGCAACTACGGATGCATCGAATGGTTAGCTATTTGGATGATTGAATCACACGTACGACTAGGGCAAGAAGGTAGCTAGCTAGATTTACCTTGTTCGGGCGTGAAGGCGCAGTCGGTGGTGAGGTCGGAGGTCTCGTGGTCGAAGTCGGCAGCTGCGGCCTCAGAAGGCCAGAAGTCGGCGGCGCAGAGTGCGCGCTTGCTGCCGGTGGCCGCGCGGTGGGCTTCCCGCTGCGGGATGAACTCGGAAATGATCGCGCCGCCGCACATCTTGCTGGCGCGCGCGGCACTAGCGACGGCTTTCGGGCTTCGGCGAGTCGCGCGGCCTGCCGAGGGCGAGCTAGTCTCAGAGTGCGTGAGCTCGTCGGGAAGGCGGCGGTTTTGCGTGCGAGACAGCGAGCGCACAGCTTGTTGAGGAGGGGGAGTAGAGCCGTGTGCGGCGGTCGGTTTATATAGACAATCAGCGGCGGGCGGGTGGGTGGCCGCGGGTGGCCGTTTCTGTAAAATTGTACTACCTCAGCTTCCATTTTTTGCTTAAAGTTTTTGATATAATTGGTAACATTTTGGTTATTAAAAAGTATTTTTAGAATCATATAATCCTACGTCTATATAAATCCATTTACATAAGAACATGTCTAAAATACGCCCATCAAAAAAATATATACTAATTAATTAATCATTTTAAATAAGAATATGTCTAAAATAGGGCCGTCATTATTTTTACAAGTCATTAAGTCGTTTTAGATTTGTTTAACTCTTTATTTAAATATGAATTGTTTTGCAACTTTCATTTACTCTTTTCTTTTTCTATGTTTGTTTTGATCAAATAAACAACAACTCTGTGATAAATAAATAAATCTATTTTTAAAACATAATAAATAAGTAAAAAACACGATTATTTAAGCTGGTTTCTTAACTTTTATGTACACTTAAAAACACCTTTAAAAGAAAAGATATGTAGCAAGAGAGGGAAAGCCAGTTAAAGCCAAGGCAGTGTGGAGTGTGGACCGTGACGCGCCTGTACGTACGTAGCTTCCTGGGTCGGATGGGTGGATTCCGTGGGTCGTGTCGGTATTCCCTCGCCACGCTGCCGCCGCTGCTTTCTACGAGCGATTCGTTCTGGGCTGTGGTGACCCGACCCGGCGAGTTGCCTACCTGCCTGCATGCCCAGGCCTCACCGCGTAGAGCAGAGGCTTTTGTTACTGTTATTGTGATAATACAACTTCAATCCAAACTAATCAAGGCACCCTTCCTTTCATGTTGATTGCTTAGCGATTTATATTGGAACTGAAGTTTAAAGTTTGTATGATTAATTAAAGTGATTTAAACTTTTATTTTTAAGTTAAAAATAAAAAACAACTTACTCAACTAAATATTCTCAATCTATATATTTATGATATTTTGAGCTGGGTTTGATCAACTAAAAAAATCTTTGATCTGTAGTCGTGCCAAACGAGATGTTAAATTTTGGCACATTTCATAAAATTTTAAACGGTGCATTTAAAAAAACAAATCTATTTAAAATTACATAAAATATTTTAAAACTATTCATCAACTTTTTAGCGTTAAATTCATTCAAAAAAAAATCTATATCAAAGTTATTGAAAATCTGTTTACCATGTTTTACCATCGAATTAATTTGTTTAGATCCTTAAACAAACGTAATAAACCTCAGTGTTATCTGCCGCTTCCACAGCCTGGTTTTCAACTTTCAAACGGGTGCGGAACTGCTGACATACTTGTCGTATGATCAGCTCTGGCAAAAGCGTAACTTTATGTTATTTATGTGGTGAAAACGGAATTAATACAGGTAGACGATGCCCGCGGACCACGGTTTTAGACACAGGCGGCTGCCTGCCTCTGTTTTCACGAAGCCACTTGCGAAGCTGCCGCGCCGCTCAGCACGATGGAGCACCTGTGCCCATGTTAGCGCTGTACCGTGTGCTGACAGCCTCCTCCCTGCCTGATATATGCTTGTGAACGAAGGAAAGCACAAGATTTGCTCTCACTTTTACAGTAAACCGATGCAGTGCTCAGCTACAGTACGGGACAGCTACAGTGTTAGAGCTTACTTGTTCAGTTTTCCTAGCTAGCTTAAACGCTGAAAAATAAACTAAATAGATATTGCATTAAATCAGTCTTTTCAACCCTGATTTTGCCGTTTTCACGGTTTGTATTGCTCATCTATTCACTGGTCCGTATCAGCTTAGTATATTCGTTGTTAATTAAGGTATAAAATTAATATTTTTAGTTGTTAAGCTTTATAAAATCACTCTACTATAAATTCATAGCTATTTTAATCAAATAACTTCGTAGTTTTTTCATAACTCACGGCTTAAAATAGCCTTTTCAAAAATATATAGCTACCCTCTATATTTCGTGTGAATTTATTATATTCATTGTTAATTAGGATGTAAAATCGGCATTTTCAGTTGTTAAGCTTTATGAAATCACTCTTTCATAAATTTACAGTTATTTTAATCAAATAATTTTGTAATTTTTTCTAGCTCACGGCTTAAAATAGATTTCCTATGGCGCGTTGGCATGTTGCATCTCTACTGCTCCTACAGAGTATTAATTCTGTAAGGTAGCCCATCGAAATTACTACCCCACATCAGTACTACCATCTTACCCACCAGATCGTGAGATAGGGCAAAATAAACTCTTTGTTAGGTACTAGGTTTATACTTTATACTCGTGTAGCTGAAAAGGACGGTAGCTCAAACGATTCACTCCCAAAGTCGAGACAACTTGCAGGCTGAGGCTGCTCCATCCATTGAACTGCACAGGAGCAAACCAGGGCGTCGATCTTCTAGATTGTTCTGGCTGTCCATATCCAGTCCACCTCATCACCCGGCCCTTTTTTCCCCTTCGTTAGCAATTATCGGAACCTACATATAACATCATAAACATATCAACTTCTTCCCCATTTGACAGACACATGAAGAAAATATGATATTGTTAACAAGTAACAAGTTACAAATTGGCAATAATGAAGTGGTTATAGCACATCCGTCGCCGTACGAGAAAACACGCAAAAATTCCGTATGTGCTATGTAGCTAGCAAGTGAGCAGACATGAACAAGAACAATAGAACATGCACATGTCACGGGATATATGTATAAAATGAAGCACAAGAATCCGAAATACGGAAAGAATTCGAGAGGAGTTGTATCTGATATCGCCGCCAAACCGTCAGCTCGATCACGAAAGCAACAAATCGGGATTCATGAACCGCCCACCGAATGCAACATTCAACTCGTTGAATCTTTTGGCCCACAGGTTGCCTTCATTCGGCCGTGGGTTTCATCAGGTAGCTATCTACTGCATGGTACATAATGTCAGGTGATCGATTCATGAGCCCTGCAAAAGTGTATCAACCATTATATTAAAAAAATTACCATGCCAACGCTTTGCAATGTTACTGGTACACCTAAAGATAGGTGCAAATATTAAGAGGACCTTATTCCTTACAGTTTATTGGGCAGATTATCGTTGCAATATCTGTGACACGTTTTTTAAAGTACGATTAATTTCTCCAAACACTTCCCACGTTACCAAATATAATTTATTTTAAGCTGTTTGTATATCTATACCTATACGGCTATACTAACCGGTCATAACTATCACGTTAACCAGAAAGATGTGACGTTATACGATCGTAGTTATACACCATATGTGCCATTTACATTGTGAGCAAAACTACTTTTAATTTTATGGGATATTTCCAAATCTCATATATTCTATTATATATCAAACAAATACTATTTAATATTTACTAATTATAATTTTTGTATTTATTAAACCATAAAAAAGCTTTAATTGATAATCCAAACCGAGTATAACTAATATTTTTATTAGTTAAAAATTTCGAAATTACTAGATTATGGAAAAAAATAATTGAATTTCCAACTACTCGATATTTATTAAATATAAATTTTATAATTATTGACAAGAGGAATTTCATGGGATGGCGACTTGTAATATTTAATTCATCACTACAAATATTTGTAGATAACCCATTAGCTTTCATAGAAATTTTAGCTAATTGAAACGCCCCTTACAATATATTGTAACATTTACCCTGGTAGCTACTGCAAAATCCAGCCTTTTTGCCCTGCATGCCATTTTTTTCTAGAGATACATGCAAAAATTTAGCATGAAAAAACCACTAATTAAAAAACAAACTCACTCTCCTGTACAACATCTAATACAGAATTCAGAATCTAGTTAGGCAGTCGCTGAATTTTCGTTAGAGCAAATCACATTGCCATGTCGAGGGTTTTTAATGATTGCATGAAATTATGCACTTGTAAGGCCCCTCTGTAAGTACAATGTTAGATTGCCGTCTGATTTGCAATCCTGTGGACTCCGTGCGTCTTTTGACTTGGTTTGACGATAAGGCTTGCAAGGGATTGCAAAATGCACGTGGCAACCAATATCTTTTGAGCAGCCTGTGCCCTTTTCAGCGTGCTTTGCGCGGTATCGAGCTCAGTTACCGAGCTTCGGTCACTCTGGTTTGATTCAAAATTCAAATTCAAATTTTGAAAAATAATATAAATACTAAGTGATTTATGATGATCTATGATCTTTTTTAAAAAATATTGCAACTTCATAAAGTTACAAACAAACAAGACCGGTAAACCATGTCTAATTGATCGCTTACTGACGCTAAGCTGTTTGGTAACTAATAGTTACCAAAGTGGTTAGCAAGCCAAACAACCCGATAACCGCTCCAAATCGAGCAGTAAACTCAGTTACAATTTGGCTAAAAAATTTAAATTTAAATTTTGTATTTTGAATTTTACAAGGTTTAAACTAGAAAACGGATAACCATGGTAACCGACCATCCATGCTGTACTGGTTACCAGGCCCGGATCGATTACATAAACCCTGCTTTTTAGTGAGCAAACAATATTTCGAATTGTAAACTTAAGAATTAATTAAGATGGTCTTGACGTAAAATATTCTGGCAAACGAACGGCCGACTCCCACAGAAAAAGAACAGTAGTGTTTTTCCTTAATTAACTATTGCCAACACCCGCATGAGCCAAAAGGGAGGGAAGAAATCAGACGCAAGGAGAGAATCAATATGCTGACATCTGTCTTTGGTCTGCTTGCTTCTGAAAGGGTCGACCTCCAGACCAACGTAGGTGAATTAAGCAAGCCTCCAAATCAAGATCATCAACTTAAGCAATGACTTCAAGCCCCCAAGATGATAAAAAGATGATAAAAAACCACTCTCCTCGTGGTTAACACACGCCCCATCCCTACCGGGTTAAACTCAAAGGAACGCATACTTGAAAACGATGGCAACTTTGGCAGGCAGCACTGCAGCAGCTAATTTTCTATGCAAGTGGAGTACGTTGAAATTGCTAATAGAAAGGAAAGACTACTTACTTGACAAAAGAAAGGACCCTGACAGAAGGGAGGCATCTGTAATCTGCCATGAGCCATGATAGTACTGTAATATATATATATATATATATAACGTGAGAAAATCTGAGACAAATTAACTCTTAGTTTGCCTTAAATCCTGAAGCTGCGTCTGGTCAGTACATTGGCTGGCAGTGCTGCAGATTAGATAGCACTGCCAAGGACGGCTGCGGCAAGAAGCAGGAAAATTGATTTGATAGTGAATAGTACGTATACATACCAGCTTGGTCAATATCTCCAGATTTAAGTCTGATGGGTCTCAAACAATCCACCTATAGAAATCAATTCACGGCTTCCTGCTATTGCATTTGTGTTAGTCAACGAACCGCTACGTACCGAGTACCGACCAAACAATTCATCAGCTTCTTGTAGACCATAAAATTCCAGAAAGAGGACCGGGAAAACGCCATTGCAGGTAAAAACTGTAAGACTGATTAGCCATGTTTGCTCACCACTTACCCCCGTTGCCACACAAAAGGAAGACTCACCGCAACTGTAGCCGTCCTCTGCCAAACCAAGCCCTGTCATGAAACACTTGCCAACATTTTATGGATTGTTCCACTTTCTGCATAATACTATCTCATTAGTTTACAACCCTCTGGCCTCGTAGTTAATCAGACATTCAGATTACCTGGTTCCAGGATTCTTTGCCCTGCTGCTAGGTGCAAGATAGCTGTGATGCTAGCTTTGACAAAATATACAATTCTTTTGTAAGACCAGACAAAAAAATAGATCAAGTCCTGCCAATGCTGCAAATCAACAACTTCAGCTTTGAGTCTTTGACATGGTAAAAAGCCACTGAGCTATGCATATTGCCGTGCTTTGCTGTTGGGCCTTGAACTAACGGGACCCAAGAACTGGGCCTACAGCCAACTTGCCCTGAACTCCCCTTGTACTTTGTAACAAGGTGCAAAGTTTCAGGCTTTCAGCTTGCACCGGCCATCTGTCGGTCCTTGCCCAACAGCAAACTAGTTTCTGGTAGCAACAAACCCACAAATCAGGTCTAGAGGAAGTGATTGTGTTCAGAAATAAGAAGATACGAAATTTTGGTCTGTAGCACATTCCCACTGTTTTTATCACAGAAATGAAGTGTCACTGCTCAGCACGACAGCACCTGTGCGGAGAAAAGATCTTCAATAGCAAGATCACAAATTCATGTAGTGCTTGTGTGCTGCTATCAACCAACAAATTAATAAAAAGCAGTTTTAGTGTTGATGTTGCCATTGGTAACTGGACATGAAATTGAAACTGCTCTCTGAATTTGTCGGAGCTCCGGTTTATTGATCTTGATGAAGCAAACCGATTACTGCCAGTCTGCCAGATGAATTTCAAGGTGTTAAATGTAGACCAGATGCCTGGATTTGTTAGGCATGCCACAGTTTGGTGTTACAGTCACGGCGTAAAGCAGAGATCCAGGTATAGCCATTGTAACCTTCAGAGTTCAGATTTGTCTGAACACACCTTGTACGTTCTAACTGTTGACACCGCATGGCAGAGACGAAGTTGCGAGCCAAGGTGGCGGAGCTGGTCGTGGGGGATGCGGCCGTGCTGCTGGCTTGCTTGAGGTCGACCACGAGTTCGTCGTCGTCTGGGTCGCCCAGACGCACGGCATAGCCATCCAGGCCGAGTACGAACACGATTTCCTACGTCGCGCCTCCCGAAGGCCCTGCTACTGCCAGACCCCCGCGCTGTTCGCCCTCGGCTAGCAGCGGGCCATCGCGGCTGTCACCGACTCACCGGCGCTTGCTCACTCATCGTCGCAGCCACGGTTCTCCACCTCTCCTCCTCCTTGGTAAATGAGGATAAGATATAAAGCGCGGAGGTAGGCGGGGTCGGATGGTCGGAGCCGGCGCGGAGCCGGCGTTTGCAGGCGAGGGCGCCTCGGAGATAGCTGTGGGAAATTGCGGCGGAGAGGGGGTCGTCGGGTCCGGCGGGGAGCCGGTGAGCCGGCCTGGGGGCAATAGGACCGGCAATCTTGATCCAACGGCCCGAGGGATGACGGGTCCTCGCCGGCCATCTTCTCCGGCCGCTGCGGCTAGCTGGTTCCCCTACTCTTCCGGCCTCTCCTCTTCGTCGGGGACGGGCCGAATGCGGCACGCGACGCGCCTTCTCCTCTCCCCCGGCGCCTGTTGCCTCGATCTCCTGGCCACACTGAAGAACTCAATTATTTACAACAAGGCCATCTTAAGTATGACATTTGCCATTATGTATTTGGCACTTCCATATTAAATAAATGTTTGGCTATAGGATCAGATTATTTGAATAGCGCCTAAGAACTAGTGACTGCAAAGTCAAGGATCTGTTTGTATCATTGCCAACCCAAACCTTATCAAAATACTGACAAGTCAAAATAAGTTGAGAGATTTGCTATTTTATCGTCCACAAAATTGGTTTAATTAGTTTCAATTATTTATTGTCTTGATCTCATTATCAAGTCTTCCATATCATTGTCACTAGTCCTAACATAATCTAGTAGGGTTACGAAGGGATTTGCAGTCAGGCTGAAGACAAATATCCACCACAATATCACTATAAGGAGATTAGGGAGATAATCTACGATAAAATAAAATGATTTAAAATTTTATTTTTAATCTAAAATAAAAATAGATTATTAATCCAACTACAACTCTAATCTCATTTGATTTTTGTCACGTGTTTATAGGTACGCAGCAGTCGGTCTCGCTGTGTCCTCCCCTTCTCCCCGTCGTCTTCGTCTTGTTCTCGCCGGAAGCGATATGGCGAGGCTGACCTCGGAGCTGCTGCGGCCGATGGACGCGGCGCACGCCATCGACGAGGCGGCGCTGCTGCGCTACGCGGCCGCGCACGTCGCCGGGTTCCCCTCGCCGGCGCTGGGGCTTGTCCTCACGCAGTTCGGCCACGGCCAGTCGAACCCCACCTACTGCCTCGAGGTCTCCGCCCCCGGCGGAGAGGCCAGGCGCTACGTGCTGCGGAAGAAGCCGCCCGGCGTCATCCTCCAGTCCGCCCATGCCGTCGAGCGCGAGTTCCAGGTCGGATTTCCCCGCTTTGCTCGTTCCGATTTGCCGCCTAACTAGCTCGTGCTAATTTTTTTTCGGCGATCGATTTAAGGCTCCGTTCAAAAGGATGGATTATGGATCAAACATGAGTTTATGACAATTATTTAAGAGTTCAAACGAATGAATTTAATATAAAAATTGATAAACGATTTTAAAACAATTTTTTTACAATTTCATATAGAAAGTTTTTTGAGAAATTGCACGTTTATAAGTTTGGGAAGCTTGCCCTAATTTGGGGTAGTTTTCTCCGATGGTATGATGGTGCCCGATCTGATGGTAGGTAGGTAGGGCCTTGCTTGCTCGAGTAAAGTGGAATCAGCATGCCCTGGTGAAAAAAAGTGAAAAGGCAGGAGCCATGCGTCCAGATTCTGAATTTCGTTTTGCTGATAGTACTTAATAGTGATGCAAATTTTATTGCTCTACACGTATATGGACCAGCCAGGGCACTCTTAATTTATCATGTCGAATCATTTTCACTGATTGAACACTGTAAACCCAGTTGATTAGTAAAAACTGTACAACTGCATAGTTTTTTGTGTTTATTCTGAGCAATATGAAACTTCTAGCTGCTTTGTTTCTACATAATTAGTATACTTATCAAACCTACAGATGATGTGATGTTAATTGCTTCTTATGCATGTTTTTCATCCTACTGTATACCGATGAGCGTTATGAGCTAACTCCTTGAGTTGTGTTTTAATTGGAAACAGGTTTTCAAAGCTTTGGGTACTCACACTGATGTTCCTGTCCCTAAGGTGTTCTGTCTTTGCACGGATGCAAGTTTAATTGGAACTCCTTTCTATATAATGGAGTACCTAGAAGGACTAATATACCCTGATAACAAGTTGACGGTACGCTGCTTGTTGAGCATTTTTAGCCTTGCATATTCTTCAGAGTTCAGATTATTTCCATATGCGTTGCAGGGTGATGTTTTAGTATGAACCTTGTACAGTTTTAACCTATCAATTACGCATTATTCTTGGTTATGATGGTTACATGTAGCAAATACATGTACTTATATTCTTGTATGTGCGTAGGAGAATGCATCAAATGAGAACTAGTCTTAGAGCTGATTAAGAAGTAGCTACCTTAGCGGCTTAGCCATTGGACATCATCTACACGACCCATGTTAAACACTAAAACTATAGAAGGCAATGTTTTCTCAACCCTTCCTCCCTCCACCATTTACAGTTGATATAGCAGCTGATGTCAGAATTCTCACTATCCGATTTTTACGAGCTTAGGTATGCTCCTTGAAATGGATGCATCAAACGGGTAATGGTTATCTTCTTAATAATTTAGTTAATTTTTGTGTGTCCTTTGTTTATGCAGGGAGTAACTCCAACTAAAAGGAGGACCATATATCTTGCTGCTGCTGAAACTTTAGCTGCTATACACAAGGTTGATGTGGCTGCAATTGGATTGCAAAAGTACGGGAGAAGAGACAATTATTGTAAAAGACAAGTAGGTGCTGCCATGTTACGTAGTGTTTACCCTGTATCTTGATTACTCTTATGTCTTATCTCTACCCCTCTGATTCTGATTACTTTGTAAATACAAAACTCAAAACCATTACATAAATTTTAGTTTTTCTGGCTCTGCCACAGTTAGTAGTTGTTCTAAATAATAACTCTACAATCCTCTCTCTCCCCAATTTTTCGTTTATTCTTATCTATAAGTGCATAAGTGATATATGTGTAGTTTCTTGTGAGTTTTGATTATCGCTTGCTTATGTAAGTAAAGTAATGCATTGCCTGTTCCCAGCTGTTACAACCTATGATTTGATCACTTAAGTTCAAGAAGAGAATTTTAGTTGCCATGTTGTGAATGATGATTGCTGCGATAATTCATTTGCATTTGAAGATAGTTAATATATCCTGGTCAGGTAGAAAGATGGGAGAGGCAATATCTTTCTTCCACTGGTGAAGGAAAGCCTGCACGTTATCAGAAGATGATTGATCTAGCACATTGGCTGAAAGAGCATATACCAGAAGAAGATTCATCGACAGGATTTGGAACAGGTCTTGTTCATGGTGATTACCGGGTTGATAATCTTATTTTTCACCCAACAGAGGTTTGCATTTTTGGCATCACAAGTATTTTTTTGCAATCTTCTAACAAATGTACACAATTTTAATTCTTCTATAATCCTCTATTTCTCTGCAGGATCGAGTTATTGGTGTACTTGATTGGGAACTATCTACTTTGGGTAATCAAATGTGTGATGTTGCATACAGCTGTTTGGTACGAATCACTTATAATACTGCTATGCATCCCTTTTATATTCGTGCTTTTGTGCAAATGTGCATTATTCGACAGTCTAGCTCTTCAAAGGTATAGTAAGGGCAACTATATCTTAATTAAAATTAATTTTATAGTAAATATATATCTTAAATAAAATTAATTTTATAATAAATACAGAAGGAATATATATACTTTCTTATAGTTCTGTAATATATTTTTTACGACATTCACATTTAGTTTCAGCAATCTTACCCTTTTTCTGGCCAACTAGTTGTACCAACCAGAGATTTGTGTTTACATCTCCGTATTAACAATTAAAGTGACATACACATTAGTTGTTCAATTGATTTAGTGTAATATTTCTTCCATAGTGGCGGAATTACATTTGATAATTGATATGGAATCAGCTTGCAGCATGTTAGTATTTTACAAACTACAAAGTACCCATATCTACTAGCATCAAATGCATATAGTTTGGAGTATTGGACATTTTATTGTCTCAGTTTTCTTGTTTGATAGGAATGACTTATCAACATAGAGGGGGATTTCATTAAAGCCCGTGTGTCACAAGAATGAAAAGAAATTTCATGTTTTGTTTCTCCATTAGATTGGCACTCCTTGTTCCTGGCGTGTAGTGGTGTTATGGGCTAATAGTGATAGGCTAATGGAGGTGTTCTTCCTAGTGGCCGGCAGCAGGGAACCATGAGAACAGGGACGTCACATACAGTAAGTCAGGAAGAACTAGAGGAAGAGGAAGAGGAAGATAGAGATATTCTGCTTCTATTAACTCTAACAATACATATATATAGCCTATGCAGAAGCTAGTTCAATGTACGTCAACATGCACATGACACAACTAATTAAAGGTGGTTTATCCATGCAGCCATATATTATTGATGCAACACCTACTGAAAGTAATTCTTATGGGGGATTTGAATATACTGGCATTCCAGATGGCATTCCTCTGCTGGAAGAGTACCTTACTGCATACTGCTCTCTGTCTGTAAGCATCACATTTCCTATGAGTTGATACTGGCTAAATTTATCGGCCGCACTTACTGCTTCTTTATCCCTCACTCTCTTCTTTTAAAATGTTTCTCAGGCAAGACCCTGGCCTGCTGCAAATTGGAAGTTCTATATTGCCTTTTCACTGTTTAGAGGGGCATCTATATATGCAGGAGTATATCACAGATGGACTATGGTACTTATCTCCAACTCTTGAAATATAATTTTTGCTTATCTATTCTCATTTATTTGAGCTGGCACACAGGGTAATGCTTCAGGTGGTGAGCGTGCTAGATTTGCTGGCAAGATTGCTAATGCTATGGTCGACTGTGTGTGGGATTTCATAAGTAGAGAAAATGTCCTGCGAAAACAGCCTGCGTTGGGTAATTATATTTCATAACCTCTCCAGTCTCCACAGCCTCATGCTATATAGTTGACTGTGGCTTGTGGAAATGCTGCTTATGACTTCTTAAAACATTGTTGTTTATTAATAATGTTGGCAAAGCTATATCAAAATATAATATATGTTTAATATTAGGTATTCATGTCTCAAAAGCCTCACGGCAAGAATTCCATGGAGAGCATGAAGGATTAACTTCGAAAAAAAATCAAAGAAAGTTTGTTCCTAGTGAAAAGGTTATGCAGCTACGGAAGAAATTGATGAAGTTTATGGAAGATCACATATACCCAATGGAGAATGAGTTCTACAAACTTGCACAGTCGACCTCACGGTGGACAATACATCCAGAAGAAGAAAAGATAAAAGCCTTAGCGAAGAGAGAGGGGCTCTGGAACTTGTTTATTCCGGTATAAATCTTTTTTTAAAGCCCATCACTTTTACCTGATACAGACATACATCATGTTATGTCCCTTATGATAGTAATGTAGGGTGCATTTATTTTGGACTTTCTTCTAATCCAAATGTTTGATCTGCAGCTAGACAGTGCCGCTAGAGCAAGAGAGCTTCTGTTTGAGGATCGGTCTCATGGTTCTCCTGGAAGCACAGATGAGCTTTTGCTAGGTTCAGGTCTCACAAATCTTGAATATGGATATCTGTGTGAGATTATGGGCCGTTCCATTTGGGCCCCACAAATATTTAACTGTGGTGCACCTGATACAGGAAACATGGAGGTAAGATATAACAATCATGTTCTTTTATAGGAAATATTTTAAAAGGCATGCATATTATTTTGTACCATTGATTGAGCATATTTTGAGGAGCGACACTATGTATTCTGTCTCATTATAGGTCTTGTTGAGATATGGGACTAAGGAGCAACAAAAGCAATGGCTTATTCCTTTGTTGGAAGGGAAAATTCGTTCAGGATTTGCCATGACAGAACCACAAGTTGCATCTTCAGATGCAACAAATATAGAGTGTTCAATATCCAGGTAAGGAAAAGGAAAAAATAATATTCACATGCATATTGTTGGTATTCATTAAGGCCGTTGCTCTTTAGTAACAAGTTATTATCTATTCGAGGGATTGCATCCCTAATTCAGTGTATATTTCAGGAAACTAATGATGTTGTAGTTTAAGCTTTGTATAGTTTATACAAATGATATCACTTTGTTTAAGCTGTATATCGTGCCTTTGTGTTCACCCGGATCTTATTTGCTCTCGACAGGCAAGGAGATTCCTATGTGATAAGTGGAACAAAATGGTGGACCAGTGGAGCTATGGACCCAAGGTGCCAAATCCTGATATTAATGGTAATTAAAACATCTATCCATGAAGGCGTGCTTCTGGTGGTTCATTTTTTTAATGCTAAAGTTGTTTGTTTCTATACAGGGGAAGACAGATTTTTCTGCACCAAAACATAAACAACAGTCAATGATTTTAGTTAATATCAACACACCTGGAGTAAAGATAAGGAGACCATTGCTAGTATTTGGTTTTGATGATGCGCCTCATGGGCATGCAGAGATTACTTTTGAGAATGTGCGTGTTCCAGCCACAAATATCCTCCTTGGGGAAGGCAGAGGTTTTGAGATTGCTCAGGTAAGCCGTATTGTGCTGCTTGTACCAATAATGGTACTGTAATATGTGCTCTCCAGATCATATTTAAAGATTCTCCGCACTCTGCAGGGAAGACTAGGGCCTGGAAGATTACATCATTGCATGAGACTAATAGGGGTAGCAGAACGTGGCATGAATTTGATGGTTGAGAGGGCCTTAAGTAGGATCACGTTTGGAAAAAGGATTGCACAACATGGGTCCTTTTTATCTGATCTGGCGAAGGTATGGATTGTTTGACTGCTTAAGCATGTTTGTTTATGAAACTCCGAATTGATAAATGAATCAATTTAATCGACAAAACATTATGATTTAGACGCTCCATGAGTATGGCATCATCTTTTTTATTACTCGGTTTAGGAATGTTTCAGCCTTAAGTTTTAATACCTTTTCATGTGGTGTACTGTTCTTTTGCATTCGTTGACATGCATGTGGAATCCAGTGCCGGATAGAACTGGAGCAGGCTAGACTTCTGGTGCTTGAAGCAGCCGATCAACTTGACCGACATGGGAACAAGAATGCTCGTGGGATCCTCGCAATGGCCAAGGTAAATCATGGATAAGCACCTTGTTTATAATCCTTCAAACAACAAAAAAATCAGCGAAATCTGGCCGTCATGTAGGTGGCAGCTCCAAATATGGCTCTGAAAGTGCTTGATATGGCAATGCAAGTTCATGGTGCTGCTGGTCTGTCATCAGACACGGTCCTATCACATCTATGGGCAACTGCTAGGACACTGCGTATTGCAGACGGCCCTGATGAAGTCCATCTTGGGACAATCGCGAAGCTGGAGCTGCAAAGAGCGAGGATGTAGTCTCGTCATGATAACATCCAGGTTTCATGAATAAAATAGAAGAGGAGAGAAATCGTTCGCAACACGCCCTCTTCTTTTTCTTGTATAGACTGATTAATAAGTGGTGTGAAATTCGTGATTATGCTGTAGATTCTGAAAAGTTGCCATGGGTTATGAAAAAAATGTTGTAAGTTATAACTATGAATATATTCATAAAGTTTGGTTTCAGTAATTGTGGATTCGTGGTAAAATAATTTTATGAAGCTTACAAGTGGAAACAATATAAAATGATGATTTTATATTTCAAGTAATAACAAATATAATAAGTATGTAGATTGACAAATGGATTGAAAATTGGTTTCATTTAATAAGACAAATTTTAATATATATTGAATTAATAAGGATTATTCATTTTATAGATGTAACGACGATTACGATTAATAGAAATTAATGTATTATCTTTTAGGAGGTAATATATCATCTAATCTAACGATTAGGATTAGAAAAATGAACGTCTTAGAAATAATAGATTGTTTTTTATAACCAATAGTTGAGGTAGGAAATATACTATAAAAGAACCCAATAATTATTTGATTTAGCTTTCCAACAATTGTTTGGGTTAGCTTTTTAAGAAAAAACTGAACTAATCACACCTTTAAAGTGCTAACCATCGCACTACTATCTGTCCAGAAATCGGCATCAACTGTGCTTTGTTGTACAACAGGGATGAATCAGAAGCAACGAGCCTATCCCCTTGCATCACTGCCCTTCGGCCATTGTAAATTTTAACCCTCGTAGCAAAACACTTGCGGTGTGGTAGCTCCAGGTTTACTAAAAACTATTTCAAACCTGAGCCTAACCACTCTTATTCCAAATCACTGTGATCTATGAGCCCCCCAAAAAAAATCCCCATATCCAGAGTGTGCCCGGAAGCCACTTCAGCTGAAGCCCAAGGCATAGGGGAATGAAGTGGAGTTGAGCCAGAGGTCGCCCTGCACGAAGGCGAGCACGGTGAAGTTGCTCGCGTCGGTGGCGCTGGTGAGCACGTGGTACCCCGGCCACGACACCCTCGCCGACGTGTCGGCGCCGGGGCCGTGGTTATTGTACTCGGCGTAGTAGAGCGTGTCGAGCGCGAAGCTGCCGTTCCACTCGAGCCAGCCCCTGGGGTGTATGAGGCTCTCGATCTTGGACTGCAGGAACACCGTGCGCGAGTACGCCTTCCACGGGCGGCCGAGGTAGGAGGAGAAGTTGGCCTGCACCGGGGCGAGGTCGGCGGCGGCGGCGACCTTGCAGCCCTGGATGGCGATGCCGGTGTTCTGGTTGGGATCCTCGCGGCCCTGCGCCGTGAACACGTTCTTCTGGTTAGGGTCGGGGCGGCGCGCGTAGAGGTTGCAGCTCTGGAGCACGACGGCGGCGTCGCCGAAGACGAAGTCGACGGTGCCGTAGATGTCGCAGTCGCGGTAGAACTGCCGCAGCGAGTGCACGTACAGCGTGTCCTGGTACCCCGCGAAGCTGCACCGGTAGAACGCCGCCAGGTCGCCGTTCACCCGCAGCGCCACCGCCTGGTGCTTGCTCGGCCCCGCCGCGTTCTCCACCGTGATGTCCCGCGCCAGGAACCCCGTCCCCACCACGGCTGCAATGGCAATTACGCTACTGTCAGTGTCAGTTGTACCCACCGATCAAGCTCAACTGAAAAATGCACACACGTGAGCACCCATGAGCATGACACCAAAGTCACTCGAGTATTTGTTTTTATATTTCTCATGTATTCAGAAACGGAAACAAATAATCTAGACACGAAAACAGAAATGAATAGCATTGAATATAAATACAGAGTGGATACGGTTACAAATACATAATGGAACATGAAAAGGACTTCCAGGATCAATGGAGGGATATAAGTAGTTCTTTTATCAAAAGAAATAAATCAAATTCTTCACATTGTAATAGCAGTATATTTGCACGTTCATATACCATATTTGCCACGTGATTTCATAATTATAAGCATCCAAAAGAGTGAAAAAATTGTAAACGATTTAATACAAGTATCATTTATTTAAAATAAAAACAATAAACACTTATAATCATATATTTTCTCCAGTTTCAAAAAACAAGTCGTTTTGAACATAATTTCAAATAACAAGGAGTCTAGTTTCAAAAAGCAAGTCGTTTTGGACATAATTTTAGATAACAAGGAGTGATTAATTAATGTGTATTTTTCTTATTTATTCATATTAAATACAGTGCGAAAGTAAAGACAGCGTGAAAGACGAACAGAAATTAGTAGATCATTAGGGATATAAACGTCTAAAATGTACAATAAAATACAAAATAACTTGTTTTAGGCAACTTCAGTTATAAGTCTAAACTAGCTTTCTTCGTGAAACCGAAGGGAATATATGCTAAACATAAATTCTATGTCCGAATACCCGGACACCATTTATCCAGATAATCGGTATCCATCTTTTCGCCAAATACTTTGTTACTGTTTTTCAAGAAAAAAGTCCACATTTATTTCTGAATCCGATGATATCCATATTGTCCATTTCCGATAATCGTCTGGACCGATCAGGAGCCAATCAGATCCGTTTTCCCCTGGTACACTTGCATTCGTGGTGCAGCTGATGATGAGTGCAGCTCACACCTACAAACGCGTGTGGGGGGCACCGGCCAAATGATTATCTCCACCGACACCCATCGACGGACAGTGGCGCGTGCCAACTACATCTCGTCTCACAGCAGCATCGACCGGAGTTATGGCTCCGTCTCAAGGATCAGAATCAGCTCGAACACCCTCAAGATTTCTTTTTCAAACTGATACTGATTTCTTGCTCGTTCTTCGAGAGCAGCAGTTTGATGCAACCCCCACAGGGGACCAGATCGACACCAGTTCACATCCACCCAACAAAAAGGGAGAAAAGAGATCGAGAAAGAGAAGAAGAAATAAACCAATCCTCCGAAAGGGATTCCGTGGTGTTATAATTGGGTTCCCCTTTTGTAGCGGTGGTCGAATGCGGTGGTGTTATAATTTGCCAAAAGAAAAAAAATGATCTTTGCAAAATGCATCTCTCTGATTTTAATGGCTTGTCCCCCTCACCTGACCTAACCATTCCCGTGCTGCATAACTCCAGATGCGACGAGCAATGGCTGTACTCTACTGCACTGTACTGTACGGCAATAATTTACTGTCAGCTTGCTCTGAAAACCACCTCCTGGCTTCGGTCAGTTCGGTGTGTTTGGTCCTTGAATTTAACTTGCAAGTGTTGCATTGCAAGTTCAATTCACTTACGAATCGGTTGGGTGTCTGTAATCTGAACCATTTCTGTTCCAAAAAAGAAGTTGGAATCGGCTGGCATGTCGGCGTCGTCCCAAAAACAACCGACGCCACAAGCGACAGCAGCTCGTGGCGAACAGGAGATGGCCCGTGTGATCATCTCTAACTCCAGTGTTTGTACTATCTGGATGGTATTATCTACAGTTCACTCGCGGATGCGTTGCAAGATTGAATTTTTCGCACGAATTGAAGGATAATTTAAGGTTGGAATTGAAGGGGGTAGGGTACGGTACCTAGCGTGGCGGAGCGGAAGGTGGTGGAGTTGTCGACGACGTTGCGGCTGGCCTTGATGACCGTCTTCCACATGCCGTCGCCGACGAACATAATGTTGGTCTTCTCGCTCCCGACCTCCACGTTCTCGAAGTACCCGCCGGCCTTTATGTATATCACGTACCGCGTC
>KE372913.1:346117-362127 GCA_000418225.1 Zizania latifolia
GGGCCTCCGGCCTAAAGTCAAAATTTACTACGTAAGTGGCCGCAACATGAACAGGACGCATACACATAATCTTTTCTTCGTCCTGTTCCTTTCTCTGTTATTTATTTAATTTCCTAGAGACACCATAACATCACGTGGGTGGCGAGACCACTATAAAGCTAGACATGGCCGGAAAACCTCTTGCATTGGTACTCCTCTGAATTTGAAGCAGGCAGGTAGTATAGTAGTCACCCTCGCTCGCCTCCATTATTGAAGGTTTGAAGCCTGAGATGATGTCGAGAGAGCACAAGAAGGCAGCTGCTCTACGCGAGAAGCTGCAGATCCTGCGCTCCATCACTCACTCCCACGCGGTAATTAACTAGCTAGCTAATGTTATCTCTCCTTCATTATATATATTCGCCTTTCTTACTCCGTAGCCATGCATGAGTGCTTCCTACTACTCAATTCGCAGTAGTAACGTAGTTAAGCTGTATGGCTTTAGAATATAGTATGCAGTTGTAGTAGATCTTGAATGAAGCAGACAGCTTCTGTTTGCCGACGACACGTGCCACGACGTAATTCGACCTTCAGCTATAGATCGAGTCATGAGCAAATAATCACAATGTTGTTGACAAGGCTTGCTTTTCTCCCGGCCCCTATGTGATAATATTCTATAACATGACATGCAGCTGAGCAACACTTCCATTATCACGGACGCATCGGAGTATATCAAGGAGCTGAAGCAGATGGTCGTCAGGCTCAACAATGAGATCGCATGCGCCGAAGCGGCTCTCAAACAGGACCCCTTCCCAACGGTCGGTATGCTGATCGACATGCACTGCCCGCATGTGATCATCTCAGCTAGCTAACTCTAATGATGTTTGAGTACAAATAAATTTGATAAATGCATGCATGCAGGTGATGGTGGAAACCCTAGGGCACGGGTTCCTCATCAACGTGTTCTCTGACAAGAGCTGCCCGGGATTGCTTGTTTCTATCCTGGAAGCCTTCGATGAGCTGGGCCTCAGCGTACTCGAAGCCACGGCGTCTTGCGACGATACCTTCCATCTTGAGGCTGTAGGAGGAGAGGTACGCAACAAGAAACTCAATCGTCGATGCCAAAGTAGCTATTCTACAGCTGTTGCGTCCATACAATCCCACAATTGTATGGATATATGGGCGATTGATTGATTAATTGATCTCTGTCGTCAAGCATACCTGTGACGATTCTCAATTGGTTTCTGACGACGATGCCGGAATCTGACACAGAACCAGGTGGATGAACATGTCATCAAGCAAGCGGTTCTCCAGACCATCAGAAACTGCGAGATCAGCGGTGATGACCAGGAGTAGAACCAATGCTGATCGTCAGACAGCATGCATTTTGATCAGGACGGATGATCGATAGCTTTTGGACATCTGCATTAGTTTCCTTCTCGCTCGCTCCCAGTTGCAATCTTGCATGACTCTTCTCTTGATCGACATCTGCCCGAGATGAGCTGCAAAGATGTAAGGTAATTAAACCCTAGCATCATATCCCCCTGTACTAGCAGGTAATGATGTTATATATGTGTGCATGTACGTAGTTAGTCCATGGAGATTGGTAAGCTGTAACCCTAGCACCATATCACTCTTTGCTAGCTGTTCCTTGTACTACTGATCATGATGACCAGAGTATGCTCATGCACATATTTGCCATTAATTATTTCCACATCAAATGGCAAAATAGATGAGATTAGTAAACTTACCTCGTTCCATATGCACAAAAAAGAAAACTGAAGACTGAAAATTCAGATGTCAAGTGCAGAATATATAAGGGGCACAAATGTGACATCTTGATTATTTTCCTTCACCTCTCATCAAATACTTCTAATGATCCTTGTTAATGTAAGAAAACAGTAAACTCATGGACATATTCAAGGTTAATTGGGGCCTTACATTATATTAATTAGAGCTAACTGCTGTAGACTGTTGTCAAGGAAACAGACATATACAAATTTTGATGGTTAGTCAGGAATCCAATGAGGCTGGCAGTGTCAATTACCAAGAAAACAAACCAAATAATGAATGGCTCCAATAACCATGGAAATCAGCCAATGAGAGGACTGGACATGCATTCACGTTACTTGTGGCCTATCATTTGGGACAAACTAAGAGGTGGCAACAATATAATAACCCCTTGCTAACCAGGAAGAAGACAACAAGCCATGCCATTTCTTCAGGGAGCACGAGCTACATGCGTTACTGTGCTCTCGTGAACAAGACAGCAACATCTTGGAGCTGAAGTGATCAAACAGCGGCCGTGAGAATGTCTCGGAGGGCGAGCGCGAAGCAGAGAATATCACGTCCATCCATGCGGCGCGCGGCGCGCCAGCTCGATCTGCTTATCCGCTGCTACATATCCGCCATGCATGCATGGCGACATCGTCCTTGTCACGAGTGGCCGATAACCTGCAGGAAGATGTCTATGACTATCCCCCATGCCTGTACGCAGATTTCTTCGGAATTCTGATGCTAAAACTAGTACGACAAGTAGCCTTGATCGTGTCTTGATGACAGCGTCGTTGCGTGCACTGGAATACTGGATCAGCTCGTGTCACCTCACCTCCAGATTTACCTCGATCGAGGCAATAGCCACCTGGCCTATATGCATCACGAGAGGGGTCTGCGAAATGCTGATGCCTGAAAGCTCCAACTCTGCAGCGTCGTCATCGATAGATATCAGCTCAGCTGAGAATCCGCTCGAGTCCAGAGGCTCAGTGTCTTTTCCAGCTCAGCTGGGTTCTGGCACTGCTGCATGAGGTGTTGGCGTGTTGCCCGTGAAGCGACACGAATGGTACTAATCCACGGATTTCTGCGCCCGTACGTGCCGCTAGCAACTGCAGGATGAGATTATGCATACAATTAAGGGTCGTTTGGTTACTTGGATGAGACCGGATAGAATAATTTCATCCAGTTTAACTGCCGTTTGGTTCACGGACAGGTTAAACAGTCTAAGGGAATATTCTCTCTTGATGTTAGATAGCCTCATCCAAATTTTTTTATTGGATAAACTCATCCACCCTCTCTTGTGAGAGGATTTAATCCTATCCATACTCATGTATATCCAATCAAATAAAAAATTGGATTATCTCATCTTATCTAACCAAATAAAAAACTGAATCATCCTGTCTCACAAAAACTGAACGAATTCATCTCATTCATCCTTGTTCTCCAACCAAACGCTTACTTAAATGAACTTTTTCACTGGGGCTCGTATGTTGGGCCTAAATTATTTTTGTAAGAGGATATGGATGTCGCTGGCATATCATCACCGGAAGTAAGGCTGGTCCTTAGTAGGCCCGATATTGACTGGGCCGAAAACAAGGGCTCGCTTCCTTCCTCGCCGGCGGCCGACGCAGATCGGTGCAATCCAGTGCTTCGTCTTCCTTCGCTGCACTTCGCGGAAAATTTAAACGTCTCTTAAATCATACAACTTAAACCGCTGCCTTCTTTTTTCATCTGGCCACGTTAGTTTATCCATCCCTCCAGCTATGATCTAGGACGCCGCCGCCGGAGAAGTAACCAACTTTGAAGGTAAAATTCCTTGGGTCCTAGTTAGCTGTAACTTGCAGAAAGAGACTTGAAAGACTTGAAGCTTGGAGACTGAAAAGTTGGACCGGGTGCACAGTTTGCAGTTTGCACAATGGTGTCTTTCAGTTGTTTATTCAGAGTAGTAAAAGAGCTGACAAGTTCATGGATTGGCGCCTTAAAGAGTTCAAAGATATCTGAAACTTGACTTGATTCCCTGGAGTTTGGGTTATCATATGATTCATATCACCCTAGTGACACTTGCCTCTATACTAGTTAATTTATCAAGTTGCCAGGATAATCCACTGCATCTGACTGAGCTCTTTGTTGCTGCATGCAGCAACATCACTGTCGGAGGAGCTCGTGAGCCTAGACGATCGATCGCTGTACGATTCTTCTTTGACAGTTTTTGACATTTTGCGTCATGCTAATTTGTCGTCTGCTCATCTGGAAATTTCAAGAACCGAATGAACATGGCAATATGCATGGCAGCGTACTGATCAAAGAGGAGACTGAAAACGATATGATGCATGTGTTTGGTGCGAGGTAGACGTCTTCGTTGAACGGATTGATTGTTTTGAACTGTGCTTGCCATTGCAAGCACACAACTTCTTGTTTTTTTTTGAAACAGCTGCAAAACGGAGAATGGGCAAACGTAAACAGGGCGGATTTGATGACAGAAGGGCATCTTTCTTTTCAACTAATTAAAGTCAGTTGGACATTGATTATTTGCAGCAACTTATTAGTTGTATTGGTCAGTAACACAACTTTGACTACCGTTGACAGTTAAATTTATTATTATTGTGCTGTGATATGCCATCTTCAGGCCCGTTTGGTATGGATGTAAATTCTAATTCCGTTGATTCTGATTTTTTATTCTTTTGGAAGCAATTTTATAGTGATTTAAATTTAATTGTGAAATTGTTCGAGCGGATAACTAGATTCTAATTCTTATTAGAGATGATAATAGCCTAAAATAACCCTATCTTTAGGTTGTATTTTATATGTGATGTCTTGTGTTATATAATCCAAAACTATATTAACAAAAATTAACAAATAATATTTCTTATATTGTATAGTGCACCAGTATACTTCAATCATGTATAAATATTCCTCTAAATTTCTATAGGTATTTTTAATTTTTGTTAACCTATTTCTGTAGTAAAAAGAAGAATCAATTTTTCTAAATTCTAACGTGAATCACTTCAATTTCTATCTGTTTGTTAGGAATTGTAGAGATTTATTTTAGAGTTGGCTTTAATCCTACCGGACTTTCAACGGCAGCCAGATTGCAAGCTTGACACTGGAACAGATGGTTTTGTCAAAAAAAACTTTGACTATTCACTGACGGATGGAAAGTTGGAAGCATGATATTCTCTCCACTTGCAACTGCGAGTCGCAATCGCTAGAATCAGTTCTTGATCTTTGCTACAGATTTTTGAACTCCAGGCAAATTTGGCATGGCTGTCATCAGTACCATGCTATCTGTTAGCAAGGCACCTGTTTGTTCAGTTGGCGAAACTGAAATTTTCTGTGCTCTTGGACTGAAATTGCTTACACATTGACCTAAGATATCTTTAAGACTCAAGCAAATGTTCCTAAATTAAACCTTCTGATGAATGGTAAACAAGAGATAAATATTAGAGAATCTTTACTACCCTTGAGTAGGTATATTTTTTATAAAATTGATCAAAATTAAAGAAGTTTAACCTAAAAAAGTTAAACTACTTATAATATATGAATTGAGTGTTACTATGGACTCTAGAAATCACCCAAACAAATGACACATGGTCCTTTCTATGGAACTGACCATCAAGAGCACACACGTCGTTAACTTGGGATCTGGAAGAGCTCATGTCAACATAAACACAAAATTTTTGTTTTGTTGCTCATCAACAACAGACTAAAGACAGAAGCGATGCTACATATGAAAAGGATGGTCTCACTGGATTGTTCATGGCCTCTCTGTTTAATGACATCGATCGGATGAAACAAGAAAGCACTTGTTCTTCAGATGCGGAAATCTAGCCCAGATCATATCAATGACTGCCGTTATCAAGGAAAACAAATCAATAAAGCCAAACCCCAAGCAGGCGTGGTCTGTTCAATATTCAGGCTTATCTGACAGGACTAACTAACACTCTGAACCATGATTGTGATATCTCTACCATAACCATAGCCTACTAATTAAGCTAATTGATTTGCCGATGCACAATGCAAGCAATGCAGGCCATTGCATGTACACAGTTGTTGCATCTGAATTTAGCTTGTACACTGACCATGGTGTCTTCTCTGTCAGTCCAGTTGCTCTTGTGCTGCCTAGCCGCAGGTGCAGTCGCTGGCCAGCAGCTGTCATCCATTTGTTGTAACGTAGAGACTCCTATAGAATTATTTATAATTTGAATCATATAAGTTTTTATATTTTAAAACGGAGAGGGTATTTGAAACCTTAAGAAATTAGAGAGACCATCATGTCCACCTAGTTTGACTGTCTCAAGTCTTTTTTTACTCTCAAAGTCTAGTTGTTTTATTTTGTTCGTACCGTATGAACTGACCTGCCAAATTAATTACTAGTTTAATTTGCATGATTGGTAGTAACAAAAAATTCAACGTGCTAATTAATTTGGACTTGGGTGCGACGCGTCCGTGACTCCGTACTGCTGAATGACACGGCCACCTTCACCGGCGAACAGGGTGCAGGCCCCAACGTCGGGTCCATCAGAGGCTTCAACGTCATCGACAACATCAAGGCGCAGCTCGAGGCGGTATTCCCTGCGCCGATATCCTCGCCGTCGCCGCCCGCGACTCCGTCGTCGCGGTAAGATCATATCATCGGCGAACAGAATTGAACGGCTCGCTAACGTACGTACGCTTGCGTGCATGCAGTTGGGTGGGCGGGTCACGGAGGGTTCTTCTCGGGAGGCGGGACTCGACGACGGCGAGCGGCGAGCCTGGCTCTAGAGCTTTTTTGCACTGTTTGCTTTAGAGTTTATCTTGCAAACGACCAAATCAAAATCCAAGTTAAGGAAATGTATCCTCCATCCATCTCTGCATTGATTATGTGCAGCGTATCAATCTCTCCACTTGCGTTCATGTCGCCGTCGATCGTCATGCAAATTGTGAAGTAGATTTTTGGCCGCGTTTTATCTCTAGAATTTAAACCAAAGTCAAACTCTTTGCACACACGGCGCCTGTCATTCTATCTGCAGTGTTATTAAGAGCAGTCATCTGCATTTTCCATGTCACTTATAAACTAGTTATAAACCTACATATTTCAATGCACATTACTAATTTAACATAATAATTTATTAATATTACTATTTTCTTATCTAGAAATTAAATAGTCTCGTAAAAGACTTAGTTTTCTCATTTAATATATTGTCACGTGATCTTTGTCTTTATGGCATACTATCTAATTATATAAAAAAGCATTAAAACTGTCCTAAGCTCAACATGCATGTGCACTAGCCCGCGTGTGCTTGCAACACTTCTTGACTAGAAATATCTTCAACTTCGAGTTACTTATTAATCCTGAACCTTCTGAATTATATATGAGTCAGTTGAAGATTTGCATTATCATTTGCTGCCCCATCAGCAAATTTAAATCACAGTCGAAAAAATGAGCAAAAAAAATATAGGAATTTAAACATGAAATAAGAATAAGGATTGGAACAGGAGTCTGAATCAAATATGATACATTACTATATTGAGTTTGAATAGAAAAACATTGGAATCAAATAAAATACATGTACACTAGCCGTGCAAATCTAGAAGCCATTATGCTAGTTACTGTTGATTGGAACAAACGAACAGTTGCAAAAATTGAAAAATAGGTAATGTGTTGAACTAGAAACCTAGCAGCGTGGGCATTGTCACTATCAATTTGCATTGCATTTTTCCTTTTTATTTTCTCCGGACCAAAACGCCGGCCAAATTTTATTAATAGAAAGACATTACTCTCACCGTCTCTACCAAAATAAGTGTACTTCTGGTTTTGTTTTAAAACAGATTACTCTAAGTTTGATCAAATTTACAAAAAAATAATAATATTTATGATATCAAATAAGCATCATTATATTAAATCCATTATAAAATATTTTTTATAGTTTGTTTGTTTCACTGGTTATTTGTTAATATTTGTTGCTATAAATTCGGTCCATCTTAAGATATATAGTTTATTTGAGTTAGAAAATATCTAGAAATAAATTTATTTTGAGATGGTGGTAGCATATAATACGGAAAATAACAACCGTGTCGTCGTTGAAACGGAGTATTGCGCTCAATTTGAGGCAGATATCCAGCAAGGAACCATGGAAATTTGCAATAACAAAAATATACAAGTTATGCTCATATAATCAAAAACATATATACACACACATATGTCGTCGTAAATATAGTGATATCATACGCGCGTTCAGTTAAGACTTCAAAAGGCAGCCGACAGATCGAATGCAAAGAGTACGTGTTAAGCCATATATATATGTCTACCATGCATTATAGATACTTATCTGACATGCATATGGAGACACAATGCTAGATGATTGTGCATTGTACTAATCCTTACAAAATTAATTTTCAGTCGTTGATTTGACTGCATGCATGCACAATGCCCTCTACAAAAATTCAGAAGCCGCTTCAAAGATATAAAAAAAAGATGCAGAGAGATAGAATGGCTATATATATCCGCATGCAACGCAGGCCATTGCATTGCAAATATTGCATCTGCAGGCGTCTCATTGATACACAAGAGTATCAATATTAATTGCTCTGTAGATTAGTACAGAGCTAGCTAGGGCTGCTCGATCGATCGCTGGTGATGGCCTCTCTTCTGTCAATCGCGGTGCTCTTGTGTCTCGCCGCGGCGGCGGCGGCGCAGCTGTCGACGACCTTCTACGACACGTCGTGCCCGAATGCTCTGCCCACCATCAAGAGCGCCGTCACGGCCGCCGTGAACAACGAGGCTCGCATGGGGGCGTCACTGCTCAGGCTGCACTTCCATGACTGCTTTGTCCACGCAAGTCACTCGATCTCATCACTCGCTTATTTACGGCACTAATTAATCTACTAGCTATAATCAGTTCTGTTTACGTCACGTTGCTGCATGCACTGCGACCAGAATTAGTTTATCAACGTGTCCAAATGTTAATTCCAACGCTGCATGAGCATGACCTCCCTTTTGTCAGTTCAGTTGGACTGTCAGAATTACTGGCTTCAACAGGCCATGGACTCGTTACAGACTTGCTCACACAGCAGGTAGATTTCATTTCCAAGCTCAGCTTTGACCATATCTAGCGTGATAATTGATGGTCAATGCAAGAACCTCTCACTCTCATATGTACTGTCACTAATTAACAAAAGGATATGGTTTTTTTTGGGGGACGATGACTATTGACTAACAGAGTAACTGTCACTTATGACTTATCAGGGATGCGATGCGTCCGTACTGCTGGCGGACACGGCCACCTTCACCGGCGAGCAGAACGCCCCTCCAAACAAGAATTCTCTGAGAGGGTTCAACGTCATCGAAGGCATCAAGACGCAGCTCGAAGGCATGTGCAAGCAGACCGTGTCATGCGCCGATATCCTCGCCGTCGCCGCCCGCGACTCCGTCGTCGCCGTAAGATCATCCCATATATCCTCGCCTGCTACCAAGCTCCTGCAGCTTCGACCCGAGGATGAAACTCACTCATGCCCGGGAAACTAAACATCTCCTCCTAATTGTGCAGCTGGGAGGGCCGTCATGGAAGGTTGGCCTTGGGAGGAGGGACTCCACCACGGCAAGCATGAGCCTCGCCATCAGCGACCTGCCTCCTCCTTTCCTCGACCTCGAGCAGCTCATCAGCGCGTTCGGCAACAAGGGTTTCACCACGACTGACATGGTCGCTCTCTCAGGTAACATAAATTCGCGATCGATCGATCGGTCGCAAGCTAGTAATAATTTCGCTAGCTAGCTTCTGAAAGGTGGTGATCTCAAGTTCTCAACTAAGCCTGCTTGCATGCATGCATGGATCAATGGATGCTGCTGCAGGTGCGCACACAATCGGGCAGGCGCAGTGCCAGAACTTCAGGGACAGGATCTACAACGAGATCAACATCGACTCGGCGTTCGCGGCGGCGCTGAGGGCCAACTGCCCACGGACAGGCGGCGACAGCAACCTGGCTCCGCTGGACACGACGACGCCCAGCGCGTTCGACAACGCGTACTACAGCAACCTGCTGTCCCAGAAGGGGCTCCTGCACTCCGACCAGGTGCTCTTCAACGGCAACAGCACCGACAACACGGTCAGGAACTTCGCCTCCAGCACGGTGGCGTTCAGCAGAGCTTTTGCGTCGGCCATGGTGAAGATGTCCAACCTCAGCCCACTCACCGGCAGCCAGGGACAGATCAGGCTCACCTGCTCCAAAGTGAACTAGTCGAAGAATCACCACTACCGTATACAAAAGCAATCACAATGAGGATGGGCCAGACCATACTACTAGTATTTACTGGAGTAATTTTCATGTTCTCTACGTATACGCGCCTTCAGTTTCTCAGATCATCACAAAGTGTTTGAATCAGAGAAAGCCGATGTTATGCATGGTTTGAAGTAATTAATGCGTGTCAAGCCCGGTGGTATCACTGCGTCGTCATGGTCACCGTTTGACGCCGTCGGATCGTGCCCTCGCTACGTTGGCACCGTTGGATCAGATTGCCCGTCAGTGGACGGTGACCTTGTTGTTCTCCGAGCCACAAATTACTCGGCTAATTAAAATCGTCTGCAAAAAATTCCTAACCTCCGATATTTGGGGAAAAATAGATGGATACAGAATACACAGAATAAGCAATGCATACATGATTAGATGCATGACACGTGTATTTTTTTTTATCCAACACACGAATATGAAAACTGAAACCAAAAGCTACTATACGTTGGATAAAAAAGAGAGACACGTGTTATGCATCTAGTCATGGCCTGGTATAAATTATTTTCTTTGTGTATCATCTATCCACCTAATTTTTTTCTAATATTTGCACGTCAGATCCAGCGCCTTGCTTATTCTCAAGCTAGCAACTACTATAGTTTAATTAATTAGCATGAAGTATATATTTTAGTAGCCGCATTTGTATATAGCTTAAAAACAAGCACTCTAGTGCAGCACACAGAGTAGCAACTTAACCACCAGTCTAGCTAGAGCTAAAATGGTCGGCCCAGCTTCTGATAGATAAGTTCAGATGGAAAATCAAATCACCAGCATGCATGGCTTAATCATGTCATGCATGGCTAACCGGAAAACTCTCTCAGATCGAAAATGATGGCACAACGATAATGTTGGCGAATTATAGTGCTCCTTGGCGTATCTTAAATAATAGAAATAAATAGATGTTGTATTATTCCTTGCTCGGACACTAATGAAATGGTTGAGTGACTGAAATGCCCCGGGACCCGGGTGATGACCAATAGGTAAAGGACGTAAACAGCGTTGTTGTCTTGGACAAGCTTGCCTTTTGCACTTAAATTAGTTCGATCGTTCCATTAACGCTGTCTCGTACGTCGTATGAAAGTTCCACACAAAAAGATGAATCGTGATGCATCCACAGAGTGTACTAGTATTTGTCATACTCATACTAGCTCGTCACGAGCCGAAGAATACTTGCTTGCACTAGTAGTATACGCAAGATCAATTATCAACGTATAAACAAAAACTTTCATATTTCCCTGAGCTTTATTCCTAAATTTTTTAACTCGTTTCTAAACAATCGTCTACCCTTTTTTTTTATTGAGGCTCGGTTGCAAATCAATAGCTGTCTTATATATTTGTGGACTATCAACTAAATTATTTATGTCACGTTTTTGAAAGTACATACGATTTCTCCAGAAAATGTTCTGTACTAGCATTGCTTAGACTATTTTTTGTAATCTATCTGTTATCTTTATATTTTATAATAGTTAATTTATCTATGAATTATTTAACCGGCTAGAGAGATAATATAGTATACATTTGGGCTAATTGAAGGAATAAAAATATAAGGAAAATTTTAAGGTATCATAAATTAATGTAGACCATTCATTCTAATGTTATATCTCCTTTCCTTTGTATGGTTCATGGGTAGGCAAAGAATAACACATAATCCATATCTTTTCTTTTTAAGCACGCATATGCATGCGGAGAATAACAGAACAACTTAAATTACGTGCGCATACATGCATGCAGTTAAATTTACTTGCCTACTTGACGTGCAGATATGGATTTCGTTGCAATCATCATACTTTTGGTTTTCCTGAGGATATGGATTTCATGCAAACAATGCATGCAGGATATGAATTGAAGTACGTAGGCATGTGCACACGGGAGAGAGAACGCAGTTAAATTTAACTTCCGTAATCGACGGGCTGCATGTTGATTGGTTTATTGCATGTGACCGGATGTAGCTGGTCCATAGACATTAAATTAAATTTTATTTTAGTTAATTAAATATAATCAACAGCTGAGATTGATTTGAGATCTTACCTCTTTATTACATATATGGCAGGCTTCCAAATATAAAACCTCTGGTACATATTGAATGGGATGTTGTACCTGTGCATTTTTGCACGTTTCCTTGCGGACGAAACCTAGATAGTGAACTTTAACCGCTCAATGATTGTTAGTTGTAAATTTGGACACACCCAACCAGCTGTATATATACACAAATCAATGAGCTTGAGATGAAACTCCTTATGATTATACGCCCGGTCGACTGTGGCTGAGCGACGTTATGGCTGCCGGCATGTCTCTGAAATTAATAGTTAGACATCAAATCCGTACTCGTTTATGAGTACTAGAGTTATTATGATACTGGCACTCTTCTAATTAATAAGCTGTTGTTTAAAAAGCTTTGAGAATTTCAATGTCATATATATCCTAAACGGTTTCTAAAAACTAAACTTATTACGTGTAGTATGCTGAAAATATTATATTACCTTTAAATTTATTTTATTTAGTGTTTAATTAATAATACAATTATTTCAGTCAATTTTTTATACTAGTTAAAGTGAATATCAAATAAGCTAAAGAAGACTCAAAAACTTTTTTCCACCAAAAGAATTCAACATTTACTTATAACTTGTTTATATAAATTTTTTTGTCTTCTAAATAAGTCAAGCTAACTGTAGGCTGTATACCGGTGGCACCAAACCTGTAGCTATATAAGAGCAGGGTATAGCGATTCTCTTGCACGCCACGGCCAACGAAAAAAGTGCAGTCACTCAGGCAGAATTAAGCACACACGTATTACATCGTCATGGCAGCTTGTGCTTCTTCTCTGAGCTTGACGGTGCTCGTGGCTGCCATGATGGCCTCGGCGGCCACGGCGCAGCTTTCGGCGACGTTCTATGACACATCGTGCCCCAACGCTCTGTCCACCATCAGGAGCGTGGTGACGGCCGCCGTGAACAACGAGTCCCGCATGGGCGCCTCGCTGCTCAGGCTGCACTTCCACGACTGCTTCGTCGATGCAAGTCTCAGCTCCCATGGCTGCTTCACCCCGGCCGCCGCTTTTCCTTTACAGTTTTTTAACTCTTCCATTCCTGCAGGGCTGTGACGCGTCTGTCCTGCTAGTGGACAACGCAACATTCGTCGGAGAGCAGGGGGCAATCCCCAACAATGGCTCTCTTCGAGGCTTCAGCGTCGTCGACAACATCAAGAGGCAGGTGGAGGCCGTGTGCCCGCAGACCGTCTCCTGCGCCGACATCCTCGCCGTCGCCGCCCGTGACTCTGTCGTCGCTGTAAGAAAGTGGTGTATATGTATATCAACTGTGCTGTCTGTCTCTCTCGGTGAGCTTGCGACGGTTTTTGCGCTTGCATGCAGCTCGGCGGACCGTCATGGACAGTTCTTCTTGGAAGGAGGGACTCCACGACGGCGAACAAGACCAATGCAGAGAGGGACCTGCCTCCACCTAGCTTCAATCTCGTTAACCTCACTGCCTCGTTCGCTAACAAGAACCTCAGCACCGCCGACTTGGTTGCTCTCTCAGGTGAGGTCACACACCATGCATGAAGAAATTAGTCGCTCGAGGTTTGAGACAAGATCATCACCCAAATGCTTTGCAGGCGCGCACACGATCGGGCAGGCGCAGTGCCAGAACTTCAGGGACAGGATCTACAACGAGACCCCCATCGACTCTGCCTTCGCGACGACGCGCCAGGCCAACTGCCCACGGACAGCACCCAACGGCGACACCAACCTGGCGCCGCTGGACACGACGACGCCCAACGCGTTCGACAACGCGTACTACAGCAACCTCGTGTCCCAGAAGGGGCTCCTGCACTCCGACCAGGTGCTCTTCAACGGCAGCAGCACCGACAGCATGGTCTCGAACTTCGCCTCCAACGCATCGGCGTTCAGCTCCGCCTTCGCGACGGCGATGGTGAACATGGGCAACATCAGCCCCAAGACAGGGACTGCCGGCGAGATCAGGCTCAACTGCTCCAGAGTGAACTAAACAGTATGTCGTTGCATGCGAGGATCGATGAGTACGTGAAGGAATAAAGGTCCCGGCATCGCTGCCAGACAGTCGCGTACGTGCAGTCGTGCACTGCAGAAGTGTGCCTAGCTACCTCGCTTTCTTTGTCCATCATATCGTGTCATGTATGTCCATTTGTGTAACGAATTCTCATGCAAAGGCATGAGGATTACTGTAGTTTGCATCGACGTGAACGTGCATGCTTCCCGTTTCTTCGTTGTTTGGCCGTTGAAATCAACGGTTGCGTCCGGTGTTGGCTCGCCGTACGTCCTCGCGCCTTTGCCACGACGGCATCGCCTCGCCTCCTGCCAAATGCCGTGCGCCTTTTCTTTGATTTTTTTTAATAAGAGCTTAAATTAATCTCAACTCTTAATTAAATATAATAAAAAAATTATTAAACTATAGCCGGTTAGCTCCTCTCACTCATTCTCTATTTCTGCGCCGTTCTTCATCCCTCACCGCCAAGGAGCCCCGCCGCTCGTCTGCCGCCGCCGTTGCCGTGGCGCCCCGTCGCGGCGTAGAGCAACCCGCACACGTCGAGATCGAAGCTCGCTGGTGTCAGTCGCACACGGTTCACTTCACCGGTCACACGGGCGGAGCACTGTGACGTCACGCACTCCGGAGACTGTGAAAGTGGGTGGAGAAACAACGGCAGGGAAGGTGGAAGGGTAACGTGACCTATTATCTCGTACAGAGGTAATATGTTACCTAGTTAAATCTGAATCATCGGATAAAGAAAATAAATAGATTTCATAAAATTTTTCTTTTTTAATAGTTTGTAGCCGTTAGTAAATGTGTTTAATTTTTTGTCATTTTATCTTACGTGCTATTATTATGGGTAATAATATAATTAAGGGAGTTATTTGAAACTTTTTCTATGGTGGAAACTTGGCTGAGGAAATGCTTACTGATCAAACATAGTTTGTGAAACAGTTTAAATATATGAGAAGAATCATCAGAAAATCGACAAAAGTACATGCCGGTGCGGCGACAGATCACAATTAACATGCAATTCGTGGCGAGTCGTGTCGATCGTTTGACCGCACCAGCATGGGATGGATCACTGCTGGTTGACGACCCGGCAGTTCTCCCTGACCTCGCCTTCGTCGCCGGTGAGCGGGCTCAAGTTGCCCATCTTCACCATGGCCGCGCCGAAGTCCTCCCAGAACTTGTCCGGGTTCTCGACGTAGTACTTCACCAGGGCGTCGCTGTCGCCGCCGCCGCCGCCGCCTTGGTACAGCTGCTGGTCCGAGTGCAGCAGCGCGCGGCCCTGCGTGAGGCCCTGGTAGTAGTCGGTGCCCACGGTCGTGGGCGTGTCGTCCAGCGAGGCGAGCGCGTCGTCGTCGCCGGCGGGCGGGCACTGCTCGCCGAGCGCCGCGGCGTAGGCCGGGTCCAGAGTGTCGGTCTCGTTGTAGAGGCGGCTGCGGAAGAAGAGGCACCGGGAGTAGCCCAGCGTGTGGCCGCCGGAGAGCACGACGAGGTCGTGCAGGGAGAGGCCATGGGACTCGAAGTTGGTGACCAGCTCCGGGAAGTCCATGAACGGGTTCGGGATGCCGTCGATCGCGTCGTCGATGCTCGCCGTCGTCGCGTCGCGCCGTCCCAGGAGCACCTCTGTGACGCCGTGCCGCCTGGCCGCTTGTCTGCGCGTGCCCGCCGTTCCTCGCGTGTGCGCCGCCCGCGCGTGCGCAGCCGCAGCCAGCGCTCGCCTAGCGCCCGGACAACGCCGCGACCTCGCCCAGCGACTGGACTGTGCGCCTGCACCCCGCTCGGACCGCACCGCACGTCAACGCCAGCCGCCGTACGCCGTCCACCCTCCAGCCCGCTCGACGCCACCGACGGACCGCCGTGTTTTCCCCTCTACCGCCCGGTCCCTCGCCGTCCCTGTACCCGCCCGCATGCGCCCGTACGCCCGACCAACGCCCCGTCGCCACGCCGCCAGCCGCCGTACGCCATCCCTGCTCCAGCCCGCTCGACGCC
>KE372913.1:375527-401063 GCA_000418225.1 Zizania latifolia
GGTTTTTTTAATTTTACTAAGTTATTCGGTTCCTGTTTTATAAAAACCAAACTTTTCAGAAATCGAAAAAACCGAACCGAGTATACCGAAAAAACCGAATGCCCACCCCTAGACTGGCTAGTACTGGCTAGCGAGAACGGGAGTCGAGGCACGGACGAAGGCGGCGTGGCATGCAACGGGCGAGTGGTCAGGCGGACTAGGCGGGCGTGGACTGGGTGGCGCGCAAGGTGAGGAGCCGAGGAGAACGGAGCAGCATAGCGAGCGAGGCGCGGGCGCAGCCTTTGTCAACAATTGAAGTATCGACGTAGACCAAAATATCGTTAGAGGTCTCTATCAACACTTAGAGCATCGACAAAGGTTTATTTTCTCTAATTTTTGAGATCACTAACCAGAATTGAAATTTCGTGAAAAAATATTGTTTATAAAAAACCTGATTCTTCATGTTCTGTTCTGTTGGAAATCGCTTCTTTATTCCCTCAACTTTATTTTCGTTCTTCCTAACCACTCAGATTTTATTTTGAACGCAGGTTTTTTTATAATAAATAAACTAAATCATATAAATATCTTTTAAAAATATTATGTTCCAAACGAGTGTTTTCTTCTATTTTTGACTTATGGGCCGCTGTTTTCTTTGTGGATTGGCATGGCTTTTATTCTGTTTTGAAATATGGGCCATTGTAGGATGATTCTTCATCTTCTGTTGCAAATCTCCTCTTTATCCCCTCAACCTTATTTTCGTTCTTCCTAACCACTCAGGTTTCATTTTTTGAACGCAGGAATTTTTATAATGATTAAACTAAATCATATAAATTTCCTTTTAAGATAATATATTCCAAACGAGTGTTTTCTTTTGCCTATGAAGCCCTCTGCCCACTGAGTTTTCAGTTTGCACTGCCCCTATCTGACTATCTCTACTCAAGTCTGCATCATGAGTTCGATGAGTTAATGCCCACAGCACATCTCCCTTATTATTTTTTATATGGCAGAACTCTAGCCTCTTCGACGTCTCAAATCAACTCAAAATCACAACAGCAACGTTAGAGCTTGCTGTTCCAAGCTACGAAACGCCGAGGCGAAGGGGTCCTCGGTTTAGTTCGAGAAGCACGCATCAACGAAAAGGCAACGCGAAATAGATCGTACATGTAAGAGTGGCACGTCTCGGCGCAGCATACTGGCGCCAACGGTTGGAAAGCAACGCCACTTTTGTCACGTTGGTATGACTGGGCTAAGCAATCAATGCATGATGTTGAATTGTGGAGGGTAGTAGACCCGGCCCAATTTCTCATTGGAAATTTTATTAGGCTTAGTACCAAGGCTTGTTGGAAGCTTGCCGCTGCATCTGAGTCCAAGAATATTTAGCTCCAACATATTATATCTTTTATTACATTGTAAAACTCACTTGCTAGAAACTCATTAACTGCTTTTTAGGATTTTAGGGTATGTTTATTTTAGCTAGAGTTTTTTAGTAGCTAGTTGGTTTGAGTATCTAGCTAGTTGGTAGCTGACTAGCCTGAATATCTAGCTGGTAAGAATCAAGGAAACTGATGTTTTCTAGTTTCTAAACTCTAGTTTATTTTTAGATTATACAGTTACTGATTCTCATAATCTAAATTCAGAATCTAGATTATTTATTTCAGCTTCAGATTCTAGAAATAATTATAGCTAACAGATATCAGAAATGTTAGCCACGTCTCTAGGGAAGTTTGGTAAAGAAACGAGACAGTACGAGAGAGTGGACCAATACTTTGAAATACAAATAATTGTGATGCACCGGTAAGCACTATGTACGAGAGTATGAGTAGACTCATTCTCCTTGTTGTATCCGGGAAGCCTCCGGGCAGCTGCCACGTAATCAAACTCTCTTCGGGCTGGTCCAATAAATCAAGTAGAGGGCTGATGCCACACGCATGGAATTTTCCCGATGGATGCAAAGCATATTCGAGTATGTATAGTACATACCGACATATGTCCTGATCCAGATTTGCTTTGGTTTGTCCCAAAAGGGACGCTGACAGCACGGCATACACATACAATCCATCAAATTATGGAGTACGGAACGCTACAAACCAGATAGAAATCGATGATAACCCGGGATTTGTCCTTGAGGACAAATCGCAATTTCAGGTTTAAGTTTTCGGTAATCCTGAATTGCTGGCCGTAGTTGTGGGCTAGGTTTATTACTGGCCTTTTTAGTCTAGCTCGAGCTGTTCTTGTGCTAGAAGTAAAAAACCCGAAATGTATGAAATAAACTCGGGTTTTTTTGATCTAGCACCTGAAAATAAACCGGTTTTGGGTTCAGGTTTCGATTTTCCCGTCCATGTCGTCGTCGTCGTCGTAGTACGTGATGTCGTGATCCATGCGAAGTTTGCGCTTCACGCCTCAACAGTTGGGTTCGAACACGGCGAGCACCGACGACGTGAACGGTTTTCATGCGGTCACACCTTGGTTAATTATTACTCCTACGTGGTAATTAAGTTCAACGATTTTTCACGATGTCACACACTCACACGTCTGTTAGTTAATTAATTAAGTAACTCAACTTTAAGATTCATACTGTATCTATGATTTATACGATATAATAAAATAGTTTTAATTTTTATTTTTAGTTTAAAATAAAAATTAAATTATTCAATTAAATACTTCAATCTATTCATAGCTTCATATCTATAATTTTTTAAAACATCTTGTCAAGAATGGGCTAAGTTCAAGTTTCTTTAGTCGCCACGGCATGCACGAATGCCGTAGAGCCAGACGCACGAGGCAGAGGCGAACACCTTACCTGACGCCCGGACAGAACAAATCGTTGCCCTGCAGCTGCAGCTGTGACGACGACGACGACGCAATGTTTGTCATTTCTAACCTTCTCTCCCAACTCAATCTCGTGCATCTATTAGTACTTGTTATTCTCGATGTCGCAACCACACAAACATCTTGTCCCAAAAAGTACTACTCATCCGTTCCACAAATATGATATGTAAATACTATTAAATGAATAAACTTCTTGATTTTTCAACTGAACGTGGGGAATGTGGACAAGAAGATAAAACAATTTTTACCTAAGGTTAAATATACTAAAGGTATGTTCGTTTCAGTTAATATTATATTAATCCAACTTATTTTTATAAGTTAAAACAAACAAACCATCTTATTATAATCTAGGTATATATTATAATAATTTAATAAGTTGATCCAATTCAATTTATTTCTATAAGCTAAATTACTGTAATCTCAAGCTAAAATAAACCGATAATAAAAGTAAATTTTTTTTAAGGAAATAAAAAAATAGTAAGAGAGAGACTGAATAGCACCGTAATTTGGTGGCCATGACGTCATTTGGTTTGACGTAAATGACAATATAAAATAGTTATCGCCTTTTCTAGTGAAATGGACGGCCTGATTCGATCCGGCCTCCCGTCGCCGTCATTTTCCACGGTCAAGCCGTGGACGCGGTGATTTCGCAGAAAAACGGGGTAATTTCTGATGTCAAATCAGTGCCAAGGGAGGAAGCAACCGGCTAATTTCCGTGAAATCGACGTGTTGACAGGTTAGTTAATTAATTAATTAGCAGCCGTATACCGGAGGACTTGGGTCCATTTTGGCAGGAAAAACAGAGCAACGTGTTCCATGCGCATGAACAATGACAGTTAATTTGTTAATTCATTTTTTCTTGGAAATTTGGACTTGGTACAGTATCTTGAACTATAACTCGGGGAAAACACGTGGAAATACAAGGGCGGCTTAGTACACGTGGTCTTCGTATGTACTTGACAGGCGAGAGACGAAGAGCCAGCCAGCTAGGACTGATCTAGTATTTTAGTTAACGATGTTATCATAAACTAGTTTATGAACTAACAATTTAGGTTTACAGTAGATTATTGAGGTCATAAACAGTATATACTATTGTTATCAGACTTAAATTAGAGAAAGAAAATTGAACCAACCGATAAGAGATTAATATTATGTGGCAGCACACCATGTATAAGGTGTTCAAAATACGTGTCATAATACCATTTGCGTGCTTGTCCGGATTGACAGCAAGTATCAGTTGAGAAGCACAATTATCATTTGATAAGCTTGTTCAATTCTCATTCCATCGGTTGTGGTCTTCTGATCAAACAAAGCCAGCCAGCTAATATCAGTCTCATGGAACCCAAACCCTCGCACTTAAGACTTCTGCGTTGCTAATAATGGAGACCTGCTTCTCGCAGTTGTAGCGACTCTCAGATCTAAACCTTTCTGTTTAAATTATAGATCTAAAATCTAAAAATAAATTAAAATTTAGAAACTAAAAAATATTAACTTATTCAGATTATTACTATCTAGATACTTACCAACCACTTATCAGAATCTGAAATTCTCCAAACAGATCTTAAGATTGTAATACAATTTACCAACTTTTTCTACCATTTGCTAATAAAAATTATCACACTTATTTAAGTTAAGATTAAAAAATTATTTGTCATATCTAAGCAGTCTAAGAAAATTTTACCATACTTTTTAAAAACACTTAATTTACGTGTAGTACTCAAGGGAATCTTAACAATTGTGATAGCAACAAAAATAACGCCGCATCGCGGGAAAAACGACAACGCCTAGCTAGAGTTTGGAAATCTTCGGATTTGTTGCGTTATCGCGAGGGCGACGCCCGCTAAAAAAAAAATAAAGATTTGAAAAGGAAATTGTTGATTTGGCTCGATTTGCTGCATGTGATTCAAATTCCGGGGCAAACCCGTGCAAATCTTCTAGTGTCAGTTTCGTATGGATATCGACCCGTATTACCTTGAAAAACAATAAAAAAAAGTGAGGCGATATGATGCTGCTGGAAAATGATTTGAAAAGGAAATTGTGGATTTGGCGATTTGCTGTGTGCGATTCAAATTCCGGGGCGAAACCGTGGAAGCATTGGTGATGCGCTCCCGCAGTAATGCTGCATCCGTCTCGGATATTGGAGGGATGGATGGATGAACATCCTTGTGAGTTGTGATATTACGCGCCTCTAGATTTTGATTTGGAAGAAGCGTCATGGACTCATATGACATGCAAAAACGCGCTTGAAAAGTTGTGGAAATTTATTTGACGCTGCTGTGCCACCACACTTAGCTGGAAAGTGTTTTCCGCCAGCAATATCTGCCTCGCTTATATGATTTCATTTGTATGTTATGTGTACTGATTAATATAAAAACAGATACTAATTTATGTTTTAAAGAAGTTACCAAGTCACCCACCTATAACTTGGCTCCGCCACTGCAGCGATGGGTGGCAGCACGGAGGGATTGAGCAGATAACACTAATTGTGAAGGGTATTACTCTAGTGACAAGTGGATAATTATGTTTAACTATACGAATAAGTTCAAAAATAGACCACATGAAAATTCTCTCTTTTTTTCATCAATATATAAATAGTCAGCTCCATATTTGTGAAGGAGGATATTTAAAAGGGTTCTATCATAATCTACCATAAAGTTTAAAGCTTAGAGTTAGAGTAGTGGTAAACGCGCGCGTACTACGAGTATCATGCAACCGAGATACGCGCACAGGATGTAGTATTGATTCTCAAAAAGCAAGGGCTGCTTAGATGACGTGAACTTTCTTGGTTACTGCCTTTTTACACTGCCATCTGCCATCCACACCCTCGTGTGCTTGACCCTCCCGGCTCCCCTTCCCGACCTCCACGGCGACCGTCACACCACCACCGTGAGTCCCTGAGCCGCCGAGACCACCGGGCAGACTCAACAAGAGTTATTTTGATAAAAAGATATCGATATTTATATTATAAAAAGAGAATTTAGCCGTGTGCATCTTAATTATACAGAAACCGAAAATATATTTAGGACAGTTGTATCACTTGATATAACTGACTGATTTTAATAAAACTTCTTTTATAAAAAAATTATAAAAATAGAAAAATAGGATATGTGTTGGAGTAAAATATTCTGGGTGTATATAAGTACTGGTGATTCACCAGCTACCGAATACCCACAAATATGGATACATGTACATATAAAAATTGATATGAATATGTGTACATTATGTTCGCGAGTATTTTAACTGTTGGCATCGTTGTGGTCTTCTCCCGCAGCGACCAACCGCGCCACGCATAAATACCGGCACGAGCATCTCAAACTCGGAGCTCCGAATCTCTCATGGCCGCCTTCCTCTGAATTCTGGTTCTCACCTAGTGTTCCCCACCCAAGAAAAAGTACGCCTCCCCTGTCGCGACCGAACGCGACGACGGCGCCGGCCGAGCAGACACCGCCGCCCCGATGCCGCCCGCCACCGGCGCCGTCTCACCCGCGGCGGCGGGGAACGAGCCCGCCGGGAGGGTGCTCCTCGGCAGGTACGAGCTCGGAGTGCTCCTTGGCCGTGGCGCGTCCGCCAAGGTGTACCTCGCCCGCGACCTCCACACCGGCCGCGACGTCGCCATCAAGTCGTTCCCCAATCCCCGCCACGGCGGCGGCGGCGGCGAGGATATCCGCCCCGCGCCCATCGAGCGGGAGGCGGCCATTCTCCGCCGGCTGCGCCATCGCCACGTGACGCGCCTCCACGAGATTCTGGCCACCCGCAAGAAGGTTCACTTCGTTCTCGACCTTGCCGCCGGCGGCGAGCTGTTCTCCCTGCTCGGCGCCTCCGGCCGGATGACGGAGGACCTCGCCCGCCACTACTTCCGGCAGCTCATTTCCGCCGTCCGGTACTGCCATTCCCGCGGCGTGTATCACCGCGACATCAAGCCGGAGAATCTCCTCCTCGACGACGCCGGCGACCTCAAAGTTGCCGACTTTGGGCTCGGCGCGTTCGCGGGCGGCAGCCTCCACCACACCCTCTGTGGCACCCCGGCCTACGTGGCACCGGAGATCCTCTCGAGGAAGGGGTACCACCCGGCGAAGGTGGACATCTGGTCCTGCGGCGTGGTGCTGTTCGTGCTCGCCGCGGGGTACCTCCCCTTCAACGACGCCAGCCTCGTCAACATGTACCGCAAGATCTACGCCGGCAAGTTCCGGTGCCCGAGCTGGTTCTCGCCGGAGCTTCGATGCCTAGTGCGGCGCATCCTGGATCCCAACCCGAACACCCGCATTGACACGGAGGAGATCATCAACCACCCATGGTTCCGTCAGGACGCGAGCCAGGGCGCGATGGCGGCGCTGATGCATGGCCACGATGAGGAGGCATGGTTCAAGACCGAATTCAAGGAGGACATGACCCGGGACATGAGCGCGTTCGACATACTAGCCTTCTCGCCCGGCTCCGACCTCTCCGGTCTGTTCGGGGCCGCGCCGGGCAAGGAAAGGGTGTTCGTCGGCGAGCCGGCGGCAACCGTGTTAGGCCGAGTCGAGGAGGCCGGCAAGAACGAAGGATACCGCGTAAGAAGGGAAGGGAAGAGAGGCACCGGGCCGGTCTACGTGGAAGCCGAGAGCACCGGCATTGTCGCAAAGGTCTCCGTCTTCAAGATCGCCGACGCGGTGTCCGTCGTCGAGGTGATGAAGGGCATCGGCGCCGAGGCCGCCCATTTCTGGAAACACCAGCTCGAGCCGGCCGTGAAACTTCCAAGTCTCCAACGGCGAGCTGAGTTGAGCTGAATTATTTGTTTGTTTTTTTTGCCGCGCGCGTTGGTGAGTTCATCTGTTCATGTCTTCACGGTGCCCGTCACGCCTTCACGCCATGCAAGCGTGATTTGCTGCCTGCCGTGCAAAATAAAAAGAGTCAAAGTTCCTGCAAAACAACTCGACACAATACGGCATGAATCTTTCCTCTCCTATGAACGATGAAAATGACGACTCTGCATATGTCAGTCGTAATGTTCGAACCACTTACCTGAGATCCGACGGTGTAGAAATAAGGCTTCATGGTCGGCCGTAGGGCTTCATGACGACCGGAACAACTTTACACTGTTGAATCTTTATCGAACGTCGAACGACTGTTCTACGTAGTCGGCTTTTAAGCCAGAGGAACTGCCTTGCTCTCATGTGAAGGAGAGCAGCACCTGCAGTAGCTGCCTAGCTGGTGATAACTGATAAGAGGACCGGCGAGTAGCCACGAGATCTGATCAGATCTGATAGTCTGATCTCATCTTATCTCATCCGGTGGGTGATGATAGTAGCATGGGGTGGTGGCCTGGACTGTACCGATAGGCCACGCCCACTGTTTGCCCGTGCTCTGTCCTGCTCATCACTGCAATTCACGAGTGGTACATTCCAGTACAGTTTGCCATGTGCTCCGGTGTTTGTAGGTACTAAAGTTTTAAATATGTTTTGGATACGTTCGTTTGAATTTATCTATACCTATATTAATTTTAACAAAAAATTGTTCTGAATACGTTCGATCTGAAAGCTGACGTCTCACTCAACTTTGAATCTCGTCGAAATGGACAAGGGACAACGAGTGACAGCATGCTGTTCAGAGGGGATCACGAAGACGAAATCCTCGGAATTGTGTTCAAGCATCATACTGCAGGAACGCCACCGATTCGAATCACAAAATTAACTTGCGGCTACAACAAATCAAAGCCAGCAACCAAACAGAGCAGGACAGGAAGCACTTGAGCACTTTGAGTGAGTAGAATGCTCGAGCTGATCGATGCATCAGTTTTCACGGTCCCCTTGAATCCAGCTACTAGTTACTAGTACATCTCTGGTTTGGATAACCATTGGTTCTTATCAGTCTCTACCGCCTCACCTCTCATAGCTAGCAAACAAGCTATGATCCATCCATCCATCGAAGCGTTGCTCGCATGCCTGCAATTATTGATGCTCCAGATGCTCTCAACTGATGAGAAATGGAAGCTAGTGGCATTGATCGTTCATGGAGAGTAGGAGACGATGCTGCTGACGCACCGGCCGGGGATTCCTTGAGCTTTTGGATCCATGCTCCCTACACTGCACTGATATGATCTGGACAGTGTGTGCGTATGTGCATTATTCCATTATCTGAATATTTCTGAATTTGTGGCCATGTTACAATTATTTGGCACTGCAGATATGAACTCGTCAACTACCTTGTGGCTCATGATTGGACATTTTTTTATCCAAGAGATCAAGATGTTGTTTTTTCCTAGCTCGTTAGTGTAGGAGTATCAATAAACAAACTTTAGAGTTGAGTGTAATTGGTTACATGTAGACACATTGATATTTCCATGGTTTAGGACGAAATTAAAATAGAGATCTATTAATGAGCAATTGAAGATATCGATAGCTATTTGTTGATCAGTTACCGAATCGAAGGAGCAAGCCAAAAAAAGATAAAGAGCAAAACTAACAGGTAAACTGTTACGTGATAACTTATGGTCTGATATTTGAAATTTGATTTGCTATTCTTTATAATTATATTTAGGAAGACATCCTTGCCTCCGCTGGCCCTGATTGATTAGAGTTGATTAGGCACGCTGATGGTGATGGACCTTTGGGTGTGAACCGATGGTTGCCTGAATAAAATGGCTGAAATGCGCAAAGCCGGCGTAACGACAGCGAAAGAAATGTTTTCTTTTCGATGTTACATGTTGCTATTGCATGGCAGCATGTATGTAGACAATGCTTTGAGTTGACAAATCAATCCATTTTACCTGTCGGATTCAACCGCTCTGGTTCTTCAAATTTGGCTTAATTCCCATATAAAAATGGTGGAACATATTGTTCTAACTTCTAACCCAGTGCGACATGACAACAGCAAAAAAGTGCGATATGGTGGTTCGTCAGTACCCACCTTGGCTGCTCGCAAAAGCAGATAGGCAACAGTACTGCATTTAAATTTAATTTCTGAAACAAGCTTAACTTTCAGAGTTGGGGTAGAAATTAACACAGGGAAAAGCGACATGCAGTGATGTAGTGAGCCCGCCTGACAGCTCGAACAAATTCCGTGTGCGTGAAGTGTTTCAGGACAGACATGTGTTGAAGCCCGACCCACTACGTCATGAATCAACTCGCCCAAATCAAACTGGACCTACTCACTTTTAGACTGTGAACCCAACCAACCAGAGTCACAAATTAAATTCTAAACCCGCTCAACTTAAAATCTAGCCTAATAGATGAGTGTTGCTCTTCTATTTAAGTTATGCTTTTCCACTATCGATGCTCGATGTGGGATAAATATAACAATCTCTAACATCACACATCGAGCCTGCATACATGGCCCGATCCATTCTCCTGTAATGTCACACGAAGATTCTTCGTGAGTCTTTGATCTATCTCTAATACCACTTGTTGAAGTCTGGCCCACTATACCACAAGTCAGCTCGTCGGGTCGAACCAGATTTGCTTACCGGTAGAGCCAATCAAAACCACAACTTCAATTTTAGACCTACTTAACTCAAAAGACTAGTATAATAGATGAATGCTGTCTTCTATTTAAGTTATACTTTTTCACAATCGAGTATCGACGTGGGACTAAACCTAATAACGTCGAACGCCAATTGGAATTCGAACTGCCACAGCTTCAATTCTGGTATCTTCACGCCATGTCTGACAGATTGATGAGCATCTACAAAGTTACTCATCGTCGCATGTGTTTCGCATGTAGAAAGCTGTGATTTTTAGTGATCGTACGACTGCGAACTATTGGAGTGTTGCCTCTGAAGATGCAGGAGGCAGTGGACACATATTGTCATCAGAACGTCGTTTCAGAAAGCTAGAAATATGAGAGAAGCACGTGCATATATATGCTTTACAAGACACGCAGTACAAAGCAATCAGTGATTGGAAGCTATCCTATCTGGAATCTGGATGTCTGCGTACGGTAGTGCTTATCCATATATTGTACTCGTTGATACTGGTAATGGACTGACGGTGTGTAGCAGATGCTTTTTTAAAAAATAATCTATTTTTTTATAAGAAATGACATTTTTGGATAATCTTTTTTTTTTAAAATACTCATGTCAACAGTTGATTCGTTGACATGAGTCTTGTCATCATTCCAATGATCGATAAAACATTGTCGACAGATCAACGATCGACAAAATCTAAAATATGACAGTTGGCTCATATCAACGATTGATTTGATAACACGAGTGTTCTGTTGCTAAATCAATGGTCAAACATGATGTCTTAACTAGAGTTTTGACGATAGAGCAGCGGAGAGGATCATGTTGTCAAACTAAAAGTTGACAGAAGTCAACGGTCAGATTCTAGCTCTTGTCGATCGTTAGATTGATGATAAGGGGTCATGTCACCATTTTAACTGTCGATAGGGTTTAGGGTTTAAAGCATCTTCAAGAAATTCTTTAAATTTGATTTTCTAAATCTCATAAAAGGACCATTCTAAACTCTATCTTTTCCTTAAAATTAATCAATTTATATCAGTTTCCCTATAATCTCGATCCCTATTTTTAAAATAATGCAAAAATGATAAATATAATGTAGTACAACGCTGGTAGTATTCAAGTAATACAACAGATGAGAAAAAACTTCAAAGGAAGACATATTTTACTGTAAAAGGGATTCATTTGAGAAAGATTAGAGGCACGAACGAAAATAGGGATCGAACATGCTAATCCTATATTTGAGAGAGATTAGAGGAGATTTAAGGAATGGATTAGGAAAGGGACTCATTTAGAGGGAATGGTTGAAGTTTCATTTTTTTACCAAAATACATAAATTTAAATTTAGATAGCCACCTAAGCATTTAACCGCTATTACTAAATCAACAGTATACGTGCTCTAATTTTGCAAAATTTTCAAAATAGCTCCCGCAAATGTGTTTTTAATAAAAAAAAACAAATTATTTAAAAAAACTCTTGTAGCGTAGGGGCAGTCGCAACTCGCACGGCGAAAACAGGCCACGCTGCCTGACGACCCACACGGCGTCGGCTGGGCTGTGGCTGCGGCGCGCGCGGTTAAACATCTCGTGCGCAGCAGGCAGCCCATGCCAACCACGCGTTGTTCTTGCGCCACTTGCTAACTCACCTCAGTTGCGAGCTCAAGTTGATCGGACAACTGAGTCGGGCCTATACATTCATGTGGCATGGGTCCAATAATTAACCCACATGTCCTTACGCATTTTAAAAACAAAATACTCCAAACACTTGAGATGCGTCTAAGACTGTTCTTAAAGATGAACAGGAATATGTATTATTAGTTCTTGTTACTGTTTTTAAATTATTAATAGATGTTTACTATATAATATTTCCGTCTACTTGAGCACTAACTAGTTATGTTTTATAATTTTTAGTTTTAACTTAAAATGATACTCGATCTAATGTCACTGAGGTATAATGAGAACACAAGATGAGTAGATGTCAAGATAATGAGAGCTGTATAGTTGAGTGTTAATGGATGAACTTGTTTCTTCTATTGCACTTCACTTGTTTGGTACTATTGATAAATGAGCATGTATCATGTATATGACTATGTGATTGTGCGATTTAGTTATATCCAGGTTTGCAGAAAACTACTGGGTTGAGGTCAAATTTGAATAGGCTAACCAGATCTGACCAGACTCGTGGCCACCCCAACATCCCATTCGTCTCCCGTCACACTGATGCATGAGAGCAACAAAAGCCTCCAATTATTGCGAGGAAATCAGACGGCGGAGGGAGGGAGCTATGCAGTTTCAGCAAGCCCACCGAATGGCTGAAAACCTGCATGGTTTCTGATGTGCTGTCGAGTCTTCTGTAGATGACAGACAACTGGCTGCGTTTGTCTTGCAAGTGCCTGAAAGATGTTTACAGTTTCAGGATTGGAATTTTGGCAGGCTCGTTTACTGACAGTCAAATGAATTTGCATTCCTGACAATCATCTCCACAGTGGTTCAGTGAAGAATTGAAGAGAGTTGTGCAATTATTGTTGGGATTAGGTACAACACAACAACCAAGTCATTGGATTGGTGAGAAGTGATGATATGAAAGAACAATACAAAAGTGAAGAGGAGATGATATACTTAAATTTTCCCACCAATGTGCAAGATTCTTGGGAGCTCTGACAGAATATACAGGGAAGGTTGAGTGTTTGGCAGTATCACTTTTCTAACACAAAATGTTCATACCAGCAAACAATACTTTGCACTTTATTCAAGCAGTAAGAAAATATCACAGATCAAATTAATTTTTACTGCTATGTGTTTTTTTATTATTTAGATCAGAAGTACCCTAGTCACCAGCATGCCTGCCTGACAAGGAGATCTAATAGTAGTACCCTACCGCCTCTTTTATCTGTTTCCAAGGAAAATGGATCTCACCAACAATCTGAAACTACAGGTAAAACCATAGATTCTTGCTAGGGTGACTTGGAGGTAAAGAGAAGCCTAGGTTGTAAATCATAACAAGATCAAATGAACAACTTGCCTACTTGTTCAGATTTCCTTTTCTTCTTTTGTTTTTCCTGAAGTTGTTTTTCCTGAGTAAACATGTACTCTGAGAGCAAAAGCCTTAAAACGTAGGAAGGTTAGCTCAAGCTATTTTTTTTAGACAAAAGGCAATCTCTTGCCCTGCTTTTATAGAAAGCAGAAGGAAAACACTGGGGGTGACAGCTTACAGTGTTCAAACAGCATTAAGCTATCACAAACAGCTCTCAAAACGATTTTCCTAGGTTGAAACATCACCCTGATTGCAGGGGAAGCCAACAACCAGCTATCACCAAATTCACAAAAAGGGCAACTGGATCGCACAGGATCTCAGGCCACGCACAGGAGCTAAAAGCATTGCAGTATCTTCTTGACTAAATCTAACAGCAACAAAGATAGCAAAACACATGCACATCACTACTGGGTTCAGGTCAAATTTGAACATGCTAACCAGATCTGACCAGACTCTTGGCCACCCCAACATCCCATTCGTCTCCCGTCACACTGATGCATGAGAGCAACAGAAGCCTCCAATTATTGCGAGGAAATCAGACGGCGGAGGGCAGCAAGCCCACCGAATGACTGAAAACCTGCATGGTTTCTGGAGCCGATCTATTGGCATGGCAGCCCAGCGATCAGTGGTTCGACTGCTCATCATTCCGGTCTGACTCTGATGTGCTGTCGAGTCTTCTGCAAATGACAGACAACTGGCTGCGTTTGTCTTGCAAGTGCCTGAAAGAGGTTTACAGTTTCAGGATTGGAATTTTGGCAATGAATTTGCATTACTGACAATCATATCCACAGTGGTTCATTGAAGAATTGAAGAGAGCTCTGCAATTATTGTTGGGATTAGGTTGGAACAGGTATCCTGCCCATAAAATAAAACAACAACAAAACAACCAAGTCATTGGATTGGTGAGAAGTGATGACATGAAAGAACCATACAAAAGTGAAGAGGAGATGATATACTTAAATTTTCCCACCAATGTGCAAGATTCTTGGGAGTTCTGACAGAATATACAGGGAAGGGAAGGTTCAGTGTTTGGCAGTATCACTTTTCTAACACAAAATGTTCATACCAGCAACAATACTTTTCCCTCTATTCAAGCAGTAACAAAATATCACAGATCAAATGAAATTTTACTGCTATGTGTTTTTTATTATTTAGATCAGAAGTACCCTAGTCACCAGCATGAATGCCTGAGAAGGAGATCTAATAGTAGTACCCTGCCTCCTCTTTTATCTGTTTCCAAGGGAAATAGATCTCAACAATAATCTTACACTTACAATTTTACACTTGCACTTGAGATGTGAATGGCAGAAATCAAACCGTCACTACATTTTTTGCATCATGATATATGAAAAAGGGCAGGACCAAGTCTTGGTATCACAGCTCCTCTAAGAGCAGAAAGGTAAACTTCCATACACAACAAACATTCTTTAAAACAAATCCTCATTTGAAGCTAACATTGAAGCTACTATTAACAATACAGGGGGGATGAAAATGAATAAAAAGAGGAGCAAAAACTAGAGAAATACATAAACGATCGGAAACCAACTCAGATAGCAAAAATCTTGCACTTGCCAAAGTTTTTAGCACGGTTGCTGTTGCTGCTGCTGCTGCTGCTTCGGTTGCTCACCTTGCCAAGCCCAGACAATGTCCTTCAGTGCTGGCCTCATCTCTTGGTTTAAGACCTTGCGGTATTCAAGCGTATCACCATTTGTCTTCTTTAACTCCACAAGGTGGAAAGTTGGGGTAACCTCAAATATCTCAGCATCAATGGCCATAACACCTTTCCTTCCTGGCTTGGAGCCTTCCATCTTCAGCAGTCCACCATCTTTCTTTGTGAGCTTTAATCGCAAGCCCCTTGCAATATCCTCAATCTTTGATATGATCGTTGAAGCTGTGCTGGTAGATGTGAATTTGGATTCCTTCTTGTCAGATTCCTCAAACATACCAGAGAGGTCAAGTCCAGTTGAGAGAGAAATTATATCGAACGCATTCAAGTTGGATGGCTTCTCAGCTTCTTGTTGTTTGTTCACCAACATCATGCCGCTATTTAAGGAATCAAAATCTGTGTTCATATCAACAGGAATGGCATCCTTCTTTTGCAGGTTATATCTGAGCAGCTTTGCATCTAGACCCTTCCTAAACCAAGGGTTTTCCATGATTTTTTCCATTGAAATCCTAGTACTTGGGTTAGGATCAAGAATCCTGAGCAAAAGCCTTCGAACATCTGTATTAAACCAACTTGGACATTTGAATTGTGCTTTCCCAATCTTCTTATACATATCCATCAAGTTCTTATCATGGAAAGGAAGATAACCAGCCAACAGCACAAAGAGGATCACCCCACAAGACCATATGTCAGCCTTCGCACCATCATAGCCTTTTCTGTTGATCACTTCTGGAGCAACATAAGCAGGTGTGCCACAGGTTGTATGGAGCAGCCCATCTTGTCTTTTGCAATCAGCAAGTGCACTTAGGCCGAAATCTGAAACCTTCAGATTGCTGTTCTCATCAAGAAGAAGGTTCTCTGGCTTCAAATCACGGTGGTAGACGCCCCTGCTATGGCAGAAGTCAACAGCACAGATCAGTTGCTGGAAGTACTTCCTTGCAGCATCTTCCTTTAGCCTTCCTCGCTGAACTTTGTTAAACAGCTCTCCACCCTTCACGTGCTCCAGCACAAAATATATCTTAGTTTTGGTAGCCATAACCTCATATAACTGCACTATGTTTGGATGCCTCACTAACTTCATCACAGAAATCTCTCGTTTAATCTGATCCATGAGCCCACCTTTCAAAACCTTCTCTTTGTCGATCACCTTGATGGCAACACTCTCTGAAGTCTCAGTGTTACGGGCATGGTACACCTTGGCAAAAGTTCCTTGTCCAAGTAATCTCCCCATCTCATACTTTTGCATCAAAGTATTTCCCTTCTGCTCTGCCATCATGCTAGATGTACAATATTCACACAGAAAGCAGTGATACCAAACCTCAAAGTGAGGTATCAAGTAGCCTAGAGATGTTAGATTATGTCAACACTCAACCGTCTCCACCAAGATGGTGATCTAAGAAGATGGTTGAAATGCCACGTCGAACCCCATAGTGCGAAAGCACATGGAGCAAGCGCTGCGTATATTCTTGTGCTCCAATGTCATCAAGAGCTATGAAAGAAGAAATATGGCTTGCTACCCTGCCGATTTCCTCACAAGGTAGCTCTTTAGCGTGCAAGCACATCTTTCTGCATTCCCTAAGGTGTTTCCTCCTTGTTGAAAGTTCAATTCTGCCAAAAGAGAAGACATAGCAAGGTTAGTCATGGAGAACTACTTGGAGTCAAGTAACATGGAACCCAAATTAGAAATTAAAGAGAAATAATAAATCAATTGGGCATACATGACAAAAAGGGATATCACAATCAATCAGAACTGCTGTGTATGCCTTTGGAACATAACATCAAAGTTAACAGTAAACTAGAATTCTTCAAACAGATGCAACTGATATTTATGCAACATACTGATCAAATATTTCCCCCACATATACACTACCAGAAGGTCCTGGTCTCATGCTACCTACCTTTCTCACTCCCTCAACAGTAGAAAAAAAGCACCTAAACAAAATGTCCCGGCTCCCGCAGAACATCTCTGCTGTAGAAAAGGCAAATTTTTAGATGCTGCTAGTAGCACAGAGTTAAAGTTCGCACCAACCACCACATCTCCCGGCTCCCGCAGAACAAATACAGTGTGCAATAGATCAGATCTAGAAACGAACGTTTCACCAGTACATCTCTCACATGCGCACGAATCAGAAACCACATATACCACACGGTCACACGGATCAGAAACCACGGACACTTCATATAAGATTACAGGATGGAAACCAGGGAGGGGAAACAGTACCAGATCCAGACGGTGGGCACGCGAAGAAGGCCGGTTCCTCGGAGAACAAGTCGGAAATCTCTCGCTGGAGAGACGCCGGCCGCAAGCGCAAGCGCAAGCGGGAGGGGGGTAGAAGACGAACAACCTGAGAAGCGGTGGTAGAATTTGGCTTCGCGTCTGTTCCGGCACGGCGCAGCAACTTGTTCCGGCGTCAAAGGCGCCACCTTTTTATAGGCCAAACCGGTGCAGTGCAGGATATTTATTCCGACGCGAAGCCTCCTGCTGTTCGCAGCTGCCTGCCGTCCGTTGGTTGCCGGTAAAATTACCAAATTACGCCCCTGATTAGCGGGGCCCACCAATAATTCGTGGGCTACCCACTACTCCTAGCTAAAGCATCTTTAACTTACCACCAAATCAAAAATGCTTTCTTTTTCTAACCCCTCTCCGTTGCATACTTAAGTACCGTTTGTTTTATTGTAATTATTTTAATCTAGCTGCTTATAGCTAGGATTATAGGTTACTTTAGATAGATTAAAATAATCAGAATTATAATATAATTATGATTATTTGATTGATTTTGATTATTAGTTATATAGTTGATTATGATTATTATTTAAGATTGCTATAATTTTTTTAGTTTCTCATATAATTCGCTTCTATTTTAATGATAAGTTGGCAATAAGTTATTCCAAAAGAGGCTATAATAGCCTAGCTTATAATAATATAGAGAAAAATAAGATGTGAATTTTTTGGCAGATTATTACTAGTATTATGTTTAGATGGTAAAAAACTCCAGTGCCCTCAAAATTAAGTGTAGAGAGTTAAGATTTTAGTAATTTCTATAAAAGTACAATGCGTATTTTAGTCTTTTTGGAGCAATAAACTGAAAAAACTGGGTTGTATAAACTTATTTGAATACTATATTCTGAATTACAGATTGTAATAAATTAGCATAATAAGCCGATTGTTTCTTTGCACTTTTAACTAATACGCTGCATTATTATAATCTGAGACTGAAAACAGCTTGGACTTACACGACAAAAAATTGAAGAAAAAAATACAATCCCCACATGTAATTTTGAGCTTTGACACCATTTCAGTGGATGAGTATCATCTCAACGGCAGCTTGGATTTGCACACAGCAATCCTTCATACAGATTCAGTTTAAGCCTTTGGTCAGAAGAAAATTAAATTCAGAACACAGCATCGCTGTTATCGCTGGCTGATGAGCTCGTGCTGCTTCGTATACGTCAGAATCAGCCGCACAAGCGTAGCAGGGAGAGAAGTGTGAATTGGTCTCCCCTGCGACGGCGAGTCCAGCCATGTGCAAGATGATGTGCGTGGAAAGAAAGAGGAAGGAAGAAACCCAAGTCCAAAACAAAACAGCCTTCGCTAGCTGTAATCTGCAATCGCTGGCTTCACTTCCGTAGCAGAAACACGTCATGGACGGCAACTAACAGTGGAAAAAACGTATTTTTAATCTGCTACGGTTCTAGAAGTAAAGTTGCGATTTTTTTTAAAAAAAATATTATGAGCGGTGAACTATAAAAAATTATAAAGTTGTTTGGTTAGAATAGTCTAAATCTATGCTAGAGCAATTCTACGAAGATTAACAATAGAAAATAACGATTTCATGTCTCAAATAATAATGAATACAATAGGTTTATACGGACTGATGAAGGGATCGAGTAATGCAAATATGCAATCCGTGAAGTGTGGAATCTGATAGATGTGCAACTTTCACTTTGTACGGGTAAAAAGCTATTACGATTGAAAAAACTGGTTCATTTGATAGCTTAGTTCAGATTTTAGATTTTAACAGAGAAACTTGTCGAAAAAGTTAAACCGAACATATCTAACTATACTGGCAGCTGTATAACTGCCACCAGGAAGCATGGTATTCTCAGTTTGTGCATCTCTCTATCAAATTACTGATTAGGGTGCTTGTCTGTCCCATTTTCTCAGTAAAACAGTAGTAATAGTAGCAGTTTTCAGCAAACGTCCATCAACATTTTGTACTACAGCTTTTGTAGTCTAACTTCACCCACAATAATGCACTTCAATTAGTGTCAAGAATACTAGTATATCCTGCATGGCCATACATGAAGCTTGATTGATATAATATCAAATCATCACCACCTGGCCGGCCCAGCTAGATAGGTTGCTTCTGCTGGCCAGTTTCTAGTTCGTCCCCCCTTTCCCCCATCTTAGCAAGAATCAGTGATACCTGACGGACATGCAATGATCTGAGATGATGTTGCTGGTCTATTCTTGCACCTGCCGTCTTGCTTGAGCCTGAAATTTGCCACATATCAGGTTCAGAGCTAGCAACAGACTAAGAGCTAGCGAAATGTGCATCTGTGAACCAAGAACAGTTAGCAGTTGAGCAGTCCGCAGTGGTGATGCCTAATCTCAGCAGCTTCATTAGCTGAGTCGTATCCTGCAAGAACTATTCATTCGGTTCGAGATGCACATACCAGATAACCTGGGTAACATCTGTTGTTCATGCACGCGAGTCATTTGCCTCAGAGTGCCAAAGCGCGAACGATTCAGCTATCAAGGAAAGCTCGCGATGTTTAATCCATAGCCGAATTAAAGTTAGAGAATGCGATTTTCAGATGCTTTTTCTGAAAGGAAAGAAAAGGCGCCGCACTAACTAAAGGCTGTTTTCGCCTGGGAATGAATGGACGGACAGGGCGGATGGCCAGATTAGATTCTCTTTTTCAGGGATTCACACATACACCACTAGGAGAGACTTGGACAGCTTCAGATTCTAGAGTAGTCGATAAGAATTTAGTATTTTCTAACCTTTAGATTTTAATTCATTTACAGATTCTATAGCTACTGAGTTTCATATTTTATGTCTAGAATTTAAACTGTTTAAAAAAATTTAGATTCTAAAAGTAGCTGTAGTTACTAGAAGTCTCTCTAAACAAGCCTACAATGTTATAGCACGTTGCTTCCTAGCAATTGATACTAGAGAGGGGCCATCTTATGTCGTGATCAGTAAGTATCCATCAACAACAGTTGGGATTTTGAATTCTCTACCCGAGACGAATGGGACGCCTGTGAAAGCATACACTGCCCAGCACCCAGTGAGTTTGTTCTGAAGGCATCATGCTGTTTGACCTCTGAGTTCCACCCAAGATAAGTACTGTAGCTTTGATCAGTAACTTTGATAAGTGCTATAACAGTTTCTTATCTCAAAAGAGAATCTCATGTTACCTCTAACCAGGCAAGAAGTAACCAAAGCTTCTTCAGAGGTAACCAAACCAAGATCCTGAAATGGAGAAAAAAAGGTTATGCTATACACTTAGTAGTGTTTGGTTCGGTGTACGAGGATGTACGAGGAGGAATGGAATGGGATCGTTCAGAAACATGTCGTTTAGCAAAAAAATCGGTAGTTTATCATCTATGGAGAATATTTTATTTTTAGGAACCATTCAGTTTCATTCGGTACCACTTCATTCTTTAATCCAAACAACTGTATCACCCTATATTTAAGAACCGAATTGTTTTGTTTTTGTTTCAGACTTCAGAGAACCAAACGCTAGCAGGTGACGAGGGAGGGAGGTTCCAGGTGAGTGGGACAGGGGGGCATGGCCATTTGTTGCTACTGTATGGCAGGTCTCTCTCGAGCTCTACTCCCGTGACGACCCAGAAGCCGCTGCTTGTCCCCTGCAGGATGCTGTCGCCGTCTCTCGTGGACTGATTGAATGCCGATGTGTAGTGATGCTAGTTTGGATGCTTGTTACGTTGGATGAACGGCCAGAACTTCCCGGCCTGTGCCGTTCTGAATATTTGTGTGTTTGGTTAAACTGTGGTTTTTTAAAAAAGCTGATATAAGCTGTGAGACGTAGAAAAGCTGAAAAACTGTAAAAATTAAGGCGGGAATAACTTTTCAAACTTTCAATAGTATAGTGGATAATTTTTATGAAGTTTAGACTGAGAAACCGGGGTGAGAACAATTTTTTCAGCTTCTCCAGTTTGTATGAAAAAAAGTTACAGCTTTTGAAAAAGCTGATTTGCCCTTAAACTTTTTTAGTTTAGCTTTCAGCTTCTCAACTAAAAATCTTATTGGAAACGCTAAACTAAACACAATCTCAGTCTATTGAACATTTCTAGCAGTATTTACTGAATCAAAAGTTTATAGAAACACCGGTGATAAGATGACTGAATATTTTCCCAATCACTCCAATTGCATGTTTGTTTGGAGCTGAAATCGTGGCTTGTTCGAACCTTAGAAGCATCTGAATCCGAATAACCGGTATGATGGTTCATCTGTGCTGTGATTAACTAGGGCTCAAAAGAAACGGTGCACTGATTGCATCAGTAGGTCCAACTGCACGGGAACATTGGTCGTTTGCTTGTCCATCGCGTGTTCCTTTGTCGCTAGAATCTATATTCTTGGCTAATTACTCCTCTCAAAGTGCGCGTCGCACAACAGTAGAAGCATCTCAAATTCTGAATACGAGAAATTAGACGCCACCTAAAAACATATGCTTATTTGTTTACACTGTTTACAGTACTAAAGAATGCTGAATTGTTTACACTGGTCAAACTAATTCTAAAAAATCTTAATCTGAAGCTACAAATCTATGGAGGGTATTTAGTGAAATCATCTAATTTTTATTTTGATATAAAAATAAAATTTTAAATTACCACGAGTTGAACAAACAGTAGCCGGAGCATCCAATCTTAGTCTGGCCCCACATGTCATGCTGTGCACGTCTGCGAGACTGCGAGACACATGCACCCACGTGGCAGTGTTGGCTCGCACCCCTGACCCCTTGCTTGAGCTGATTCTGATACCGTGGCCATCTTCCTATTGCAGCTCGACACCTGTACCCTTGGTGGGCCCCACGAGACTGACTGACCCTGCACAACTCACCACCACACCTAATGCCATCAAGGCCTAACACAACAGTTAGTTGTGCTAAGCATCTCAGCAAGCTAGCTCAAACAGTTCTGACAGATTCAGAGGGAACTGCAGATTTCATAGCAGGATCAGGATTCAGATTTCAGAAGCATCACCAGTTTCTCTTGCTCTATACATCATTTTTCTCAAGGAAGTTTGCTTTCTGTTTTTCAGTCAAAACTATTGGCAGAAAACTGAGAAAAGCAATACAATCTGGACAAGTGGCCTCAAATGCCTGGATGCAGTGTTTCAGAACTAGGTCCAGTCTTTCCTAAGAAACCTCTGCATATGGATGGATGGTGATGCCTGGGTAAACTATTCCCTACCATACTAATATGAAATGGCAGAGATAACCAGTCATTTTCAGCAACTTAGACTAATCGACTGGCCTAACTAGACATTAGCGACAATAGGTATCAATTTGGAGCCTAATCATGTTCGCAAACGTTAAGATTTTCATATAAAAAATTTCATGTCTGAATCAGTCGGCAAATGGCAATTGCACTAGGAAATGTCTGCTCTACTTCATGTTTCAGGCACGGATGCTACGTCACTCAGCATAATGTAAGACAGGCACTAAGCTTTCGCCATGGCGTAAACAAGTTTTCTCAAATGATGTCACAGTTCAGGACCTCAAACACAATTGAGTTGTTATTGACTTCTAAGAACAAACTATGTACAGATAATCATGCCATAAACTGTATTGTACTCTTTTGGTGGTTTACATCGTCATTGTATTGAGAACATCGCCATACATACAACGTAATGTATGTCATACGAGTATATGAAAATATGGCATATATAAGGCACGGTTTGTCATAGCTCTAGAACATAGATAAATTAAAGATATTTAGTTGAACAATATGATTTACTTTGCACTAAAAATAAAAGTTTAAACTATTTTACTTTAATATACAAACTCTAAATTTAATATGGATCTCGGAGCTGAAGTTGTACTAAACATGTCCTAAATATAAGCGATAGCTTGATAGTATAGTTTATTGGTCAAGACTCTGTGTAAATAAGAATGAAAAATTTGACTTGGAAACAAAAAAATCTAGAGACAGAATGTACCTAACAAATAAGAGTGGTTTACAGTCCCTGAGAAGATATCAGGAGTATCATAATTTTTAGTGTTAATTTGAGTACCTCCTGATACCTTGTACCTCCTGGTACCTAAGTATCAGGAGGTACTCAAATTAATACTAAAAATTATGGTACCTCCTCAAGTACTGTAAAATTTCTCAACAAATAACAATGTTATTCATCTCCATCTCTAGAACCACCAGCCAAATTAAAAGCAGTCCCTTCCAGGTGCTTTCTCTTAAGCAAGCAACTATACAATAAAGAAGCATAAAGGATACACAAATATCTCTGAAGTTATGAGAACTTCAGAAGTTGCTACGATTATGATCGATTAAAAAAGGGAGCAAAAGAAATTAGTCTGCTGCCAAAACAAACATGGTATATTCTCTCTTGCAAGAAGAATATGATGGAGCATTACACAACTCTATGTATTAAACTACTAACTCCAGAATTGTTGTTTTTTAATGCTACTCTGTCCCAAAAACTCTTGTGCTCTCAAGTAGCTAGTAACTGGAGCAGGCTTCTACTAACTAGTCTATTCCATTGCTGCATGTTCAGTTGCATGGTGCAATGCAAAGGCAAGGAGAAATTGTCTTGTGCTTTGATTCAAACTACTTCTAATCATACATCTGATTAAGGGTGCCTAACTTGTTATCAAACTTACAGAACAGCACAAGATTCTTCAGTACATGCAACATTTGGAAAACTCATAGTCATCCCTTCTTTTATACCATGTAAGAGTAAACAACAAGTCAGAATGAAATACAACAATGTCATGAAAAAAACTTAAGGTTTCATATTTCAGGATTTCTTGTGTTTTTTCTGTAAATTTTGCTCCTTTCTTGAAGCTAGCTGCCCTGCAAAAGTTTGAAACCTCTTACAAATGCAATAAAATCAACAGCTCTCCTGCTATATTGTTTCCAGGGAAAAAAAGGGTTATTTGCCTTTAACAATTATTGACTATGTTAACTACAGCATGGGCTTTAATCATAATCATGCTCTGAAATCTGAACATGGTGCTGCACAGAAACAATTATCAAAACAGATAAGGATTCCTCGTCAAAGCACTAAGAGTGATTTTACAGTCTTTAAGAAGGTATCAGGAGGTACCATATTTTCGGTGTTAATTTTGATACCTCCTGGGAGGTATCAAAATTAACACCGAAAATATGGTACCTCTTGGTATCTCCTCAAGGACTATAAAATCTTCCAAGGATCAAGAGGCTAGAGGTCAGTAACTTTTTTAAAAAAGAAACATGATGTCTGCTAATATATTAAGATAGATAGGAAGCAGAGAAAAATAGTCAAACACAGGAGGAATACATAGGCACTCCAGAACACCGAGGGTTCAAAGGAAGCAACGCACAGTACAGGAAGATAAAATTACAGAGGGGACATGAGAGCCATGGGAGACAAAAGAAAAATAGGGAGAGGTAAAGGCACTCTGGCTCAGCCCCTCTGCTGTCAAAGGGAAACATCCTTAACAATTAGATGGAAGGTTTGATGCGTCGTTGATGCAACATCTTGAAATTTGCGATGATTCTATTTTTTCTAAAGGTTTCAAAAGACGTAGATGAAAATACTAGAAAGCTTGACAACGTGACGTACGAATGGAAGAGAAAATCATGCGCCTTCGATGAGATCACGTGAGAGGAAGAGTACAGATATAGAACTGCTTGCTAACCGGAAACAAGTGTCACACTTCCTTGAAAAAATACAGTAACCTTATTCTTAGTTCTTCCAAGGCTGTGTCCAAAGCCTAAGAACGCCACTGCTGGCTCATACGGGGGTGAGCTCTGGTGCTCGCAGAGCTCAGATTTTAGATCGAGATGGAGAAGACGATTCGAGCAGATGAAACTCGCAACAGTGATGCTAGAAAGACGGCCTACAACGATCGAGCCTGGAACTGGGCCGAGCGTTCGTTCGAAGCCCACAGAACGGTGGCCACGTGGGCCAAGACAATATCACAGATTCACAAATCATAAAAACAAAAAAAGACAATATCCACAGCTGGGTCCATCTGTCAGGGAGGAAAGATATCCCCTTTTGCGTTGATGTACTCAAAAGGTCAAACCCTCGGACTCTGAAGACACGTCGGTGTCGCGTCCGGAGAAGAGATCCATGCAGAGCTCGCCGTAGAAGCGGCCGACGAGCTGGACGAACACCGGGGACCTGAGCTTCTCCCAGCAGCAAAGCAGCTCCTCGACGTCCATGAGGTCCCTCACTTTCCTCTCCTCCACCAGCATCTCCATCAGATGCTTCTCGAAGCTTCTGCACGCCTCCTCCACGTCGTCTTTGTTGTCGCAGCTCGGCCTCGGCTTCGTCAACGCCAGCGCCGCGGCCTCGCCGAGCTGGGCCTGCAGCGCCGGCGCCGGCCGGGCATGTACGTG
>KE372913.1:432030-482923 GCA_000418225.1 Zizania latifolia
TAAAAATATTTAGAAAAATAAAATTGTACAATACCAAAGTAGCATTTAATTATAGCTAAAGTTTTAAGTAGCATTTAATTATAGATAAAGTTTTAAGTAGCATATAATTGAAGTCCAGATTTTTCAGTAAAAAATTATTAATTTCCCCATAAATATAATTGATTTGGATGACACGATGAGCATATGAGCCCATCACTGAAGTCACCGACAGACAGTAACTACCACATATAGCTATATTGTGTTTAAACCATTTATCATTTAGAGAAAGTGTATAAAACACATTTAGGGCTCCTTTAAAATTGAGTATTTTCAAACGAAGTTTAGGGGGGAGCGGAGGTTTTGCCAGAGAAGCGCAATAAATGATGCGTTCCGCACTTCCGCCTCCTCTTCAAACCACTGAGTTGGCGTCCGTCGTTTGTCCCAAATCCTGTTCGGTTGGGCCACATTGTCGATCATCCAAACAGGCCCTAAGCCTGTTGGGCTGGCTCTCCTATTGATTTTTATATGTTATTTTTAAATTATATATATAGCAAATTTTAAGGTACATCGCATTTTATTTTTATAGATATAACGGTCATGATTAAAAAAAAATGATTTCTTACTTCCTAGGAGATAATAGATTGTCTAACGGTTAAGAAATAAAGAAGTCAACATCTTACCTCCTAAGAGATAATACATCGTCTTAAAGAAGTAAGAGATGTATCGTAAAAGAACCCTTATATATATAGTCCCAACATAAGTTTACATTTTTTCCTAAGTTTGACTAAATTTTACCGTAAAGAGTATTAATATATGGTAAGTTTTAAGATACATCAAAATAATAAGTATCATTTATTTTTATATATCTAACAGCTACGATTAAAAGAAATTGATGTCTTACCTTCTATTAGGTAATAGTTCACCCTTATCTAATAGCCATGATTAAAAGAAGTTGACGTCTTATCTTATAAGAGGTAATAGGTCATTTTATTTTTTCTAACTAATGGATGAGTTTAATTCTATATCTTACATTTTCAAGAGGTAAAAGATGTACCGTAAAAGAGCCATAATATATACTATGTCACACAAGTAATCTATAAAAGCATATTTCATAATGAATCTAATGCTCATTTATATTGAAATTATTATTATAATTTTCGTATAAGCTTAGTCAAGCTTAAGATAATTTAACTTAAAATAAAACTAAAAACTAAAAGTAAACTAATTTTGAGATGGGCGTAATAACATCTAGCTAACATAGAACTTATATTGTTTGTAGTATGTTGTATGACTATATCACACCCGAGTAAGATGTAGATGTAAATTTTTTACTCATCATATATTTTGTGCACTACACATATCCACAAGTGAAACTTTTAGTCGAGACATATTTATGAGAAAATTAATCATTTGCTACTCAAAAGTCAAAAGTTTATATTCGATATTTTGTGTACTACACATCCACATCCACGAGTGGAAGATTTGCCAATAGAGAAGAGGGTTGCAGAGAGGAGACGATAGAGGGTTCGGATGAGAGATTCGTGTTCGGATGAAGTAGAAAAAAACAAGGGTAGAAATGTCTTTTAAGTAGTTTTTTTTAAAAAAATAAAATTATACAATACCAAAGTAGCATTTAATTATAGCTAAAGTTTTAAGTAGCATATAATTGAAGTCCAAACTTTCAAGTAAAAAATTATTAATTTCGCCGTAATCTGGATGACACGATTAGGATATGAGGCCATCACTGAAGTCACCGACAGACAGTAAGTAGTGAATGCAGCTGTATTGTGTTTAAACCATATATCATTTAGAGAAAGTGTATAAAACACATTTAGGGCTCCATTTTCAAAAGAATTTTGGAGGATTTAGTTTAATTCCTATAAAAATCACGTGTTCCAAAAAAAACCTTAAAGTTCAAAGAGTTCGCCTACCAGCTGATACTGTTTCATAGGATGGGACCATTAAGAATTAGCATAGCAACACAAAAGATGTACATATCTGAATGTAATAGCAGACATTGACAGGTCTACAACATGACAGAAAAGTCACTGGAAACCCACACAAGCTCCCCTCGCCCCCTGACTTGGAAACAACACACATAGCACAAGCAATGAACCCAATTTTGTCACCAAACAAGCATATCTAAGTCTCTACAGTATCAGCCACGCGATGATCAACAACCAAACAATGTAACTAAATAGAAAGAATTGGATTAAAAAGTAAGCTTAAAAGGAAAGGGGGGGGGGGGGAAGCAGTTTTAGGGAGGCATGTCAGACTATGAACAAAGGAAACTAAACGAGAGGTACAGTTTGTAGGCGTGTAAGTGTATAATTAGAAGGTGCTGTTGCTTTCGCCTGCAGATGTCAAGCTGCCCTCAGACTTGATGACAACCTCTGCCTCAGACTTCACAGCTGCTGGCCCTTTGCCAATGTCGAGCCCTTGAAGACGCCCAAGCGAGTCTTGCTTCATCATATCGGAGAGGGAATTTGGGTGGGAGAGCATCTGGTGGCTTGGGACATTGGGATGAGGTGGTTGGAATTGGTGTGGCAGCTGCTGGATGCTTGCATGGTGCTGAACTGTGTGTTGCTCAGAGAGCTGGAAGAAGGAAGTGCTGTAGGGGACTTGCTGCATTCCCATATTATATGCTTCATTTGATTTTGTCATCTCACCGGTAGCAATCTTAAGCCTCTCCACTTCCTGCTTCAGAGCATCATTGAGAGCTGCGAAACAATATATGGTATTTCGATTAGCAAGAAAAACTAGCTCTACCGTAATCCACGCAGTGTTTCAAATGTTTACAGGCCATTCAAAAATGTCAATACTACTAGCTTGAGAAATGTCAATATGATCTACACGATAGAGCTTCTGAAATAGCACACCAACTTTCGTATAAGTTCAGAAATAAAGCATGGCACTAACCAGCGGTGTCAAATTCTAGCTACTCCCATTCTGAAGTAAATGTGGAGAAATGTCTTTTTTTAGAGAGAGGATATGTAAAATATATCTAATGTTGTTCAAAGGTAACTAGCTACATGTTGGAGGTCTTACAAATGATTAGATTTACCAAAATCAATAACAAAAAGCGTTGAACTCTCCAACTATCCTACCATAACATGATAACACCAATCTGCCTTACATACAAGAAATAACAAATGATAATAAGCTTTCTAACAGTATGCAGCTAGCATGCAACAATGAGCTACCTTTGAACACATGCTTATTGGAAATATTAAAATCAAGATTTGATATGAGGTGAAAGAGTGCTCACCATCGCGCAACTGAGCCTGTTGCTCCATGGCCTGCAATCTAATCTTGAGCTCTGCATTTTCTGCAGAAAGTCCGGTTGTGTCTCTCTGCCCAACAAAACAAAATACTTTAAAGAATATTCAGCAACTTTTAATACAAAAACATGGGCATGATCACAAACTTGTATTACTGGTCAACAGTCAACAGTGAAAATATGACGATACTAGAACCTGACAGTCCTGGTCAGCATAGAGCACATTTCTTTTATTGTCAAGTATCACCATTTAGGCTCTACAAAATTGTTCACTGAACATATAGAATAAATCCATCTCAAGAGGATTTGGCCTTACTACCAACGTGCTATAGTCAACATGAACACATAGCTAATCCTATTTCATGTGTTATAGTTACCATGGCATGTGCATCAGTTCAAAGAAATATTATACTGACTGGTGATTCATTCATTTGTAAAGAAATTGCAGTTTGGCTGGCACATGTACTAGTATGGAGCACAGCTGCCTGCTCAATACAGTTCAAACGGGACAGTTACTATGCACATTATTATTTTTGCAGTGGAAACACATGAACTAGCAAAATGGTAGTACTGCAACCCATGAGACAAACAAATGGATCAAAGGTACCTGAAATAGAGTCAGCTGTGCTGAAAGGGTAGTAGCTTCAGTCTGAAGAGTTTGAACCTTGCGCTCTAATTCTGTTATATAGCGAGCCTTTCTCTCCTTTGACCTAGCTGCAGACTGTCTGTTTGCTAGAATTCTGCACCAAACCAAACTCAGGAATTTGAGAAGTACTTACAAATTGAAGGCAGCTAATACAATGCTCTGGCTAAAAAGGATTTAGCTAACATTATAGAACTCGAATAGTTAATTAAATTGACCAAAGCTGTCTCCGCATATAGTGATTATAAATACTAAGTCATGGAGCTATGCACAACAGTTTGTTCATATCGTATCCGTTGCACAGATGACCTTACATCATGAATTTATGTGTTAAATAGACTTGATTATAGCACAACCTTTTAATAAAAAAACACTGCCCAGTGATGCTTTAATCGAAAAAATACATGTTTATCATTTTGAAATAAAAGAAGTTATTTATGAAAGTGGATGATGTGAACTTCAGTGGACACCATAAAAGTGTCAAAAAAGTGCATGATTAAGATACATAAAAGTAAAAAACAAAGTGTTGCCCCCTCTGGCCTCTTTTACCTTGCACCCATTGTTATTTAAAATTCAGCTTTTTTGGTGGAAGATACTTGCCAAAAAGAACACATTGGCATTTCAACAGTGTTATTGTTGAATAAGTAAAATTATTGTATGTAGTATCATCACATATAGAAGCATATTTTGGAGAAAATACTGTGGAAGAGAGTGTGGGGCCAAATGAGGAAAGGATTTTACCAACTGATACAAATTAAACCCTATATAATTAATATACACGGTTATATATTGTATAACTTCGCCATAGCACAAAACATTGATAAAAGAGACTAACTAATGTTTAATGCAATTAACTTTAACCCAAAATGAACAGTTTTAAGCTTAAGAGTTTTGGATAGAGGATTTATAGTTAATAAGTATTGCATTGTAAAATATAGATTTATTGCACATCTTGAAGGCATCTCACTGCCATCATCCATCTCCCGCTCTGGTTGCCCCAAGGCCAAGCCTTTACTTATTCAGGAACAAAACGACAGTGATTGGCTTTTTGGCCCAATACATAAATTTGTCAAACAAGAAATTGGCACTTCAACCACTTCTATGGGGGCTTGCACTTCAAAAAGGCGGCCATGTAAGCATGGAAGGTGAGACCTTGGGACATCCAATTCAGTTGGTTAGCTTGCTCCAGTCCTATCATAATTCATGCAAGCTGCCTTTCACTATCCACCCAGGTTCCAAACCACTATCACCAACTATTTCGCCTCAATAGAGTATGAAATGCTTTATGCTTCAGTTAAATTGTCTAGAGCCTGCATTTTTCTACCAACTTTCTTAGATTGCAGAATCTACGGAAGGTAAAGCTATCTAAAACTGAACTATCACTAGTTCACGCATAAAAAACGTATTCCGTGGGTTGGTCATCAAAAGCAATCTATCAGCAATCCTACCAACCGGCCAGCAACTCAGGTCCTAGGTAGCTTCAGAATCCGAATGACGTCGAAGAAAGGGGTCACCTTTTGGCGCGCTTGGGGTCGATGGCGGCGAGCTCGGCCAGCTGCTCAGAGGACATGGCCTTCTTAGCCTCCATCACCTCGGCGAACAGCCCTCCCCCTCCGCCGCCATCCTGCTGCTTACCAGGCCCTCCGCCGCCCGCACCAGCCCCGAAGGCGAACCCGTCGAAGGACGCGCTGTGGCGGTGCTTGGTGGGGCGCGGCGGCGAGGACGTCTCCGCGGCGCGGTCGCGTTCGGCGCCGGCAATCTTCTCCATGTCCATGAAGGTGGAGAAGAGGTCGTCCTCGGAGCCGATCTCGTCGAGGCCCCCGCCATCTGCGCCGGCGCCGAGGCCCAGGTCGTCGGGGCAGCGGAAGGCCACCTCAGATCTGGCGCGGCGGTGGTGGGGCTGCGCGCCAACCCCGCGCGACGGCGCAGCTGGCTGCGGGGCACCGCCAGGGATGGGCGGGAGCGGGCAGGGGAGGTTGAGGTTGGGGCTGCGCCCCGGCGAGGGCTGCGGCGGATCGCCGGGCTTGGGCGGCATCGCCATTGCACTAGCTGCCGTGTCTGTGGCAGTGCCGGCCGCGTGGGGGCGTGGAGCACGGGAGAGAGAGGCTGCCCTGAGCGGTGGTAGCGTGTGCGTGTGCGTCTTGCGAATTTCGCTTCGCCTTTGTTTGGTTTTGAGACTCACTCCAGTGCTACGTGAACTAGAATGCGATGTGATGATTTCACTGACATGTATGGCCCACATTGGACTGGCTTCTTCTCCCTGCAGCCTTTTTGCAATTAACTGGGCTGAAATTGTGTGGGCTTTCGTAGTCAATCCACTTCCATGAAGTAGAAGATATAGTCGTGTCTAGCGGTGAGAATTTAAAAATGTTAGTATTTTTAGCTTCTAAATTTTAATTTATTTCTAGATTCTATAGCTATTAATTCTTATAATTTGATTTAGAATCTAGACCATTTGTTTTAGCTTTAGATTCTAAAAGTAGCTGAGTTGTCAGAAGCTAAAACAACCATGCTGTTAGATAAGTTTGACTTAAAAGTCAATCCACTTCCAATGTAGAAGATTATAGTGTAATAACTTAGTTATGTTTACAGCAATTTAGAGCCATTTGGGAGGTGCAAATCAGGTGAGTTACTGCTGCTGGATGTGATACAACACTAACTGCCACGCCACCAAGGTAGACGAGAAGCAAATCAGGCGAGCCTCGTGGTTACAACTTACATCGTACAGTCAGTGCCATACTGCCATGCAGCCTTGTACACGTATGTTACAGAGGAAGGACTAAAAAACATGGTGAAACCCTATGAGATTATCAAATCAAAACTCCCCAGCCGCTGTTCCTGCGAAGAGGGGGAGCCGACAAGACGCACACTCGAGTACACGACAAACCCAACACACGCGGTCAGTCTCAAGCTCAGGCAGCGGCGTCGCTGGCAGCGTTGTCCGGCACCGGCAGGTTATCGCCAGCTGCCTCGTCGACGGCCATGCTGTCAGGTTGCTCCGCCGACGCCACACGGCCGTCGTTGGACGTCCGCTCCTCGCTCTCCACCGGAGCGGCCTGCGCAACGGTGGCTGTGCACGTGCTGGAGCTCCCTTGCTCTCCGGCCAGGCTGGTGAGGCCGTTCTGCTTCATGTAGTTCTCCAGGGGCCGGTTCGCCACCTCCAGGAGGCTGACCATGCTCGCCGGAGGCTGCCGCTCCTCGTCGTGGACGACGGCAGGGTGGAAGTTGAGGTCTATGTGCCCCTTGTTCACGTCAACCTTGTCGATGATCATGGTCACATCTCCGTCTCGAGTGGTGTCCAGCGTCTGTGGGGATCTTGACAGGTTGCTTCCCTCAGGTTCATCTCTGTTCAACCAAGCGATCTTCTTGCTCGCCTCGGCCTCCTCTCGCTCCGACTGCCGTTGCTTCTTCCTCATCATCAGTGTCCTGAACCGACGCCTCACGGTCATGCAGACATTGCAGGTGCACGCAGGGTTGTGCTTTGGGCCCTTCCCACTAGGTGGCTGGATACACACTATGCAGGTGCAGCCAGGACGATGCCGGGGGTGCTTCGTGGTTGTAGCAACAGAAGGGGCACCATGGTTCCCAACCTCGCCGAAGACTGCGGCAGTGGCCAAGGCATCAAGGCTGGCCGCGTCCATTTCGGGGATGTTCTGCTTAAAACCAAAGCTGTTCCTTCGTCTCCTCATATCTGCAGTAATATTCATTATTCAAATTCTTGATCTTCTATTACATTTCGATTCTGTCACACTAGTAAAGATGCAGCATGGCCTCCCCAGTCCCCCTATATACTTGTAATCAATTTCACTTGTGAAAATAGTTGGCTGTTATACCAGATAATCCATGTTATATTTGCTCACCATCATGCTAATTTTTCTTTTTTTCCACAATACTGTAACATGCCCTGGCAGGAGCAAAGTTCCTTTTAAACAGGAGGTTCAGGCTCTCCCAAATCCCAATGTCCCTTATAGCATGTCCTAAGTATCTTGTTATCAAGGCGTGTATATAAAGGCACACATACCTTCGTACTGCTGAAGAACAATGTGCAACTCTTTTGGGGTCAATTCTTCAGGCGCAGAGCAGGAACAACTGCAAACCAATATATTGCAAGTAATTTTAGTTCAAGAAGCTAAATTATGTAAAATGAAGAGTTGTCAAAGGAAAAAAGTGTGGCTATAACATTTCCCATATTGCAAACAGCATACCTTTTTGGGTCTATTGTGTTGTCGGCGCATGTCCACTTGGAGGCAACAATAATATTAAGAGGTAACCGGCGCCATTTTGAGCAATCGTCACACTGAATCCATTGATCTTGTTCCCTACAAAATACATGATAAGGTATTTGGCAAAATTTGGTGCACTGGCACAGAGAATATTTGTTGGTGTCTATTGAGAGGACAAGCCGATCAGAATGATATGACAGCATACAGCTCCAAGCCAATACCTAGTGAAATATAAGACATCACTTGATGTTTTCTTTAAAAAAATCCACAATTTCTGGTTTTATGTCATGGTGAAAACTAGATTGTGAAAAGATCTTTGCTGAATGAGGTTCTTACCCAGTAGAACGGATGGTGAAAATTGATCTCTTTGCAAAGACAGGGGGTTCCTGCATATGCATAAGAAAAATAGATTAGATTCAATCATTCCAAGTCCCTCAATGAGCCCTGAGAAAAAGGGGATCAGAATTTTTGTGCTTCCCAGAACGGATATTCAAGAGGGATGGGTGCATCTCTTGATGCAAAGGCCAGATGTTTTTCCATTATCTGAGAAAGAAAGGATACTGAAGTGCAGAAATATGACAAAAATAGCTAGCAAACTTACATCATACTCTTCAATTTCATAGTCCTCAATCATCACAACAGTAGGTTTTGCAGTTGGAGCAGGACGCAACAGCTCCTGAACCTCATCCCAGTAAAGCTTTAGTTCCCAGGCTTCTTCAGTGTCCATTGAAAGCCTCCTGCTTTTGGAACCAATATTGCGGCCTCTCTTTTGTAAAAACTGCAAAGACCCCTCATCCGGCCTGCTGCCGAATTTATCTGTCTTCAGCCAACTAGCATCCCCGTCAGCTGAGTTGGCATGATGATCGTATAGAGAGCTTGTATGGAGATCTGCAGCACCCTTTATTGATTGAAAAAATCCTGAATAACCACTTACTGCTGCTAGGTTATCATTTGTAGTAGAAAATAAAGTATCGCCAAGAATGGAGCCATTGGCAATAGCTGAAATCTGTGAGTCCTGTACAGAAGTAACATACAGACATTGAGAAAGGAAATAAGGGGAAAAGAAAGGGAAACAAGCATTTGCAGGAAAATAAATTAGAAGGACAAATGCTAGGAAAATCTAGCTTACTGGCAAACTAACAGTGTTTGTGGCCTTCCGGAAGCCCATAACAAGTTTCCCTCCAGGTTCTATCCGACTAAAAGTCACTGCCAGAAAAAAAGAATCAGTATGAAAACTTTTGCAGTAAAATCATATTTAGAGACTATGTGCAATTTTATCTAGCATATTTAAACATATTATCAATAATAACCAAATTATTGAATCATGTAAGAGTGGACCATGGAAGTATCAATCTGAGGCACTAAATTTTGACCTACAGATGATAAAATTTAATATCTACCAGAGGACCTCCAAGAAACCCAGTCATATATCCCATTTGTGCTTGTCCATTCCACACATCTAACTTAAGAAAATTCATTATTTGTTTTCCAATCATATGAGAACTTTACTGCTTTGAGTGTTTTCCCAGAACAAATACCGAATTCATTGAAGTGTTCTTTTACTCTAATATGCTAGATTGTTTAAGGCATGGGATAGAATAATCTCTACTTGTATGAAATCAGACTCCAATGATGAAAAACCCATGCACATGATGTAAAATTGAAAAACGAACAGGTGATACTTATTATCATGTCCAAAGAAATGAGTTTTCACCTGTATCACCAGCCTGTAATTGTAAGGACTGTATGCATGGTGTAACACCCTCCAAGACATACATTCTGCTATTGTTATTTGGCCAGAATCTAAACTGAAAATGCCATTCTTTGCCTTTTGCATCTTGAATTGTCAAGGGACGACCTTCTGGCTGAGAAATTGGAGGGAAATATGCCTACAAAGTGTATCGCAGCAACTCAGGATGACAGGAAACATGAAACCACGTATTTTAAAAAAAGGTATAGTAAGAAAGTAAGAAACAACCACTGCCCAGTAGCTAGCAACAGTTCTGCAAATTGCACTAGAAACTGAACAATGTCAACTAGAATAGGATTGATGCAAATGTTGTAACTATGAAAGATTTAACTAAATTATTTACTACTCCATCTGGTCATTAATATATGGCCATATATTACTGACTGGAGGTAGTATATAGGATTATTAGTGAGCACACTAGAAACCGAAGAATGTCATGTAGCCTCACAAGTCACAATACAGCCAAGAGTGACAATGGCGTTTCACCAATAGAATGTGTATAGGTTGAACATTATAAGGGCTAGGTCTTTTGTTGCAGGTACCCCATATGTCAATGTACAGGAAACTTTGTTCAACATTGGCTGCATTTCTTTCCAGTCATAACTCTTGTACATATACTGTGTAAAAGTTATTTATCTGGAAGGAACTATTAAAGGATGCTCCTGATCCTCCTTATCAGCTTATAACAATGGTGGCATATTTCCTAACATGGGAAAGGGGATGCTTCTGATCCTCCTTTTGTTTCGAAGTTTTTTTGTCTGGAAGAAACTATTCAAAGGATTTTTTTAAACATAGGAAATATGATATGAAAAAGACAAATCAATAATGCAAGGCAACAGTGCACTAAAATTTCATGAATAGAAGGCAGAACTGCAGAAAGTTTAATGAAAAAATATACTACCTCAGCACAGGCTTTTGGCAGAACAAGGCGTCCTATGCGGCCTGCATCACTGGCACTTAGAACCTTCTCAAACAAGGGGACAATGGTGGAATTTGAACTTGAAGAGAAATATAGTTAAGGAAAACAAAAGGAGCATCCACAGCAAAAAAAGGGTATGTAGTGTATTAAAGAACTTGTCCTAATTTATCAGCTAAGGACATCTATTACACATAAAGGATGTATTTTACTTATGTATAATATCATCAATAAGTTGATAAATGTGTTAAGGATACTCTCCGGAAATTTGTTGTAGCTCTTGGTCTGTTATTCTAGGCCAATACCGAGGAAGTAATTGATTGCGGCCCCTACCTTCTGCAGGTGGCCTCGCAACACGAAGATGTGGAAGCATATCTTTTGTTGGATCAAAAGCAGCACCTTCACCAACCCTTGGTGGTCTGGTCAGAAAATGGCGAGCCCTTTGTGCCTGCTGAAATGGAGACAATGCAGTGGAAAGCTCTCTTCCTTCAGCAAATCCTGTCGTTGGTGATAGCATAGGTCTTTCCACAGTTGAAGTAGCATCCAACTTGTTTCCGTTACTAGCAATACCCAAGCTCATGCTGAGGCATGCCTCAGAAAGTGATTCACTTGTTGTGCTTTCTGCAGTTGGATCTTTATTTTCATCTCTTCGAGCACACTGAGGATACTCTAATGCACTTTGAGATCTAGTAAGGAAAGGCATTCTTCCCATGTCCCCAATACTAAGGGTGGGTAGTTCCCATTTAATCTGCCTTACACCATTCTCTAGTTCCTTTTGTCTCAAAGTATTACTGCTTTGCCCAGATTCTACGTTTTTCACCATAAATGGATGGCTGCTCTTATTAATAATAGCAAGATCATCATTTCTGGTATCGATCATGAGTGAGGGTGTTTCCAATGGTCTACCTGACAATAACTCATCACTTTTACCAAATAGTCTCTGGTTATTTTGAGATGAGAAAAGCTTTGGGGCAATTGGACTTGGAACCTGGAAAAAAGAACAATTAGATGATTTGGAAAAGAAATGTAGATATGCGACAAAGAAACTTACAGGTTGAACTGCTGAATTTTTAATGCAAGTGACACATTGAACTCCACCGCTATCAAGTAGATCAAAGGAGATCTTCGAAGCAATGCATCCACAATGGAGACGCTGGAATAGTGAGGTTCTTTAGGTTAATGTTGACAAACAATTTAGCACAAAAAGTTTGCATACAAATCACAGCATATGTCACCATCTCACCTTCCCACAAAATGAGCAGTCCCTCCAGCCAGATTCATTTTGGTGAAATATATCACAAAACACAAGCTGTTCATATGCCAACCTAGGTAGAGCATAAATCACATGATTAAAATAGAACAAAAGAGGAAACTGAACTGCAAAATTGTATAGGGGTTTAAAGTGACCTCCTTTTATCAGAAGAAAACAGTCTTTAGTTTTATGTATTTAACTAAATATGTTTTTCCCGAGCACCAAAACCAAACGTAAGAAAAGCCAGATCCCATACTACACAAATTTCACAATACAGCTAATTTTCATCAAGCAGAAATCTTGGTTTGTATGCAGGCAAGAGATTTTTTTTAACCAAAGCTAAGGCAACGTCGTACAGGACGCCAATCCGATTACAACTCGCCGGCTACAAATCTTAATTTTTGGTGAGAAGCTCCTCGGCGGCAAGTAACTGAACGATTATCGAAATCTCAGTTGAGCATGAAGTCTACTCAATCAACTTGCTAGCAGCTAATCGCACTATCCAACAGATATGCTCGCAAGCAGCGGTCGAGCCATCGAGTCAACTCTACTTTCCAAAACTTCGCCAGATTTTCCGCTCTCCAAAAATTCTACACGCGCTGCACTGTTACTTCCACCCTGCACAGTTTTGGCATAAATCATCTAATTTGGGCGCGAATTTGGAGTAATCACAAATGGTAAAAAACCGAAAATCTCAATAGACACAAATCGTGGCGTTTGAAAAAAGGTTTAAAATCTTGTCTTTCGATAAAAGGGGGCAAGTAATCGGAACGAAATACAGAAACAATCAAAAAAATAATTCGTGCAGCCAACCATTTCACCCGAGATACACGGGCGCACACAGTGAGCTAGCTCGCGCGGATGAACCGAGAGCCAGAGGCGTACCCGCACTTGTCGCAGAGCACGGCGAAGCCCCCGGATCGCAGCTGCCAGCCCTTCCTCCACTCCCCTCCCGCCGGAGACGGAGACGGAGCCGGAGACGGAGCCCCACACGCGGCGTTCATGCACCTCTTCAACGCCACCGCCGCAGCAGCCATCCCCGCCATGGCCGCCGCAGCACTGCCCGCACCCCTCTCCGGTCAATAGGGAAAGCTCACCGCATCACCCGAGACAGAGAGACCGGCAAGAAGACACGGAGTAGTCACAGAGAGAGAGGGAGAGGGGCAGAGGGCGAGAGAGAGAGAGGCGTGGATGCGGTGGGGGGAGCGTAGTTTTCCGGTGGATGTGGAGATAGCACCAAACGATCGCTGGAGACTGGCGCATGCGGGGAAGACAAGGAAAACCAACCAGATGGGGGAGAGGGAGGAGGGAGACTGAAGAATTACTCCTGCTGCTGAAGCTGCAGCCTGCAACAGCAAATGAGCAGTAGTATTCAGTACTCCCCCTCCTGTGCCATACAAACTATAGTACAAAGTTAGTCTTGCAGACGCAGGGGACGAGGTCACGAGGTGACTGAATTTTTTTCATGATTTTGTAGATAAAATAAAAAATCAAAGGCGAGGAGCAAAGTGAGCGAGCTTGCTTAAAAAAAGGTTTTTTTCTGGGTTGCACACTCGCACGCACAAACGGCATGCTCTGCTCGTTCTATATTTTGTGGGATCCTTGCAGCTGTTGCAGGTGAGACGGTGTTGCGCCCCTCCACGACTTTGCCTGTCTCTCCAGCCGCAGGTGTCTGCTCTCCGCTGCAGGCGTGGTACTTGGCTGTCGATCTGCCTATGAGCGTGCCTGATGGTCTGTGGATGGGGTGAGGACTGAGGAGAGAACAATCTCAATCTGTGGATGCAAAGCTTTTGCAAATGCCAATCAATCAACCCTCCCCCTGGTTATTTCAGGCTTACAGCGACACCTGCGTTTCTGCTCGTGGTAGAGCTAAAGCAGAAGCCTTGGCTGCCTGATTCACCACGATACATATTGTCCAGTTCGAGTAGTTTCAGTCAATCCACGGGTATCCGAAACTGCCGTGCCGGGAACATCTACAGTACTAATCTCTGACCATGCAAACCTCGCACATGCTGAACAGAGTTTTCTCACTCGAGATTGTGCTAGGACTACTGTGCTAGGGCTATATTCTCTGGTGAGAAAACAGAGGAAACGATGCGCTGCGTCCTGCGCCGCATGCATGTCGACAAGGCAGCGAAACCGATCCCTGCACGCAGACGCAGCGAATTGAATGCAGAAGGAATGCCAATGCGACCAATCCCCACGACGCTACTGTCCCTGTAGCAGCCCACTCGCCGGCTCTGAGTGCTCCGGAGTAAGTGTCCACCGGATCCTTCAGCCGACAATGGTAGACCAATTAAAATTACTCAATTATCATATCGATAGTTGCTGTTTTGTTAACTTATGCTATCGCAGATGTTTATAGTCTAATAGATTCGATTATTTATTATTAATAAGAAGTGATTTTGATTTCATTTCATTAGATTATGGAGTGATAAATCATCGATTTTTTAGTTCGGGCAGGCAAGCTCCCATGAAACGCCGCTGTCGGTTGAGGCGGGAGGCGGAGGCGCGGAGCCACACGATTGTAGCCAGCCGCTCGCCGGCCGTTGGCGAGCCGAGGGGAGGTGTCGCGGTCGCCGCCGACCGCCTCGCCTCGCCCTTCCACGTCGCGGCCTTTTGCTTACGTACGCACCACGCGCGAGACAGGGACCGGAAGCATGGGCTCATACGTCACCCGCCGCGGTGTGCGCCCGATGACAGACGGGCCCCGCGGTCCGTGGGTGCGGCGTGGGGCCCACCGGTCAATGTCTGGGGCCGGTAAATCCCACGTACAGATCGAATCCACCGTAAGCGTGAGAGAGAGAGAGAGAGATTGCGCCCGCGGCCACGGGCGAGGTTACGTGCACCGGATATTGGTATCTATCATGAGAATGACAGCTTGGACGCACGTACGTTGGGCCCACCTGGAAGTGGGAGGGGTGTTATTCGACGGCGTTGGTGAGATGACGAATGATGGGATCGTGGAATGAATGGGCAGAAGAATAATATATTTACGCGTGCGTACCAAAGTGTGATGTCGAATAATAACAATATACAACTACCCGAATTCTAAATTAAACACAGGTAACTGCATCTGAAAAACACCCAAGTAGTAAGACTTTTTTAGATCAGTATCATTGTCAAAGTTGGGATTATAATAAACTAATTTATAATAATTTAGAGAAAAATAAGTTGTTAAGCGGCTTGTCAACCTAATTATTGATAATATAGATTATTATATTTAGATGATAAAAAACTGCAATATTGCACTTTCATAGAAATTACTCAAGTATGGAGGGCTAATATTGCTCGTAGTAATTTCTGCGAAAGCACAATATATATTTTAGTCTTTCTAAAGTAATAAACTAAAAAATAAATTTTATCAGCTTATTTGATTACTATAATGTAGATTATAAATTATAATAAGTTAGTCTAACAAACTGATCGAAACAAATAGGATCTAAATGTGTTAGTGTTGTTATCTGCTTGCAGCTATATTGATGATTTTAGTTCTTCTCAAATTGCTACATCAACTGTCTGGGGATGTGGTGCTCAGGGTTTGTTTGAAAAGACTACAACTCATGTATTCATGTATGAGCCTGTTTGTTTTAGTTAGAGATTCTTAATAGCTAGCTGGTCTGAGTGTTTAGATGATTGATCTGAGTAGCTGGTTGATCTGAGTATCTAGATAGCTAGTCCGAGTAGCTGGCTGGTCAAAGTATCTAGCTGGTGATGAGAATTTAGAAAAGTTGTTGTTTTCTAGTTTCTAGATTCTAGTTCACATCTAGATCTCGTAGTTACTTATTCTCGTAGCCTGAGTTCAGAATGTAGACGGTTTATTTTAGCTTTAGATTATAGAAGTAGCTATAGCTGTCAAAAACTGAAACAAACAGGTCCAGAGTTGAAGTCGAAATAAAAACTAGATTTTCTCAAAAACACATAATCCATTTGAGAATCTTGCATTTTCAGAATCCTACGTTCAAAAAAAGTCCAGAAAGTGTAGAGATATTTTACTTAATTACGTAACTCTAATTCCATTTGAGATTTAAAGTTTAAATGGATAAGATTTGTTGGAAAATCTACGTCGGGCTCTGCGTTGCAAAGACAACATTCGGGAATCCAAACCATCTTTGCGTGAGCGAGGGAGGTGGGACTATGAGCTGTGCCCGTCAGTGGAAAGTAAAATGGTGGTGTCTCGTCCCACAAACTTCTAATTGGTACAATTTCTCTAAAACCTTTATATATAAAAGGAAAAATTAGCCAGGCGATGCGCCTTCTCTCCGGGCTCCGGCCGGCGTGCGTCGCGGCTGCATGCCAAGCGAGACGACGATGGTAGAGTGGGTCCCACCAGGCAGTGAGCGCAGGGGTGTGGACCTGTCTACGTGTGGTAGAGTGGGCCCCCTAATTAAATTGCCCATCTTGGCATCGCCGATGGAGAGAGGCATCTTCATGTCGTGGTCCTTGGTTGCCAAACAAGCTAGTTCGCCATGAATCCATGATTCACCCAGAAAGATGGGGGCAGAGGCGTCTGCCAGCATGCGACGATTCACCCGTTTCAGGGAGCATCCACCTCCCCTGTAGCAGCGAGTGCAGCCAAAGCCATTCATGTACAGCAGGCAGCAGCAGAGATGAATAGATGATCAGCTACCTCCTCGCTACTGTAGTACTGTGCAACTCTCTGCTTTTTCCTCGTCTTTGTTTCCAACTGGATTTGGATCACGTTAAGCTTTGATCGAGACGAGAACTGTTTGATCTTTTGTTTGATTTGGACTTGGGTCCTTTTTGTATGCCTTTGATTCTGATTTTTAATTTTCTCTAGAAGTGATTACGTGATTAATCAGATTCCATTATGAAATAGTTTGAGATTATAATTCTTGTAAAAAAAGATATTTGTTTGAATTCACCATTTTGCATTATATACGTAACGTATTATATTATATGATCTGAAATTATATGAAAATAAATAAACAAATAATAAAAACTATGAATCATATTATTTATATTATACGGTATGCTAATATACTTCAATCATGTATAAATATTCTTCTAAACTGGTTTATGGTTATTTTAAATTTTTTTCTTAGCCTAATTGTAATGAGAAGACAAGTTTCAAATGATTCTCTCCCGCGGTAAAAAAGGATAATCAATTCTTCTAAAAAAATGTAGCATAAATCAATTGCATTCTTACTCATTTGGCAGGGATTTTAGAGATTCTCTTACAAATCGCTAAAAAATAGCTAATAAACGGTCCTTAATCATTCATTTTCCACTCCATCTGGACCAGAACTAGCAAGAACTTGAGAGCAGCAACGGATGATGCTCCAATCCGGTCCTCTGTTCCGGCCTCGACACCCTCTTCGTCGTTGCCTTGGACGAAGAGGATGATACCTTCAAGGCCATGGATGCCGCTGCTATCCTTCCCTTTAGGCGAGCAAATGAGCAAGCAGAAGGTTGCCTCCTCATCGCCATGGAAGGCCAAGAGCAAGCAGAGAAAATTACCTTTCGTGGACTCGGTTAGCAATTTTTTCTGTCAAAATCAGTAAGACTGCAATTATTTCTGTTTCCAACTTTTCATGTAGCAATCCATAAACATGCCAGATAGCTCATCTCATAATCTTGTTTATGTGTAGAATGTTCTTCCGGTCTCTTTATTAAGGACAGAAAAATGCTATAATCTGAGCAACAGTATTTACACATGTTAACATGCACTCGTAAAACAGGAAAAAAAATAAGCATGTAGGAGCACTGTAATAACAGGACCAGAAACTCATAATTATGACTAGGCCAATGTGGTCTAAACTCTGCTGAGATCCTAATCTGTCCTAACATTTGCAGAAAAAAAGTGTGCAACAATCTTGTCATTTCAGAAACATAAGCTGTACGAAAATTTAGCTTCTGCACACAAAGGGTAGCTCCAAGCCGACCACTCTGTCCAGATGGCGATCACCGATGCTGCTGCTAGCTCTCATGCTCTTGCTCCACATGCGCTTTGCTATTTCAGATATCAGCATGCTCCACAGGACGATGTTGATTTGGTGTTTCTTGGTTGTCCAGAGGCATGTACTGAGCCATGATCGTGCGAATCTCTGAATCCATGTAACTCTGGTTGGGCATGATAGCATCACAATGTATGGGTTAGCCGTAGATTCATGCAAACATAATCTTGACAGGAAGAGATAAAATTATGTGACCATTTATAGATGGATTAAATAGAAGGATGATTTTTTTACCCGTAGCCGATATTTGTATACAGCATATGCTCCAACTCCAGCCAAACCGAGACCAAAGAAAATAACCCACAGGAAGGTCCAACCCAGTGACGAAGTAGAAGATTTGCCTGCACGGTGATTGGAAAAGGCATCACATAATATGTTCTAAAATGAATGAAATTGTGTTTCTATCTAGGAATGAGTTCTGTTGTCAAACACGACAGATAATAAATCTAAAGTTTGCAGCAGACTGATGATACAACACACAGATAATGGCGCAGACGTGCAGAGTTGCATTGCATAGTTTCAAATTGCCAGCAGATGGACTGCACCATCAAAACAACCTCCTTTTCAGGTCACAGTCTCCAGCAACCCATCTGTGTCTAATAAAACTAATAACATTGATCGGGAGTTTCAAGATTGAGTAAGAAGGGACCAGTATGCCAAGTCTATGTTGGGATAACTGAATTCCTTCTCCGTTTAAGGACTGAGGTCCAGAATGCAGAAACACGGTACAAGAAGAAAGGAAGTTAGGGGACTCACTGATGCAAGTGTCATGCTCTCTGATGTATAACATATTGTTACCACCACAGCTGCATTCATAGCTTCCCCATGTATTGTCACAAGTGCAGTCCTTGCACTGGCAGGAAAGTTTCTCTTTGCATTCATCAATATCTGAAAATGCCAATTAGAGATATATTTTGAAATTACTCAAGGGTTGCCAGTACAAGTTTGTAGGAGTTTTACAACAAAGATGGTTGGCTCAAGCAGAAATATTGGTCCTTCAATATATTTTTAGAAAACAGAATGTTTTGCCACATGGAGTATTATTACCTTCGCAAATTTTTATGCCATCACCCTTGAAACCTGGTGGGCATTTACAGCCTTCAGATACTTCATTCTGTAGAGTTCCATGATTAGTTTTGTAATTGTACTCCACAGAACAACCACAAGAAAGCTGCAAACTAGAAGACCTCCTCTGAAAGAGATTTATCTTACTGAGCAGGCAGAGAAAGTCTTCTCATTTCTAGCTTCCTTCCAGCAGCCTCCATTGTTGATTTGGCACCTACCAACACCAGAAGCTGCCAAATGCCCAACCACAAATCAAACAATGTTCTACTAGTTGAAATAATAGAAAAATTAGGATGTGTAATGCATAGCGTTGTCTAGCAAGGGAACCATATAGTTTCAAACGAATGAAAAAGACAATCCAAAGAAATAGATTTTGCCAACACGTCCAGAAGTAAATGAGAAAGTGTACCTTCACAGTGAGTATACCCGTCACCTACAAACTTTACACCATGGACAAGAGGGCATTCGCAAACTCGCCCACGGAAGGTGTCCTAGAATGTTACATGGCAAATCAGAAATGTGCACCTCAGACATAATACGGTTGAATGAGGTAAGTTGTATCAGTCGCAATTTTCCAGTAAACTATACCTTGCACGCAGTAAAATTATTAGCATTGTCCATCCAGCAGCCTCCATTGTTCTCCAGACATTCATTTGTTTGGATAGCTATACTCAAGAGAGAGAGGCAGGAAATGGGAAAAATCAATACAGCATCAGTCAAAATCTAGGTACATTTCAGAAAATGAAACAAAACATTCACAAACCTTCACTCAAACAAACATCAGGTTCAGTAGTCTCCTCAAATCCTGAGCACACTGCTCTTAGCACAGCACTTTTCTCCAGCTTACCTAAAAAAGGAGACTAAAATATATAACATTACAGCATCGAGCTAAAGAAAAACCAGACAGTAAGATACCAGCGCACCTCTGTATTGTTTGTCATTGACAACAAGGGTTGGCAATATGGTGACATCTCCTCGAGTGCCACGACCAATCTGAAATGATGAAATCCATAAAAATCAATCTACCACAACACTAACGAAGAATTTCTGAATGTGCAGACCAAACGAAAACATTGTAATTTATCATCAGTAGTCTTTACTTGAGCATCTTGTTCTGCCTTAAGAACTGGATTTTCTTCATCAGCTGAAGGGTCTCCCACACACTTGTTGATCTTCTCAATGTCCAATCCTGTGAAAATGACAGATCAAATGGTTCACAACCATTCGTTCAAACAATAAAGAAATTCCGATGAATAGAGTAAACTACACCCACCAAGTGACTTGATGACACCATTAGCACAATCACGCGTGTATTTCTTCTCCCTCATTGGGCACCTAATTGCAAAATCGTGTACATAATCCCACCACAACCATGGCTTGCCAGTTTCATTAGCAACCCTGAACAAGCAAATCTGAATCAGATTCTGAACCACAACATCTTTTCCATCATATCCAATGTTGAAGTCTTGCTCTGGATCTGGAGCACAGTATCTCCCATGATTGATACACTGCGATTTGCACTGCTGGCTCAGGACGAAAGCTTCCGGACAATACCATGTGATATAGTGAGGAGTGAACTGGGTGTAACCTCTTTTCTCAAGGACTTGTGCTGTTCCTCTGAAGTTCCTCACAAAATTCATTTGCATGTCACATTTGGCACCACATTCATCATTGCTGTTTGTCCAGAATTCATACTCTACACGCTCATCAGGATGTGGGAGAGACTCCCTCCAATCCAGAAGGACATTTACCATATCTCCATTTTCCAGTGCTTTCTTAAGGTCGTCCCCAAATTTCTTTGTTACAAGTGCTGAAGGAACAGTAATGTTCTCTATGTAATCTGTGCCACTTGATTCTGGAGAGTCCATTGTAATCAAAGGCTCCACTTTGTCATCGGCAACAAGAACTGCTGCAGCTCCAGCACTTTGCGCATTCCATCCCTTTGTTGTGAAGTAGCAGTCTGCACATCACAAAGAATTAAATGCCCCTTGTTAAACAAAGTATACTTACTAGTGAGAGCTGAGAGGGCACCTAAGAAACCGGAGAAAGAAATTAGAACCAAACATACAAATGGCATGACTATGTTTTTTCATGCAACATAAAGATACTATCTTCTTTCATAAGTTCAGAATGAAATCCATACAAATAATGAAGAGTTATAGAAGACTTTTCGGCTCCTGCTTTACCTAAAATTCAGAATGAAATCCATTAAACTGGTTCACACATTAATACTGATTTCCACATAAGCATTCCTATATACAGCTTCTATTCTATTTCTAGCCTTAAATCACCTTCTATGTGCAGCTTTCTACTAATAAAATCGAGCCAATGCAGTGACACAAGTTGTAGTCTTGTAGAGCAAGAAAAGTGTGTGTGTATAGACACACACACACACACATTTTTCCCTTCCAGTTGCTTGCTTTCCTTGTTGAATTAAGTAAGAAAGCTGGCATCTTAATATTGTAATTTCTGGACCATATTAGCTAAAAAACGATTTCTTAGAACTGTAACCCTTTTTATTTAAGCGACTTCCAATCCAAGGTCATAGCCAGGAGTCCAGGATAACAGACTTAAGATGATAGCAATATGATGCTAAGCATCTGTTTCGTCGAACAACTGCTAAATATTATTATGACACATCCAATCAGAGAAGCTCACTCCAGACTTTTGAAATTGCAAGAGAAAGAAAGTCATCTCTCTCTCTCTCTCTCTGAAATACCAGAAACTGCAAAAGCTAAATAATTTGGACAGCCAAAACACATAATTCTATCCGCTGACAGCTAACTCACTCCAAGCACAATAAATAAACGTAAGTCTACACAATCTTTCTCGAAACAAGATTGGGCCAAGGAACCTAACTACTTACCCAAAAATTTCAAATACCTTATACCTTTTGCTAGTAACTGGTCGATAGGACAAGTTAGAACATACGTGAGTGTGTTATCCAATAGTTAAAGACGCGATTTTGATATCACAAGAGGGAAATTTTCCTCAAAACTGAAAAGGGATGAAAGAATGGGATCCTGACCTCCGCGATCGACGAGGAGGAAGACGGGGAGGCCGCCGGGCTTAGGCTTGAAGGAGAGATCAAAATCGTCGAAGCCCTTGCACGCCTTCTTGTTGGACTTGGGGTAGATGACGACCCCATGCATGGTGCCCCCGTACTGCGGCATGCCGAAGTTACCGATGGCGCACTCGTAGACGCCTCGGAGCCCCGCCGGCGACGTCACCCGCAGGCTGTTCTTCTCCACCACGAACCTCCCCACCGCCTCGCCCGCCATGGACGCCAGCACCAGGAGCAGAGCCCACCATGCCGGCAACCACCCTCCCGCCATCTCCGTCACCTCCCTCCGATCGTTGTTGACCGACAAAAAGAAAGAAAGCTCGGTTCTTGGATCGAGTTACCGATCAAGCCGTTAGATTGGGGTCATAATTCGCGCTTTTGGGTGGCTTTATGGCAAAAAAATAGGAAGCCTCCCCACGAAGGATTTGACCGGGAGCTAGCGGAGAAAGTAACGAACTGGTGCCGTGAGATGCGTGCGACCCGGCTGCTCTGCTCTTGTCTCTCTTTCTCGTGCCCTAAAGTTTGCTAATTTCTTTCCTAAGTGCATTCCACGAAATAATATAAATTTATTTTATACAATATTCTTATTAAAAATATACTAATATAATTAAATATTACATATATGAATACATTTATATATTAAATATAGTTTATGACTTGATTACAATATAATACCTGACTTAGTTTAATTATTATACCTTAAACAAAATGTTTGACATGCAATTTATGACTGATATATCAAAATAGTAGCGGAATTAAATAAAATGATCAGAATTGATTGGAACTACTTGTATTTATTAAAACAATAGACCAATTAATATACCGTTTGAGTGTCAAAATGACATATATTGGCCGTTCTGGATTGAAATTCACAACCTTGATACTACCACTAATTCATGCGCCTTTTCTATTTCCTTTTTCTTTTCTTTGTACTCGTGAGTGCGACTTGGCGAGTAACGCGAGCCTAATACATCGGCTTTGAGATCCACTCTAACCTCCAGAGTCAATGGCGAGCCGTGTACGAGGATTATCTTCCTAGAGGGCCAATTGCGTGCGACATCGACAACCCGATCGCCATCAGATGGTAAATGTCAACAATCCAAGGTGCCAGTATTCCAGCCTTACCACAGAATGGAAAATTAGAAACTGCAAACCAGTAACCAGCGATACTGCGGATAAATAAAAGCAGCACAATGACATGGCATCATAGGCTGCATGTATCAATGGATGGATCAGTTCATAGACAAGCGGTCAGCACAACTATCATCCAGGCTCCCAGGTCTGAAAGCATGAAGGCCATGAATCTTAGACAAACAATTATAAGGACCACGAATTTGTAGCACTGTTGAACACAAGATAAAGTTTCTCTGAGATGAGAAGTAACTCATAGGATCTTTCCCCTCGTCAGGATTACATGCAAGAGGAACCTACATTAAAATCAAACAACGAAACATGAGTGGCTGAAATTATTTGCGGGGCCATCCAAATTCTCTTCACTCAGAAATAATCCCAGAAACGTAATGTATCAAAAGTTGCAGCCTTCCATATGCTCGCCAGACTCATGCCTCTGGTTCAGGTTTCTCGAAGAAAGTTTTCTTAATCCAGTCAAATGGCTGCAAAATAAGTTGAAAGAATCATCAGGATCGGAAATCTCATCACACTTTACTTAATAATAATATGACACTTTACAACAAGAAGGCAGAAGAAAACACTGGCAGTAAAACTATAACTTTGGGATGCAATCAAAGCAAAATACGATGCTTCATGACTTACGATAGTAACCGATTATGTAACTCTAAGGTACATACTAAAAAATAGAGTAACCCAAAACGTAACAGACCACAATGCATTAACTAAAATTCTAGTTGAGAGGAAGGAATAAAGTTTTATTCACTGCAAGGAGCAAAGTGCAAGTTTCAGTCAAACTAAATTCCACATCTTTGGCTTAAAAGTTAGGTACATATTCCATGGAGCTCCCACCGATAAGATAAAGTACACAGACAGAAAACTGGAATTGGAACTCAAGATTAAGCTTCCTAGCCATGCAGGAATTATCATATCTCAGTAAAGGGAATTATGAATACTGCAATACATAGGTCAGTCAATTAAAAGCATGTAATCGGTTGATAAGCATGCAACTCAAATATACTTCACCAATGAGTTTCAAATTTTCCAACCGAGCAATGTATTTCAAGAGGATGAAGGATGAGAAGTTCAAGCTATTGTTGGTTAGTACAAATAGTAATCCTAGACAATATGTATTATACTTCACTCAAAAGAAAGACCAGGCCTATCTTCAAGCACACAGGACTTAAATAGTTAAATAGGCATCTGCAGGGAAGACTCAGCTAAGGAACACTGATTTCAGGCCGAGGATAGCACCAAGGGTCATTGGGTTATTACTACTTGATAGGCATACAGATAGAAAGAGAGAGTAAATGACTTGACTAGTGCTTTAACTAGTTGATACTTGATAGAGTATCAACTCAAATACCAGAAGACGAAAAAGGTGATAGAGGTGTTACTGGCCAGTCCAAGCCAACTGCAAGGGTATTCCTCTAATTTTGCTTCTTCGTCATGACACAAGCCTAAAATTTTCAACTCCAACAGGGTAATTCTTTTGCTTTATCTAGGGGGTCCTCCTATTACTTAATTTAAAGCAGGGACATATATTGATCATGTTTCTTGCTGAAATATCATAGGTTTTACAGAAGTTGCTCCTAGGAGCATACAGGACAATAGGACATGATACATTTTATCAACAGAAAAAAAAAAGCCCACGAGGCCACGAGGGTAAAGCAAATCAAGGCAGCCAGAAGGAGCTAGCAGGATCAGGCAAAGAAAAAATTGTGTTACATTACTATGATAACTAAAAGTTTATGTTATCTATGAAATATTGCAAAATTAAAATAATGTGTTGCATTGCAGTTTAACTAGTAAAAGTTTGTACTCTTGCTAAACTTTCTTCTACTATGTATATGCCTATTAATCTTTGGGTGAAATATTGTGTTTGCGTGATGTAGAATATTAATATAAGTTGCATAAGGCATCATTGACAGAGTGATTCCTGTAATAAAATTGTGACTTCGTCTTCACACAATCATTTGTTCTTCTTCCCTATTAGATGAAAGCAGCATATTTGAATCCAACGTACCAACCATCTACATATCCGTAATCCATTGCAGCACTAAGAAATCATACGAAATTCAATTTAATAAAGAGCCTTAAAGAGTAAAAACCGATCCAGCACGCTACAGATCCAGAGTCGCAGACCAACAACAAGCCACACAAACATGAAACATGACAGATCCGATATACAAAAACCAAACCCTAACACCGATGGGGCAAAACGAATTTACGGACCAAGCCACGGTTACGGGAGGGAACGATCCCAGCCCGAACCGGTGGCGCGGGATAAAGGGCGTCGTCAATCAACCCTGACCTGGACGAGGTAGATGGCGGCGCTGCCTGCGGCGACGCCCCAGGTGGCGGCGGCGGCGATGTCGGTGGGCTGGAGGCGGAGACGGGGCGAGAGGAAGCGGAAGAGGCCGGAGCCCGACGCCGGGAGAGCCATCGCCGCCGCTAATCTCGCGTCGACTCGAGGGCGGTTGAGGTCGTGCAAGGCGAGCGAGAGAGGAAGAGAAAGGCTTTCGGAAATTTGTCGCTGCCTTCCTCCGAGTCTTAGGTGGGGCCCACACAGACCGGCCGGGTGCCCGGGTGGGCCAATCTGGACCCGAGTTATACGGGCCAGATTTGGGCCGCAGCCATCGGTAGCGATCCAAATTTGATGGGCCGAATTTGGGCCGCAGCCATAGGTAGCGATCCAAAATTGATGGGCTGAATTTGGACCGCAGCCATCGGTAGCGATCCAAATTTGATGGGCCGAATTTGGGCCGCAGCCATCGGTAGCGATCCAAATTTGATGGGCCGAATTTGGGCCGCAGCCATCGGTAGAGATCCAAATTTGATGGGCCGAATTTGGGCCGCAGCCATCGGTAGAGATCCAAATTTGATGGGCCAAATTTGGGCCGCAGCCATCGGTAGATATCCAAATTTGATGGGCCGAATTTGGATCTCAGCCATTGGTAGCGATCCACTGATCGCAACCATTTACTCAACTGTTAGAATCGTAGATCAAATATTGCTCAGGTTTCAATTTCTTCCTAACTCTGGATTCGATGGAAAGCTTTTGGTAGATGTTTCATTCTTCAGATGCTAGATGTCTCTCCTCGAGTGTTTGTTCCTCCCTGCACATGCAGTTTTTCTCTAAGAAAAGAGGTATATAAACTATGTTAAATTTGATACAAATGGAGGAAAAGTTGCCGCCCAGAAACAAGTTGAACACTCAGATAATCGCAGACAGATACATGCTCTAACAATAAGCACCAACTTGCTACCTGAATACTACTGTCTGGTGGTATATCTCTATCTATAATATTTATGCTACAAATGATATTTATATAGTAAAACAAAGCCGTTAAAATTTGTATTTTTACATAAAATAAAATCGAGTTGTTTAAGTGAATAACCTTAATACATCTATAACTCTATATACAATATTTCTTGGAGTTAGATTTAACTAGCTCTATCTCCACCGGGGTCTCATCTAGGTATACTACTAAACACCTGGTACCCCTAGTACAAGCTGCCCTCGATCGCCACCACCATCCTTCTCGACTGCCCTCTTACTCTCTCGCCTGTAACTAGATTTCTTGAAATTAGATTTAACTAGCTTAAAAAATACTGCCATGAACATGATCATGAGCTAGCAGCAACTAGAAAGAAAGAAAGGCAGAAATAAAGAAAGATTATGTGCCCACTTAGTCTCTTGACAGTGAATCAAGACAAAATATGCAATTGTAAAAGGAGTAAAACCATTCATGCAAGTATAGTATTCCACGGCCAAAGTAGTAGCAGACCTATCAGGTCCAGAATTATTGCAGCCATATATACTTTGAGCTCATGCCACGTATATGTTTTATTGATCTGATCGATCGAGTTGAGCTTAACTTTTCTGTTCTTTTTCCGACGGATCGGAGTTGGTGAAGTGAAAAATCTCATTGAGATTGTACTTGCGTGGCAGGTGTTTTTCCTCCGCACGTAAAATCTTTCGACCTAAAAAGCAGCTATTACTTGCGAATAAACAAGTAGAGCACAGAGGTATCATATCGCATATCCAAACGTGCAGATTCACTGAAAGGAAGCTAAGATTACAATAATATATATGCATTGCTTCCTTGATTGTAAAGTTCATTGGGGGCAACTGTTAGAGCACACTTTCAACGTAAGAAACACACTCATCATATAGTTTACGAGGACAAGCTAGTCATGAAGACAAGCAGAAGGATCCAAACTCACAATTAGTCCTTGTTTGGTATAATTTTAGATTCATAATTTTTCTAGAGCCGGTCAAATTGAGTTTTAAGAAATCTTGAATCTAAAGCTGTGAATAGATTAAGAGTATTTAATTGAGCAATCTAATTTTTATTTTAAACTAAAAATAAAATTTTAAACCGTTTTATTTTATTATACAAACTTTAAAACCAATGTAGTTCTTAGAAATAAAGTTGTACAAGATAGATCATTACTAGAATAGCAATGCACTTAGCTAGAGAAGGTTCAGAATAATCGGATAAGCTCTTAGCTTCTTCAGAAACAGTTAGCAAAATTAAAGAGCGTTATGATCTGTCGACTTCAGCCTTCAGTGGGGGAGCTCTTGACTGCTACATAGCGTCTCCCTGCACGATGTAGCACATGCCAAGGAAAAAATTAAGCTCCGAGCTTTCACAAATGTAAACTAACAGGTAGAGAAACTAATGGATGTAAACATCAGTAACCGACTTGAGACTTGAGATCACGACATGGTCAGGAAGTTTTCTTCGCTTTTAGCTTGAGGTGGTTATCGCAAGTTGGAGAATTAATATGTGGACTTTTTTAATTAACTTGAGATCGACAAACATAGACAGGTAGACCCAGCCGAAAGAACAATTCGTCGTTGGATCGATCCATATCTCTGCAAGCACGTGCTACCTTGCATCCGGCGTTGAATGAGATATGATGATATGATATAAGTGTGTGTATAATATAGAGTCTGTATAACGTTATCTAAAAGATTTATATTGGATCTATAATTTATATAATAAAATAGAGTATATTAATTTTTTATTTTTAGTCTAAAATAAAAAAATATGACTCACTTAGTTGAATATAATACCCCTAATTCACTCACAACTTCACATACAAAATTTCTTAGCTAGAGCTATATTTAATCATCTCGATCAAAAAAATCTTAAATCTGTAGCTATACTAGATGTAGATAGGGCCATATATAGTATCTTCAAAAAAAATCTAAGTGCATACTACAGCTTGAGTCATGCTTGCGACCTAACGATGGACAATGTCGATCTCAAGCGATTAATGTAGGCAGTAACAAATTAACAAGAGCTTCTAGCTAATTAATAAACGCAACTTGACACCTACTATATATTCAGATTTAGACCGATATTGTATGAATATATATATGTGTTGAAAGTTGATCAGATAGATGAGTAGATTGACTACTACAGCTACCAGACTGCACGACTGTAGAAATTAGACTACAGTTGATCACATAGCTTGCATTTGACAAGGGCATGTTAGACTGCAATACATTTCCTAGATATTTTCGGATCATTAGTATAAGCGAATTAGAGATTTAATAATTTATCATTATTAAAAAATGATTGGTTCTGTTTTGTCATCTTAGCACATATATCATATCATTTTCACGAGATGACTAATATAATTAAAAAATTATCCTAAGAGTAATAAATTATTATTTTTTCATCCATGATAATCAGCTCTAGATCCAGTACGTTCTGACAAAGTTTTACTAGCTAGCAAGCTTGATCCAGTACGAATTCCCTCCGTCACTAAATTTACTGTAGAAATCGTACACCAGCCGTCCTATGAAATATAGAACGTGTCCACGTAAAAGTTAACGCATTGAATTTATATTTAAAAATACTTTACTATAACGTTAACGGTTGATAATATAAGATGAAAATTAATAAACAAGCATTAAAAATTATATCAAAAAATCTTATATTTTGTAGCATAGTGACTATATTTATGAACAATATATATATATATATATATATATATATATATATTTGGTTACCTCATTCTATAATTCCATGTCTTAACTACTAAACGCATATTTCGTTTTTTGAAAATGAATAAATTAAGTTTGCTTTCACATGGATTGTTTTAATTTTGTTGGATGCATAGTATATATGTATTAATGTATACATGTAACAAGAGGCTGCATGCACGCCACGTAGTGGTATATCTGCAGAAATAATGCAGCCTATATAGCTAGGAATTTAGCTTGTTTCTGATGTGAAATGTTTGTCTCCATGCGTGCGTCCAGTGGTTGAGCACTTGAGCCGCTAGTCTTTAGTCAAAGTCTTCGGAGTGAAAGACTTGGATCGAAGTGGGACATGCTAATATCGTATCGTATATTTGAAAGTTACAGTGACAGCAACTACTAATCCAAAAAAAGAAGAGAGTTTTTCCAACTTTTGTTTTCACGGAGGGCCAACGTGGATATCCATATATGGATCCAGCTAAGCATCGATGCAAAAGACCCAATAGGCCATGCAAGAGTCAGCGGCAAATGCATGGCTTCGTTGGCTTGTATTCTACGATGACATTTAGATTTTGAGAAGTTGCTATTGAGTTTATAGCTAGTAAGAATTTAGAAAAAATCATGTCTTTTAGTTTTTGAATTTCAATTTATTTATATATTCTAAAGTTGTTGAGTTTTACAATCTAGAGTTTAAATTTAAACCGTTTAAAAGAACTTTAAATTCTGTGAGTAGCTAAATTATGTGAGTAGCTGTCAAAAGATCTCCAAAGAGATCTCTTGTACTGGCTTAAAAAATATATATGCATGCAGTTCAAAAGAAACATATACATACTACAGCATGGAGGGCTTAAAAAGGCTAGCCAAAAACCGGACTGATACCGGCAAAACCATGTGCAATTATCTAGGACAAGTGGATATAGTAGTTAACTAAACTATGCTTTGAATCTTACCAACATCTTGTCGTTTCCTCTTAAGAATATATAGATAAAAGTATTGCCTTTGGCAATTTGGCATAATGCTAATCCATTTAAGATTCGATTCACACATGTATGTGTATACTTACTTACTTCTGCAAATTCAACTGCAAGCTACTATAGATGGTCTCCACAACAGCAGCATTCCTGTTTCTAGTTTTTTAATTAGTACATACGATAAAAACATTAAAATCCTCTGATATCATATAAATATTATGAATAATTCTAAATACATAGAGTGTGGTGCCATCTGTCACTCCAAAAATTTTCAAGTATATATGTAATTCATTTGCACATAAATTAAAAGGAGACATTTTTTCTTGTGGGAAAAAGGTGACAAAAATTGGTTGTTGTTTTTAAATATTTTTTTCTTAACTATTTGCATGACACACCTAACATTTCAGGAGTGGGGAACATTGGGGAACACCTGGCTCCCTATAAATGATGTCTCTGAACAAAAACCAAACAACATGGATTTTGGATTTTGATCACAGGAGATATATGTTTACTACTATCAAGTTGAGCAGTCGCATTTCATGAGTTTGATGTGTTAATTTATGTGTAAATAATTGTGCACTTAATTTTCTATATATCGTGCACGCAGTAACATTGAATGTTATGTTTCAAGTCCAATTAGATGACTGGTTAGATCTTCAATTTCATCTAGTTTGGAATGTAGCCGACTATTTATTTCAAATTATATTTCAGTATTTACAAAATCATACTGTATTGACTTATGCACTCATGTTTGACACACAACAACTCCTATAGCTCTATTAATTACTTGCTAGTTATACACACATGTATAATAGCTACCACTAGCAAGTATTATATTGCTATAACATCTTATACTTTATATCATATTATTGTACAGTTAACACATCATGCAGGCAAACTGCGCTGCATGCGAACTTGTTTTATTTCTTGGCTAGCATGGCAAGCATATGTATATATGCATGCATGCATGCATGCATCAGCCTTTGTTATGGATCGAAGCCAAACAAGTCGTCATCCCCAGCAAGATCCCCAAAGGAGCCGAGAGAACCAGACATGAAGCCAAGGCTGCTGGGAGAGGACGGGAAGCTGCTCGTGCCGCCAGCCATGTCATCACCGGCCACCCCTGCTGGCCAGAACTCCGCAGGCGCTGACCCCACGGCGGCGAGCGGCAAGCTGCTGCTGAGCTCCGCCTCCTCGCTTGCGCACTCCCGGGACAGTACTGGGGAGCTGCAGTTGGCGAAGCTGCTGCAGGAGAGCATCGAATCAACGGCGGCGGCTTCTGCCATCAAACGACGACGACGGCTTGTGCTCGCGTTGTTGGCGCCGGATCCGAAGTTGATGAGGTTCGTGTTCGTGTAGTCCTCCATGGGAGCTTCGGCCTCGATGACGTACGGGATCGTGGAGGGGTCCCTGCAGGTGTGCTCACCGAAGTAGCTCATGACGTACTCCGACGGGTTGGACTCGGAGATCTGGACTTGCTTTGTGGCCATGCAACCTTGATCTGTCCTATGCGTGCACCTGTAGTAGTGCCTACATATATATGCAGGCAGGCATGTTATATACGCATAGAGAACAAAGCAACAACTTGTCAGGTATAATGTCCGGTCCGTATATATAACAGCAACGACCAGTAGTACTGTGCTAATGCTATAGTGCTATGCTGCTAATTATTAGCTAATACTGGCATATATATAACTTCCTGCTTTTCGAGTAATTGCAACAATTAACTAAGTAATACTGCTCATACAAGCACATGTATTATATTATATTTTATCTAGCTATATGATCAAAGATCAACCATATGACCCGGAAGATCGGAACAATATTCTATAATTAACTATAGTAGCTAGCTAGCCAGTTGCCCAGTTGGCATTTTGGCAAGTGTTCGATCGGTCGCGGTACGCACGCCTTACGTAAGCTAATCCTCACTGATCTCATTTTAGAGAGTAAATAATAGTAAAGCCCCGTTTGGTACGTATTATTAGGAATTTAGGACTGATTTTAAAGAGAATACTCAAAATCCCTACTAATCGGGTAAAAATAGAAGTGATTCCTGCTATAATTAGGTAAAAACTTGCTTATCACGAGAATCAAACTAACAAAAATTAAAAATTCTCGTAAAGAATATTGTATATATAATTAAACTATATTACCAAACCTATAATATTGATTCATAATTTATATTATATTATTTATTTTTGTTTATATAATCATATAACTCAAGCATCATAATAATGCAAAAAAGATGGGGTATAATAACCATTTTAGAATTTAAGTTGTTTGACTAAATGATTTCTCGGTTGAATATAATTCATCATAGAAAAAATATCTAGAAAGAATTAGAAATTAGAACAGAATCAGAATCTAAAGCCATACCAAACAGATTCTAACTACTACACATAGAATTAGTTACAACTTAACACAAATGAATTAAGCACACGAATACACTGAATAATCTAGATCAATATGCATGCATACCTCGGGTTAGGAGAGTCGTGGATACGTTTCTGCCCGTATTTTCTCCATTGATTTCCATCTTCCATAACCTCGGCCGTGACCGTCTTGACGAAAGGGCTTTTCGATCTGCCATATATATGTTACAGCAGACAGAAGCAACTGTTATATGTACACACACATATATCTTCACTAGCTATCATGCTTCGCATATCACAACAATACAACATTAAACATATCACGTGCGTGCATGTAGGTGACATATATAGCTACTAGTTGATCCTCATATATAGCTTTTGGTCTTCTCAATTTAAAAACAAGAAATGATATATTGTGAGAAGAAAGCTACTGGTGGTAAAAGTTACTAGTTACCTCTGATCATTGGCACATAAAGCTAAGCTTAATTGCTTAAGCCCCACTGCTAGACTAAGCTGTACTCCAACTAACTCTCCAGCAAGTTGCATACAGGAACAGCATATATATGAGCTAGGTATGGATCGCTAATAATTCGCTATCACATAATTAAGGTGTACCGTACCATATGTAGTGAGCTATAGCTAATTGCACATGCGGTTGATTATTGATTAGGGGTTTTAAGTTTCTTCACCTTCTCCTGCAGGAGCGGCTCCGCCGGAGCGGCCCGGCTCCGGCGGCGTCGACGGCGCCGCTTTTCTTCTTCCGCCCACCCGATCCTCTTCTTCCTCCCCCAGGCGACAGCGCCGACAGCGCGCTCGACAGCCTGTTCATCATCTCCCTGGTGACCGCCGCCGCAGAGCTCGACGGCGTCCACTGCAGCATGCTCTGGAGTTTCACCGCGTGATCGCGCACCTCGAGCAGGTCGTCGAGAATCGCAGCTGGAGAGCGACCGCCGTCTTCAACGCTGCCAGGAGACGCCATGCAAGCAGCTGATCGATATAGCTGCAGCTAGTACTACTAGTATCAGGCCGGCCGGGGAAGCAAGCCAGATTCAGCTTAGCTATGCTTGTATTGGTGCCATGGTGCGTACACCTGCCCGGCCGTAGCTAAAGTAGATAGGTTTATTGGGCGCAGCTGCAGTTTTTATTGGAAGTTGAGAGGAAAAGGAGGAGGGGAAATGCCTTGGAATATAATATGGCTGGATGTGTCGCCTGTACGTCATCGCCGTGACGCAGCCCGGTGAGCTCATGCCTCATGGACGGTCGCTTCATGCGCGGCTCGGCCGGTGTCCGTGAACCCCTGCAAAAAAAAATGACAGAACCGGGAAATCATAAGAAATTATAAGCTGACTGTTCATGCCACTGCAAAAATGTAGAATGGTCCCAACTGTGGTGGAGAAATTCATACTTGTTTCCTTTCATTTATCTAGTGTATGGAATGCATAGTTATATTGCAAGTGTGTGCAGCAGATTTGTTTAATTTCCAGCCATATATGCATGCCTGCCTCGCTGTAGATCAGATGGAGGACAATTTTTCACTACTACTTGCGCAGTGATGATGCTAGCACTGCAGATATGATTAGTTGATGAAGTTTTCATATGTTTTCTAAGTGGCATGTTGGCACTTGATTAGAAATTAATTTTCACTTAGCATGAGGCAAGCTAGCCGAAGAACAAATAGAAGATATACTTGTGTATGTGTTACTCTTCCTACTGAACAAGCAGCATTATCATAGAAACAATAAAATCCCCCTCGCCCTCACTGAAAATAATGTTTATCCCTCTATCTCTGCACAGTGCACAGCATGCAGAAAATTGTCCAAGGGGAGAGCATCTGCCATCTATCAGCCAAGATAACTGCTCAAATACAATTTTTTATGAAAACATTTCTATATATCTTGGATGACTGGAAACAAGCATGATTGAAACAAGCAGGGAGACCACCCCCACACACATATATTAGTTTCATTTTTTTTATATTTGGGGGAGAAACATGACTAATTCTTCCAAGTCCGAAGCAAGACAAAAGAAAATGTTGCCCACCTGCCTGCAGTCAACTTGCAAAGCCGAAATCCGAATAGTATTCGACGCAAGTCAACATGGAAATAGAGTCACGAGTGGGCGTACCCTACGTACAGAAGCTAAAAATATTTACCAGCTACGTCCTAAATCATGTAAGAAAATACACCATCAGTAACATAAACTATACATGCAAGTATGCCCATAAAGCTATCTATGTGGATAAACATATGGTTGGAGAATCAGCTAATGAACCGAAAGAAATAGCACGTCAGCATATGACATATGTATTCTGGAACGAACACCAGCTTGAACACAAATGATCTGATCTGATCTTTCATTTACCTAGTGAGGCAACGTTCAGTTAATGTCAGTTACAATGTCAAAACTCAAGAAGAAATTGAGAAGGCGAGTACGTATGCATGCTTCTGTCACTCTAACCAGCCTATGTTTCACATTTCACATTTGACATCTCCCTAAACTACATTCTCAAGGCTCGGGTGCCATAAAACATTCTATCGGTGAAGTCAGATTCTCATGATCCGTGAACTTCCAGACCATATTACATCAGCGTCCCTTCTGTAATTGAAGATATTTTAGAACTAAGAAGGCAAATGATTAGTCCAATTAAGTAAAATATTTACAGCATCAATTATTTGAAAATTTGAATCTCTTCCATTGCCTCTCCAGTTGAAAGAACAAGTCACCTGATAACTTACTACTGATTATCATGCCGCTCCATAAATAGCCTATTTTCAGCAGATAACCCCGCTGCAACAGATGGAGGCAAACTTCTCAAATGCTCATCGTGATTCCTGTTCTCCTGTTCTGAAGGCTGATCAGGTGCTGCCACAGGAAATAGTGACTCAATATCCTGGTCAGAAGTAACGAAGTTAAATAAAATCTTTGTTCCATATGAACCTTGGACCGAGATAGCTTTTTCTGCCAAATCCTCAACCTGTTTATCAGCATTTTCTCTCTGCTTTTCAACTACAAAAGCAACATTCCCAAGATCTATGCATTGTCAACAATTAGGGCACATAATCCATTTTCTGCTCCTCCCAAAGTGAACTGCAGCTGGTTCTATCATGTAAAGACAGCCTAAGAGCAGTGAAGAAAATAAATTCAGTAAAGATCAAGGGTATACTATACATCAGATGAACACAAAATTGCCGTGAATACTCAAATGTCTGTCAAGATGTTAGACCTAGAATGGAACTTGAATTTGCCAAATTTAAAGATCAATAGAGCCAATTCTATAATACAAAACATAGGCACATGTGTCGTATGCTTACAAGAAAACAACTAGTAAAAACATTCCTTCTTAATGAAATGACACGCAGCTCAGTTCGAAAAAACCTAGTAAAAACATTAACAACGGTCACTAATTATTTTTCTTCATCTGAAGTAAATGTAAGAAAAATCACAAAATCAAAAGACAAAACTTGGGGTACTCACACTTGCAGCACAAAAAATGGCAACATTGGAAAACCATTTTCTGGTCAAAGATCTTCTCCTGACAAATTGGGCATGGTTCATTGCTAATACCAGAAGCAGTTTTCCCTGTGGCAGGGAAGGAAGTTGCTTCAGCAACACTGTCGCCTGACTTGGGCTGTGATTCAACATGCTTACAGTGTTTTCTTGCTGCATAACATCAATCCCTAAAAGTAGATGAAGATGCAATGAGAATTTCTCAAATAATATCTAAAATGTATTTGGATGGGAGTCAATTAATAAAAAAACACCTGAGAATAATATACGCTCTGTAACAAAAGGAGGCAGTAAAATAATATTTATCCAAGTAAATGATGAGGGCTGCCAAGATGGAAATTATACCGTTGTAGTCTTCAGAAATAAATGTGAGATTTGATGATTTGCTACTAAAAAGTTTGAGCTATTTAATTATTTGTTAGTTATGTGGATGATATGTTGGACCATCTAAGTCTATGACTATGGATCAAAGTGATAAATAATCGAAATCACTTTTTATGGATAACAAATCATAAGTATTCCTAATTAAATACCTTTAAGTATCAGAGTTGGCCTCTTATACGAGAGCTAAAGATGGCAGACAAGAACGTCGCTTGTAAACTGCACATTGTATGGTCAGTATAAGCTCTTCTTTAATCACAATATTTATAGCACTGGGTTCATCGCCATTCTCAAGCTGCAGGCATGAGAGACATCTTGATCTCATTGTGCGCACACAGCAAAATGAGTTTGTGCTATCGAAAAAATTCTTGCTTGAGAAAACTCCTGGCACATAGCCTAAATTAACAGATAATGGTGAGAGAATGTCTTATCTCATTATATTTTGAACATTAAAAATTTACACTAAAATATATAGATCACTAGGTAAACAAATATTATAAGGTTTGACATATGGCAAGGTTCCTAAGATGATGGACAAATAAGGTGATTCACCTCCACGTCTTGCCTTATGTTTTCTAGATATTACAAATGCAATTAATCATCTGCAAGACATTGATAAATATTACACTCCTGCAGTGTAATGTTACTAACATAAGTTCTTCCTCTGATAGAAAAAACACGACGCAGCAAAATAATACTTGAAATAAAAGATATCCATGTTTTATCATCCTAGTTCAACTAACCTTGTTGTATTTGCTTTTTATTGTGCTACAGTGATAAAAGTCTATGCATCAATTGTTGCCTTGAACTTTGAAGGGAATCAATACAAGCTTGAATGGTATACTTTAAACCAGCAATAGTTTGAACCCTAAGCACTAAGCAGAGAACAAAACAACCATGATGTCCATTAACTGCTAAAAAGATTGTAATTTAGTGATACAATCTCCAAACAATGAAATCCTTACAATCAGCTAGGAGAACAAATTGAATGGACTGAACCAATTTGCTGCTGACCTGGAAGATATTCCTGTTGAACCCAAGCCAGTGGTGTTCTTAGTGGAAGAAATCTCAATCTTCCTAATGAGCTCATCAGCAGAATCCTTGTTCTTTTCAATGCAATTCAAAGCATACAGTCACCAATTCATAATTTGATTTTGTAGCTCTGTGCTGATGGTTGAGACCTAGAGGCAGAATAACAGAACTTAATTAGAAATTAGTCATAACTTTAGTGTACAACCATGAAAAACCTTCAGTAGAGGTAATATTGTTCTTATAATAAGACTGGAATCACAAAAGAATGTTACAAGGAAACATAGAACATTCCAAGGAGGGAGCATGGAATAGGAGAGAAGATAAATAGATTAAAATTGCTAGGTGCAGCTAAAATTTAGTGTTGAAGTAAACAGCCTCTGTGAATGATGCACTGAAATCCTTCTGTGCTATTAGTAGCTTTGAAGTAAAAACTGACAGATACTCAAACAACCATCAGCTAAGCATTCAGATGACAAGTGGCATCCAGCATCATTATCTACATCCACCTCTCCCCTTGCACATACTTGTGTAGTGATGTTTAATGTTTTTATCTTCCTCGGATGTTTCTGGATTACCAGTAATCAAATTTGACCTGCTGTTCTCACAAATTTTATTTCGTTTTATGCCACGCAAATCTGAGTGAGCAGGATTAGTTTCCTTTATTTTTTGCCCACCATGGACTTCAGAAGTTTGTTCTTTTAGTGGGCATTCTTGCAAATATTCAGAACTATTCCAGCTTCCAAACTAAAAGAATATGTAAACACTACCTCTTTTGATATCTCAAGATATATCGATCACCATCATGCCGATCAGAATCATGACATATATCTTCTTTCAGGACATCATAAGTTATCAAAACAATGTCAGAGCCTCAGAGGTGTTTATATCACCCATATCAATTTTTTGGGTAAATGCTGGATCCAAGTTCCTTGCACCTTCATAAATGAAAACTTTCAGAGATCCAGGCCTTGTATGTCTAAGAGGAAAACGAGAAAAGCAGTCAGCAGCACTATACTAGCATCAATTGCAGAGAATCATATTAAGCAAAAGAGTTCATGCCAAAATATTGAAAGAATCAAGTTTTGTTAAGCGTTCAAATATTCAGTAAAAACTGGGTGGTCCTACTCCCAAGAAAAACATTGAAGATAAGGACCTAGAGTTGCCTATCTAAACAAGTTTAGTGACCTAGATAACAAGTATGGTGACCTTCAGTACAATTTGCTCAAAATTTATCTTTATTCTTTTATTTAATTCTGAAAGGCCTTTTATCATGAGCATCCTTAGGGTGAGACTTGAAGGACTTGACCGCAATGTTGCAGAAATTCTAAGATGCTCAGAAAACAAGCAGAGATGAAGAGGAAGGAATGTGGCTTACATGGAAACCACATACGCAATGAAAACCTCGACTCCATGTCTGCCTCGTGCATAACCAACTCCGCGAGGTCCCGCTGGTCATCGTCGATCAAATGCGGCGTGCTATTGTCCACCTCCATGCACACGTCTCTCCTAGCCTCGCCCTTGGCCGCACCCGCACGCCTCGATTTTGGAGGTGCTGCTGCTAGGGCTCGTCTCGTCGAGCTCCGCGGCAGCGCCGGCGGCTAGGCCTCTAGCCCGAACCGGCTGCAATTTCTTCCTCCCCATGCGCGATAGGGTTTTGGCATGCGGGAGAAGAATTGGGCGCCTCGCTGAACTAAAAAAAATCTCCAAAACCTCGCCATGCTTCGTCGATTGGAGCTCGAGAATGAAGAAATTCGAGGGCATTAGATGTGGGAGTGATCTGGAGGATGAGTAGCGCTCGAGAGATTGGATGAGTGGATGCTGGGAGATCGTCGCTTGTATCTCCTCGCGAAGAAACGCGAGACGGCGAGAGGTTTTAGGACGAACAGACGGCGAGAGGTTTTAGGACGAACAGACGGCGAGGGGAAACGAGACATTGCCGCACTGCACATTTGCATCATCTAAGTTAATCATATATCTATTAGAATAATAATAAATTAAATTCGTTAATAATAAATTGGCATTTTTTTTAAAAATGATGATTTTTATTTGTTATGAACACAATTTGTTTTAACACGAATTATCTAAATCAATAATATATATCCTAGAATGGCAAAAAAATAAAATCGCTGGTTAGCATGGCAAATTATCAAAAGTACTAAAGGGCACTCATGGTAATTTTTTTGAAAATGACAAGGTTTTTCTCTCTTAATCCCAGAACTTCTTCAGAATTAAGACATCAAGTATATACATTTATGCGGCGCATTGTTACACTCGAATATGAACAAACAAATAACCTGCCGAATTGCTATCAAAATTCTAACAGCTAAAAATACTATCAGAATTCTAACAAGTAAAAATACTATCAGAATTCCAGCAGCTGAATCTATCTCTAGTGTTACACCTGAATATATAGGAGTGAGTAGCATCTGCTATGACTTGATCCTGATGGCTCCCATTCCAGGAATCCCTTTGTTGAGTATCCCCGGGAGTGGCCAACCGGACCCTCTCACCCTCGATCTCTTCAGGGCGCCACCGCATTCCTCGTCTGAGTCATCGTCGCCGTCGTCGTCGTCGAGGTCTAAGCAAACGCCTTTCCCTTTCCGGTCATACTGCCGAGCGTCAGGCGTCGTCCTCTTGTCGAAGCTCTCGTACAGATCAGGGGAGTGCTGCCGGAAAAGCAGGTCGCTAGCCGAGCCGTACCCCATCAGCCGGTGCAGCCTGGCTCTCTGCTGCGTCGTCCCCTCCGCCGCGCCGTGTATCTCGTCGACGGTGTTGAACGACGAGTTCCTGGACACGTGCAGAGGCTGCTCGTCCTCCGTGGAGTAGCTTACGTCGACGTGCCCAAAGTCGTCCATGAACGCGAACGGGTCTCGTCGCGCATGGACTCCTCCGCCGTGCGCCGCCTCTGAGCCGTCGGTGCTGTACTGGTGGTGCTTCTTCCTGTCCGGATCCCTGTAGGAGTAGCAGAGAACGGTGGAACAGGAGCCGCACCGCAGCTTGCGCACCGTCTTGGTCGAGACGGCGAAGTCGGCGGGCACCTGAACCAGCTTGAAGCAGCTGGAGCAGACGATGAACGGCGCGCCCTTCAGCACCGGCCGGCAATGGTTCCTGGGTGGCTTCCTCCGCTTGACCTCCTTGCCGACCGGTGGCCTCCGCGGCACAGGAGGCTGTTGCTCTCTGGGCCTGCTGCAATGTCCCCGGCAGCTGCTGCACGCTACCTTGTCGCCATGGTGAGGGCAGCAACCATGATGGCATCCACGGTGCGCGTCGTGGCAGCATGGATCAGGATCAGCTCTGCACCGGCGGTAGCGCCGCGACGGCAAACCACGTGGAGCAGCAACCTGACCGGACTTGCCTACACGAGCTGTGTAGCTGGGACGGTGGACAGCAGCATGACGCGCTCTGATCGCAGGGAGGCTCGCCGCCATGGCCGCGTCGCGAGGACGAGGAGGGTGGCCTTCTTGTCTGGGAAGACTGGGAGGGCGCGCCCGCGTCCTCCGCTTGACTTCAGGAGATTTACTGAAAAGTTCAGAGAGTTCATCTTTCAGCTCGTCCACTGTCTTCAGGATCCTCTTCTGAAGGGGCGCCAAGCTCTCCGATTGACGCGCATGGCCACGATGAGGAGTCGTCGCCTTTCTCTCAGCCTGTTTCAACACGGCCTGTGCAGGTTGGGAATCCACGGCTTGAGCTGAACTTGGTGGAAGCTCTTCGACATCAGATTGAGATGTTTCGTCTGAACTTTTCTTGCCTGCAACATCAGGTTCAGTCTGGCCATCTCTGCTCTGCTCAACATCTTGCAGGTTAATGCCACCGTCTTTTCTTTCCTCTGATAAATGGACATCGCCGTCGGATGCTCTAGCACTGCACTGTGCAACACCTGCATCTCCTCCAGTGAGATCTTCAGAGTTGCCATCAACATGCTGACTGGTACTCTGAACATGCTCCTCCTCCTCAATTGGAAGCCCTTGCTCAGTAGCATTCTTACTCGCCGACACGACATCACCGGTCTCACGTTGGCTTGTGGTGTCAGCCTCTTGCTGTATCCTGGTGATTTGAGCATCAGGAGTGGATCCACTGGTGCTTGCAGCATCACTGGAGCCCAATTGTTTACTCCGAGGAGGCAGACCACTTTCTAAAGACGGGGGAGCACAGATCACCTCGTGCGAGTTGCCGGTGCGGATTTTCGCTGCGAAAGCACAATCCAATCGGTCAGAGACTGACAACAAGCAAACAGCCAAGATCAAATTCTCGATGGCGAGCAGTTTAGAGACTGAATTTTTACCTCGGAGGCTAATGCCGCATCCACCGCATTGGTAGACCGGAGCGTTGGGCTCCTGAAGAACACTGTGGCATTTGGGACACCTCACATGGCGAACCACTCTAGCGTCTGAGATTGCCATGAGCCGACAAGGCCCCAGATCATCACCAGTGCTACCGATCAAGCTCGCTGCCTGCGTTGGGAAACAGTCACAAGAAAAACTCATCAGCGTTCTGCTACATCGAATTTGCAGTTTTCTGACGGAAGAACAGAAGAATGGCAGGAACTGATTAGTGATTAGGAACGGAAATGTGTACTTTTTGCTGAATTTTTTATCTCAGTCAGAATTGACTCAGTTAAGTGCGAATACGTAAGCATCGAAAAGCGACCTGTATGTTTGAACTGTTCGTCGAGGACGTCATGCAGTTTTTAAGAGAACCTAGTGACGTTACATCGGAGCTCTCATTTAATTAGTCCTAATTAACGAAACAACTATAGAAACTATTTGCAGGTTAGCTAGTAATGTACAACAAGAGCATAAAGCCGGAGCCAGCTATTGGACACAAATCTTGCATGTTTTTTTCCATGGTGAAACAAGAAAACCAAAACATTTCTGAAACCCCAAACGAAAAGAAATCTATCTGAACCGACACCTAAACGAGCAAGCAGCAGGAGCAGTAGGTACAGTACAGGAGCACCCACTCACCTGTCTGTTTTCGCTTTCCCCTTCAGTTGCAGACGCTTCTCGATCGTAGCTCCTGCCTTCTCCTCTGTTACAAATCTTTGCAAGCGATCGCTCCTCCAGCTCCAATGAATAGAATAATCCTCGGCAACAAGCAATAGCTTATATGTACGTGCCTTCTGCTATCCTTTTCCAGAGGAGGCAGCTCCAATTCTTGGCAGTTATGGCTGCACTAACACCGGAGAATATGATATGATATGTAAATGGGTGGGCAGTTGCCAGTTGGTCGAGTAGCAAGAAGGGAAGTAGGAAGAGGCTGCAGGGAGGGAAAGAAAGAAAGAAATGGAGGAGCAGAGCTTATTAGCAGACGCGCGGCGAGGTGGAGAAATATTTATACGCGATGGGCGGGCGAGGCTGACCGCGTCAGCGATAACGAGTGCGGCTGCCTTTGGAGAGGAGGAGGAGGAGGAGGAGGAGGAGGGCCAGGTCGTGAGGCGACCGTGTCGCCGACGCCAGTCGCGGTGCCACCGCGTCGTCGTATCCAGCGCCCGCGCGCCGCTGGCTACTCGGCTTTCTGGATGCCACCGTGGCGCCGCGTGGGCCCTCCTGCGGTGGGGGCCACAGCGGATGAGTGGGCTGACACCCACTGGGACGTGACCGCCTGACGCGTGCCGCCGTCTTTTTTGTTAAATTTCTCAAATTCTAATAATTTTATAAAAAATATATCAATAATTATAATATCAAAATAATTTTATTAAATCAATAATAAAATATGTCTTAATGATTTATTTATTTGATATTATATATATATATATATATGTTTATTTAAAGTTGAAAATTTTGACTTTGAGCGAGTTATAATATAAAATGAAGATAGTAAAAGATTGTGTCTACACAACACAGCTAACTTCACACAAACGCAATCATAAAAGAGCCGCGGCCAAATGGGCGGCATGCCCATATGAATGAAGCATGATCATTGCTTAAAAAAAGAAAAGAAGAAGCGTGACTGCGTGAGAAGACAAGCATGCTTGCTCACATGGCAGCATGCTTGGAGCGAGGAGGAGACCAGACCATGCATCCCACTTTCCCTGTCAGGCAGGCAGCCATCACTTACAAGATAAAAGGCAGTGATTTTTTAAACTTGACTAACTATATAAAAATATACTAATAATTATAATATCAAATTAGTTTTATTAAATCAACCATTAAATACATGTTAATAGTGTTTTTATTTGGTATTATAAATATAAATATTTATATTTATATAAACTTAAAATTAAAAAAGTTTGACTTAAAAATAAAACAACTTACAGTATAAAACAAATGTTATATATACACACACACAGAAGAATGATAGCCTTTGACTATCGTGCAGAATCTAGTCAAAGTGTTCCCAGGACAGTACCTGAGAGCGGGTACTACGTGTGTATGGTCAGTATGGAAACCAGAGTAGGCGTTGAACACTTGATCTTAATTTGGACGCCGTGCTGTTGCTGCCGATGCGACAGTTGACGATTTCCATTGTTGCAAGTCGGAAGAAAGGCCGTACGCTACGCCTCGGTAAGGTTGTGAGAAACCTCTGGTTAGAAAGATTTTGACTATAAATTGAGACAATGTATTGACAAAAATGTTTTTTCTAATATGTGTTTACAATGATAAATGAGCCTTCTTGTAAAAGGGATGTGAGCGAATCCCATCATAACTCCGTTGTTAAGTGTGTCTAGACGAGAGTAGTACTAAAATAGATGATCTTCTAAGAAGTTTTCATATCACATCTTCGTCACATGGCTTTTAATTAAAGATGAATCTACGTGATCTTCTTTTAAAAAAATGAGCCCTCCAATTTACTGACAAAACTGTTAAAAAATGTATAATCTCAAAAGAAACAATAGTGTAGCCTACTCGATTCTATTCTATGTATTCTTTAGTTTTTATTCATATCACCAAACACTAAATATATATATCACTGACACTCTCATTTACAATAAGAAGAAAAACGAGCAGAGGAAGTCTTTTGGTCACAAGTTCTTACCATAAGGATTTAAAACTCACCCAACGATTTTTTTCCGAAAATAGCCGGGCGTCTTCGATTCCAGCTGGGAAGTGACAGTTACTCACAGGTGGTCAACCATTTCGCGCGAAAGACGACGTGGCGGCGCGGCTAATCTGGCCCCCCAGCCACTGGCGGCGGGCCCCCTCGCAGGCCCGCAGTAGCTGGACCTTCCCCAACCCAACGATCCACGTGCGCTAATTCGGAAGCACCCTTTCCCTTTCCCCTTCTTCCTCCTCCTGCTCCTAACCGCTCACTCGCCCCACCAACCTTCGCCGCCGCCGCCGCTGCTGCTAAAGGTGCGGAGATAAGCTCGCCGGCGCGCCGGCGTTACCGATCTCCCCCGGGAAAACCTTCAAACGCCAAAAAAGGTCTCCCTCTCTCTGAATTCACCGCCCCGCTTTTCAGTTTACTTCTTGCCTGAAATCAGAATTGAACGGCGCTGTACTTGCGGAAAATTAGAATTAGATTGCTTCGTGTTCCGGCTTCTTGATCTGGATTTGGTCGATCGGATGACCCCCTCTTCTTTCGCTTCTGGGTGCAAATCTCGTCATTTACTCAAATCCGCTGAGATAAGCTTTGAGCAATCAGATAATTTCAGACGGAAATGGGGAACTGCCCCGCCGTCGATCGCTCAATCTCGTAATTTTCTCAATTTTGGGATGTAGTGTGACGATTTCGACGTGGTTCGAGAGGGAGAAGTGCTTGTGCGCTTTAGGGTTAGCTTAACATGCTTGATTTGAGCATTGTGATAGGATGCAGTTGCCAGCTGACTTGGAGATAGTCAGAGTTTTTTTCTTCAACATATATATACCATATACTGTGCTTGATTCTGAATTAGCTAGCTTCTTATACAAAAGATTTTATTTGGTAAATTGACTAATTCAACAAAGAGTGCCTGTCTAATCCTTACAAATCCTGTTCAACAAAGAGATAAGGCTAACGACATATGCATATCCGTTTTGTCTCCATTCTAGACAGACTCAGCTTCATGAGTTGTTCAGGAAAGGCATTGGGATCCGAAATCTCCTATTCAGCAGGAAACAGCAGCATTTTCTTGCTCTGCCTTTTCGCAGGATACTTGGGAATTCCTGGCAGAAAATTCCACTTGCTCAAGACCGTTGTTTGCAGCACTGCATCTCCTTTCATCATTGGAAGCTGTGGAGGCAACTTTCTTTAGACTACGGTCGCACAAGTCTTTACTCTTTAGTTTCAGTTTAGTGTGGAGTCTTGCAGCCAAGTAGGCCTTTGAATGATGGTTTCTTCTCAGACATCCTCCCTGACAAGAACCCTCGCACAGGAGACAGAGCTCTACACAGCAAAGATACTTCTCCCGATGAGTTCCGCAGATGCCGTCTCCTCTCAAAGTGACGAGTTCGACTTCTCTGATGTTTTTGGTACCACTCCAGTCCAGACACCAACAGGCATTTCTGTAGCTGGTCCGGACAGCCCTGCACCTTTGGCTGAATCCAACGAGGAGGTTTACCATGATCCGGTTGTCATCATCAAGCGATCCCATTCTCTTGTTGGTCCGACATCACTTGTCAGCCAGTCGCTGCGACTTAGCAAGCTCAGTATAAACAAAACAGAGGGGTCATCAGCACCTGTAGACTGCGCCTCAGAAGAGAAGGAAAAGAACCTAGGGCAGCTCAGTGATGAAGAGTTTGAAAATGCCATGACAGAAAATGAAGGTGTTGGGCTTGATGACTTTGAAATTTTGAAGCTTGTAGGCCAAGGGGCATTTGGTAAAGTCTTTCAGGTGAGAAAGAATGGTACCTCGGAGATATATGCAATGAAAGTTATGAGGAAAGATAAGATCTTGGAAAAAAACCATGCGGAGTACATGAAAGCCGAGAGAGAGATACTGACAAAAGTTGACCATCCTTTTGTAGTTCAGCTCAGGTACTCCTTTCAGGTATGTGTGTATCCATATTTTTGCTCCATGTTGACATTACTTTTGGTGAAATCTTAGTACCAATATTTGAACACAGACAAAATATCGCCTTTACCTTGTCCTGGACTTCATAAACGGGGGACATCTCTTCTTCCAACTCTACAAGCAAGGATTGTTCAGGTGCTGTCTCCTTGTCAGTAGTTTTGTTTGTCAAAGACAATGTCGTGGACCTTTAAACCAAACTGTTTTATATAACAGGGAGGAACTTGCACGGATCTATACTGCTGAAATTGTATCCGCTGTAGCTCACCTTCATGATAATGGGATCATGCATAGAGATCTCAAGCCCGAGAACATCCTTTTGGATGCTGGTGGCCATGTAAGGACACTTTATAGCAACCAAAATCTCCTCGTTGACATTTTCTTTCTGCTGACATCTCTTCCGTCGCCCTTGTTTCAAGGCCATGCTCACAGACTTTGGCCTTGCAAAAGAATTTCGTGGGAATACAAGGTCAAACTCGATGTGTGGAACGCTCGAGTATATGGCCCCAGAAATTGTTCTTGGCCGGGGGCATGATAAGGCAGCTGACTGGTGGAGCGTTGGAATCCTCCTCTTTGAAATGCTCACGGGCAAGGTGTGCTGCCTACTTGCATCAAAGAGCAAGCTTCTCATCTGCATTCATAGCTATTAGCTAATAATTCTTACTCTCTGCGACATGTTGCAGCCCCCATTTGTCGGGAACAGGGATAAAGTTCAGCAGAAGATAGTGAAAGAAAAGTTGAAGCTTCCATCGTTTTTGTCCAGTGAAGCTCATTCCCTCTTGAAAGGAGTAAGTTTTTCAATGCATTTCATCATGGGATTGAATTCCGGCACTTTTGCTAGGCTAGAGAAAGAAAACCTATGATGTGTTTCTTATCTGAAAAATTTTGCCATCCTGTTTGCATTCCAGCTGCTCCAGAAAGAAGGTAGCAAGCGGCTGGGAAGTGGTCCAGGTGGCTGCAATGAGATAAAGAAGCACAAGTGGTTCAAGCCGATCAACTGGAAGAAGCTGGAGGCCCGGCAGATCCAGCCGAGCTTCCGGCCAAACGTGAGCGGGCTGACCTGCATCGCCAACTTTGATGAGTGCTGGACGAGCATGTCCGTGCTGGACTCGCCAATGGCCACCCCTGTGACAGGTGGCGCAGGGCACAACAGCTTCACGGGGTTCACCTACGTCAGGCCGGCTCCGTTCCTCCAGGAGGTCAAGCCGCCCTCTGCCTCTAGGCTGAAAGACTAGCTAGCTTAGCGCCTGTTGAAAACAATTTTGATGTATCGTGCTGTATGCCCTGCACCAGCAGGTTCTGTTCTGTTAGAGGCGTATCAGTTTACTAGCCTCTTGTTGTACAGCAGAAATGAGACATGGCTGATAACTGGTCTGCTGGGCTGAGCCACACTTCATAAGGTGACATGATGTACCAAATTTAATGATTTCACGTTTTGGGTTCACCATGCCACCATAAGATTGCTCCCATGCGAGACTGGGAGGGGAGAACCAGAGTGGAGCAGCAAAGGTAGGAAGTGCCTGCTACATTTGCTCAGCCAGTCCAGCCCAGCAGAGCAGAATTTGTAATACAGAAAGCCCTGACCCTACTCAGAATTGTCTGTGAATGGATATTGGACTATGGGAGTGCCCTTGGGAGCTAATGTACCCAGGAACTACCACCACATGCTAGGTTGCTCTCCACGACACACCACAAGGCTGAGAGAACAATAATGCTAAGGTGTGTGCTTGCAATCGCAACCACAAATCACCCTATGATAAACTTAAAAGCCGACATAAACTAAAAGTCGCCGGCATTTACATGACCAACACTAAGTTTCAAACTGGCCACACGAGATAGCGAAAAATCAGTTCTTACACAATGTAGAAGCTCACTGAATAGATGAATCCAAAGCTTTGACTTATGTTCAGGCCTTCCGCCGACCAACTTGTGCGACAAATCCAGCTTTGATTGGAGCAACAGACCTCGAAGACCCACACTAGACAGAATAGGCAATGCTTATTCAGTTGCAACAAAAACTTGAGATGATTAGAAAGGAAACGATGATAACAGAGACCATTCGGTCCAATATACTACATGTTTTTATATGAAGATAACCTCAGAACTTTGCAGATAATATCATATTCATTTACTCAAACAATGTACACAAATTATTCTGCAGTTCATTATCATAGGCTAAAAATCGACAAGTGAGTCCACAGCAGCTAGCAGATACACAGAATCGAGGTACAAGATTTTTTTCTGTGCACTATAAATAAATCATAGGATCACAAGCAATTGTTTCTTTATTCAAACAAAAAAGAAAAATATACAGAAGATTCACATGCACCAGAATCTTTTTAAGATTGATGAAATAACTGGTAAAGATAGGAGGTAGTACATATCACAAATTTGCAATGTCATCTAAGACTCAGTTGTTGTACTTTTATCATGAAATTGTTTGTCAAACAATGTAGGCAATAATTTTGCAAGTCATCATTGGCAGAACTATAGGGAAGTGATGGTAAAATGAATTTTTTAAATAGAAAAAAAAAAGGAGAGGAACCATACAATAGTTCACAGTGTTTTCACAGGGGAGTGATCAGTCACATGGAAGAAAACTAGATGTAGCTGAACATGCATATCTAGATAGTTAGAAATGGCATTTTACCTGTTCACAGCGAAGGAAGAATAAACGATTTTCCTTTGACAGAATGGTATCAGGGCTTTTGCACCCATTGCAAATGACATACTCATCTGAAAAGTTTAAAAACGCATTAGGTTACACATAGCCCTTTTAAATTCAGAAAACCTGAAGGCAACTAGCATGCACAAAAAAGTAAACCACCACCATACACTCTACATAATTTAGCACATAAGAAAAGGAGAAGAATACAAGATCATCTGTTCAACCAAGGCAATCAAGTCAGATAACTTACTGATATATCTCCGAAGGATTGCTTCAAAGTTTTTAGGAGCAAATCTTCCTTTGATCACCAACCTTTGCTGCCCATCAAGTGAGCCGCTCGTCCCCATTTCAGCAAGCAAAAACATCATCACATGCTCAGGTTGCCTATGCATCCTGGGGATATAATTTACAGTTAGTTCATCATAGCTTGTTCATTGGGAACAGCAATCAATAATGTAGCAATCCAAATAATGACAAACACACGTTTTGCACAAGTCCATCAAATTCACGAAAACAGTCTTCTTTGTGCCTTCACGAAGAACTTGTGGAGGCCTCATGACAGTTCTGCGCCTGTCCCCAGCAAGATCTGGATTGTTTTCACGCAGAATATTGAACACTCTGCCCAGAAGCTGCAACAAAAAAAATACCCAAGGTCAGGTTTTTGCACATTATAGTAGTTTGGCCATTCCATGCTAGTTCTGGATGGCCCTTGTTTCTTTTTGGTTCATGTGGCTTGACTAGGGAACCATCTCTAGCCTACCCAAACTTGCTTGCGACTAAAGGCTATTGTTGTTGCTGCTGTCATTGCATGCTAGTTCTGAATGGAATTAGACCCACAGAGTAAAAGGTAGGCAAAATCGATAAATATTGGCAAAAGCATATTTTAATGCTCCCAAGGAAATAAGTGACAACAGCATGCAAGCCAAGCATTGGAACAACTAAGTGTGATTGTAAGAGCATGCAACCACAAAATTATTATGTATGCAAAGCATCTAAAATAGAAAAAACAGGGAAACATATAACAATATAAGCACCTCGTCATAATTGTAGTCCCTGTCAGTTCCCTCCCACAGGTACGTAGGGGCACCTCCTAGCACAATTCCTTCCCCTTCTTCCTCCTCTACAATTTTGTCATCTGAAGAGTAGGAGCTCAGATAGCGAAAAAATCATCAAGATTCCAAGAGTAAGTACTTAAAGATTAATCCTATACCTAAAATGTCCTCCCCATCTCCAATGTCAGTACTAGACAAATCAAGATCCACCTGAAATTTGCAGGATGAATAAATGTAAAGCCTCAATTTATTTTATAGTTCTTAAACAAGCACAGACTAGTACCAGATGTTAAACTCACCTGTTTCTTCTTCTTCTTCTTCATCCCAGTGAAGTTGAGCTCACCAGGCTCCGCGACTAAGGAAATAGGGAATAAAATGGAGAGAATTAACAAAAATATTCCAGTGGCATAATTTTCCTCCTACACTACATTAAGCATACCTCTCAAGTTTTCTGTCTTCTCTGCCAGCTTGTCTACCTCGTCAGAAGGATCTTGGATAACAACCTTCTTCTTTTTCTTCTTCTTGGTTGGATCATAAGGACTAAGCTGTAGAACACGAAGAAGGCAAATGAACATGTGAAGCAAGTCAGCAACAAATAAGTGGTGGTGAATCTATAAAAAAATTATGCGACCATCAGCAAGATATATAAGATACAACACTTCGAAATCAATCACATCTTTTGTTTTAATAATTACACAATGA
>KE372913.1:482938-494629 GCA_000418225.1 Zizania latifolia
GGGACTGGTTAGTGCTGGTTTTAGATACGGCCCGTAGGCTCTGAACAGCAGAAGCAGAACATGATAGAATGTGGTTCTTCGTAAAATATAAAATCACTGGTCACGAAACCAGAGTCAAATGTCCGCTGATAGTCTGATACCATGTTATGCTGCGGCAATGCACCGGGTTTCAAATCGAAATCAAATTATGCACCAACGAATCCCTCGCCGATGCGTGCAACAAGGGAACTCCACATAAACCAAGTGACCAACCCCTGATCCTAGTGTCTAGCCCCTAGCACATCCAATCGACAACAGACGGCACCAAGTCCTAGCTCGAATCTCTCAGATTCCGTCCGTAAGGGGAACACAAAGCAACATCGCGCCGGGTCAAGCAGGCTGGATGAAATCAAATCCACATGAACCGCACTGAATCGATTGGGGCAACTAAGGAGAAAGATCGTCTCACCTCGGATACCTCCTCCTTCTTCTCCACGTGCTCCTCGTCCGCCATGGCTGCGGTCACTTCACGTGGATCGAATCGCTGCAAGGCACGAACGCGACGGGAGAAGGATCAGACCCAACCGGAGGAACAAACGCGCGGCGTCGAGCCTATCAATGCGAGACGCGCGCCGTGAGTTTAGAGCGCGCTGGGACTGAGAGACGGCGGAGACGGCGGCGCGGGGGATTTGGGGTTAGGGTTTTCCTTTCCCGGGCTCCTTGCCCCCCTTGAGCTTTTCTACTGGTTTTTTCCGTGCAAATTTAAATAAACATAAGGGGCTTCTTAAAAAAGTCCTCTGCCGCATCAATCTAGGCCGCCTAGTTTTGATCGGACGAATCGCTACCATTGGATGCGATCCAAATTAAGCGTGGAGCTTTACCGTGGGAAAAATTTGTAAAGTTCGAGGGGTTTATAAGTTAAATTGATAACACAAATCATTAAATCCACGTGCAATCGCAACCGTTAATTGCGATCGGTTTTCCCTACACATTGTCACAAAAAGCTCCTCTAAAAGCTTAAATTCAACTAAAACTGTTACGAAACTAAAAGTTTCACGATAATTATGAGTTTATTTCTTAGAGGTGTAGTTGTTTATCGCTGAAATCTCTAAACTACATATGTGATTGTTCATCGCTAGAAATTTTGGAAATCTACTATCTTTGGCAGTTGAGCAGTGATGCTGATCAAATTCTTTAAGAAACTACACCACAACATGCACTATCAAATTTCCCGGGGAAAATCGCACACTTGTCAAGACACACAGATTCAATGAGAATGCTCAGTTTTCTGAGGCTGCCACTAACGTCAACCATGTTTGGCATGAACTCGATCGCAAATTAGCCAAGAATTTAAACGCTCTGCAACCAGCAGCCGGTGAGACGTATGAACATAGAAGAACTAAACTGACGGCGGGTTGGAGCCCCTGAACTTTTCGTCAGAGGAAGCTCGGCTCTCTGGAGCTGAGTGACGGAGCCCCTCGATCATCCTGATCACGTCCTCCATTGATGGTCGTCGCTCCGGCGACCTTGATGTGCAAGCCATTGCTATCTGGAGCATCTGAACCAGCTCTTCCTCGATGTTTTGCTGCTTGATCAGCTCGATGTCGAACACCTCAGCTGTCCATTCCTCTCGGACCACTGAGTGTACCCATCTTGGGAGGTCGACGACGTCGTCATTCCCCTGCGACTGCGACTGGAGTGGAGCTTTTCCGGTGAGCAGCTCCATGAGGAGGACACCAAAACTGTAGACGTCAGATTTCTGAGTGACTTTGCGGTTTTCGATGGTCTCCGGAGCACGATAGCCAACCACGACACGAGATGCATTGGCTGGAACACTCATCAGGGCACTGAGACCATAGTCTGAAACATAAGAACTTTGGTCTTGATCGAGGAGGACATTAGTTGACTTGATATTGCCATGGGTGAGCTTGGCACCACCTTCTGCGTGAATGTGTGCGATGCCGTATGCTGTTCCAAGTATTATCTTCACTCTGGTGTTCCAATCTAATGGTTTCTTCTCAGTAACACCCCTGAAACCTGTTGAATGTTCATCAAATAAGAAATACATACAATTGAACACAATTATTCTCACTAGGAACGCTTTTTTCTAGTACTCACTCTGTTCCTTCCATATTGTGCGGTGTTTTAGTTTTGTCCTAAGTTAAACATCTTTGTTTTGACTAAGCTTATAGAAAAACGCACCAACAACTACAACATCAAATTAGTTTAATTAAATCCACCATAAATTATGTCTTGATAGTATATTTATTTGGCATTATAGATGTTGATAAATTGTTCTATAAACTTGGTCAAAGTTAAATATGTGTGACTTAGACATCTTATAATATAGAATGCAGGACGACTGGACATCTTTCAATTCATAGAAGAAAATACAATGCAGAAAATACTAAGCTATGTAAAAGGAATATGAGTGCAGTTTTAGGCAAGTGGAATATGCAGAAATGTTGACAAGTGTTAAATAAAACTCTAGTGAATAAAATAGAGTTCGCTAATATCTCTCGACTGAGTCAATTATACATTAACATGGCATATTGGCATGGATATATCAGTTTATGAAGATTAAGCGAAGATGTTTATTAGTTTAGGGGTTCACTATTTATGCAATGTTGGCCTCTTGTTATCTCTACTCATTAGCCACTGCAAAGCTACAGATCCACACGACGGGTGTATGAATGTCTTGCAAAAAGAAAGAAGGAAAACATACCATGTAACATGGCTGAGAGACTGCCAGAGGCAAGATAATCGTAGACGATGAGCTTCTCGTCCTTAGAATAGTAGTAAGCACGAAGTTGGACTAAGTTTGCATGTTTGCCCAACCTCCCAATGAGTTCCATCTGTTGCTCAAACTCCTTTTTTCCTGCCACAACATCCTTTAGCCTCTTAACAACAACGACAGTACCATCCTCAAGTATAGCTTTGTAAGCAGTTCCATAGCTTCCCTTGCCAAGGACTTCTGCAGAAGCTCTGAGTAGATCCTCCAAATCAAAGCTATAGGAACAACCCTCCAAGAAAACCAACTTGTTTTTCTCAGCAATCTGAACACCACCACTACTGAATTCCTGTTTCGGCTTCTCACTCCTGACACCAGTGCCCCTACCCTTGTAGTCTGCACCGCTCTCTTTCTTGCCCTTCCTCTTTGAAAGACACACAACCAGCACAACCACAACAAGCATCAGTAGTGTGAATCCCCCAACAGCAACTGCAATTATCAATCCTGTGCCCAGTTTTTTCTCATGATGCGGTGTCGTCGGAGATGGTGGTGATGAATAGTATTCTGGTGAAGGTGAGGGTGAATAAGGAAGGGAACATTTAGCTAGAGGTACCCCACATAATCCAGGATTCCCCAAGAATGAGCCATTCGGAAATGTTTGGAGAGATCGAGGAATTTGGCCTTTCAGATCATTGTTGCTCAGATTTAATGATCTCAGATTTGGAAGATTGAGATCAGGGATGGATCCAGATAGAGAATTTTCTTGTAAACTCAGGACAGATAACTGAGAAAGGTTTTGTAAGCTTGTAGGAATTTCACCAGTGAAGGAATTGTAGGACAGATCCACAGTGCTGAGGTTAGGATTCAAAAGGGACGGCAAATCTCCTGAAAGTTCATTGTGCTGAAGGTATATGGAACGTAAGGAAGGAAGCATAGTCACATCAGATGGAAGGCTTCCAGCTAAGCGATTAGACCGCAAGCTCAAAACTTGTAGAGAATCAAGCTTTCCAAGAGTGTTTGGTGGAATTGCTCCAATGAGACCTGCACCCGGTACCCTTAATTCAAATATGTGTGACTGATCTCCTGAGCATTTTACACCATGCCAAGAACACAATGATGTGTTTTGACTCCAGTTGAGCTTGTTGCCATGATATACTGCTGTGGCAAAGTCTAGAAGGGCTTGCTTCTCAGAGGCTAAATCTGCTACAGCCAAGGGATTGAATAATGACAGTGACAACTGCAGTGAGAGCAGAAGAGACAAAGGGCTTCTAAGACTGAGATAATCCATTAGACAGAGCTCCAAATCAGGGAACTAAATCAGCAACATCTTCATTTGTTTATGTCATATATGTAGCCGACCCTGTTCAAATAAAAGTGGTAGGCATTCAGTGATAAGTTAAATAACTAAAATGTAGCTTAAAACAGCATTTCATCACAAGAGGACCCAATATAGATTGGCAACCATTTCTTAATATGAATCTCAGCAGAGCTTTTTTCTTAAAATCTGCAGCTAATTTTGAATCTTAAGAATAATTTTAGGTAGATTTTCTACTTGTTTTCTTAGCAAACACGGAAAGAGAGTTGAGCAATGAAAGTGACGAAAAAACCTAAAATCAAATTCTAAAATTTAAAATCAACTTCAGCTTTTAAGAAAAATACACGTGCTTGCATCAATCAAGGATGGCTATGTAAAACACAGTGGAAAAACATAGCAATGCTTTTCTTTCCAGCATGCAATACATTGACAGAGACAAGAACCAGGACACTTCAGCAGAGAAGGAAACCCCATCTATATCTAATGATTACAGATTTCCCATTCCAAACTTGTGCAGCTTGCATCTTTCGATGGTAAAATACACATTGCACATACACTATTATCGTGTGAGAACACTAAGGAGCATAATGCACATAAAGCCTGCTTTTGCTATCCCTCTAGGAGCACCAGCAGACAGATACTTAGTTTCCTATTAAGCAAAGTTATGGTTCTCAACAACTCTGTGTCAATGTCAAGAACATGAACAATAAATCAACTGATGGGTCAGAGATTCCACCTTCAAAGAATGGCGCCCATTAAAGTCTGAAGACAAGAAAACATGACCTAGAAAATTGTGGACAGAAAGTAAAGGAGAAGAAGGAAAAAGAGGGGAAATGATATGGTCAGCGTATAAAAGCCAAAAGCATAACCAGGGTATGGAAAAAGAGAAGGGCAAAGAACAAAACTGAACTCATTACAGCTCCCACAAAGATGAGCATATCACATCATGTATTTACTGTTTGATACTTGCTTAGATGAATGATTAGTAAAGTAGGCTTAGACAAGCCAAGCATCAGGCATAGCATGCTTACACTGGTAATGCAGCAGTACCGACAGAATGGAACAAATTTACCATGCAACAACTTTCTGCATTGTTAGGACTAAAATGGAGCAGCTTACTGGGCGCCAAATGTGGCATATGAGCAACTTGATCAGAGAAGCCACTAAGCAGAGGGTAAACGAAAAGAGGAAGACATAAAGGCAAAACTGAAGCTAATGTAACCTAATGGCCATGGGAGATGGGAGAATGGGAAGGTGCCAATGTTCTATGTGGGAAACTGCTGCACATGCATGGCAATGTCAGTACAGATTTACTGCATTGTTTACTGACTACAAGATCTAGAGCAGTACGCAATTACTTCATCTGCACTTAAACAGAACCTGAAACGAACCAATTTATTAATCACGGACAACAAATGAATAATGGGCAGTGCTCCAAAGTCCAAGTTCAAGGATCCACACATTTCTAAGTTCTACCTTCCAACCCAAATGAAAGCCTAGCGTGCACGCCGGTATTTTAGCGAGATAGACTAATGTTAAACATATCAAGTGAGTCAATTCTAAACTAGAGCAGGAACATCATACGAGAAATTATCACATTATTATTGCCTCTGGTCTAAAAATTATAATATTATAGTGCACTATATTTACTGCAAATCTGATAGATCCACCACTCGTATGCAACAAGAACAAGAGCTGAAACTCAAGAAAGATCCAATATTTGAACATTTCGAACTAACAAAAACAGCAAGATTGAAACAAAACAACTAAAATTAATGGATTGTTGTGGATATATCTCCGCTATTATATGCCCGCCTCGTACCACGGAGGAAATACGACGGAAAAGAAAGCTTCAACCCATCAAATTCACCTGAAACGGCGGCGTGCAGTGTAACTGAGCAGTGAGCACCAAGCAATTGAGTTCGACGAAGTAAATGGAGGAGGAAAACCTGGAAGGACGAATAAAGAACCAACCTTTTCCACTGAAAAATGATACGGTTCTACTAATAATTAGCACGGAGTGTACAACTGAAGCTCGAAATATTAAGGGCATAAACACAATCAATAAAGAAAATCTATTTTCCCCCGAAGAAACGCTATACCCTGTCAATCTGAAGAAGATGCCTAAAGAAGGAAAAAAAATAGCAGGCGGGAACGCTTAAAACAAAGCGACATAAAAGAAACAGCGCGACCTGAACCAAGAACTCTGAACTCCGCAGATGGCAACCAAAATAGCAGGAAAATAAGCGCGGAGCCGGAGGAGCAGCGGGGTACCTCCACGGCGGCGACCGTCGCCGGCCTGTACAGCCCACGGAATTCCGGGAAATGCGCTCGAGCAGGTCGGTCTAGGTGGCGCTTCCCTCGGCACGGGGGTAGCTGGGTAGTTGCTCCAACCCACCCACACGCACGGCACCCTCGCAGAGTCGCGAAGTAGGAAGAGAGAGCCGAGCCTGTGTGCAAGAGAGGAGTCGTGGGCTCCCACCCTGGCAGAGAGAGCCAGGACAGAGGGGCGGAAAGGAGGAGAGTGAGGCGCATTTATTGCGAGGAATGAAACGAGGGCAGCACAGCACTGCACCGGTGTCTCGCCGTAGGAACGTAGGCGGAAAGGAGGAGAGTGAGGCGCATTTATTGCGAGGAATGAAACGAGGGCAGCGCAGCGCAGCACTGCACCGGTGTCTCGCCGTAGGAACGTAGGATCCACCACTGTACTCTATTGCTTACTTATCACTCCCCTTCTTTTACTTGTCCTACTGATGAATGCAAGTGTAAAATGTCAATTCTTTTACTTGTCCTACTGATGAATGCAAGTGTAAAATGTCAATGCCGTTTCTCTTTGGCCCCTTTTTAGCAATTGTACGGATAAATGGAAGCTTGAATACGGAATAACTAGTAGAAAAGTGTGCACGGAATATACCATGAGAAAATAGAATCGTGTTATTTGGGCTATACATAGATGGTATGTAGAGTTTATATATGTTAAAATATATTTAAAAAGAGTAATGATATATATCATATTTTTATGTCTATATTGATCTAGTTGACAATAACGATATGAAGTTTCAAGTATACTGGTGTATGAGATTATAAGTCTTATTGTTATGTCTCGTTATGAGATTAGATGTAAATTGAGATATAAAATCCACGATTTGTAGTTATCCTTCAATACTCCAATCTGCCCGGGACGTCACCTGACTGCTACAGCTACCATGTCTCTGAGAATAACCAAGCACAGATCAACAACCAGTGTGCTGCTTGATCTATTCCATGTACGTAGAAGATTTCAACAGCTAGAGTTATTGCAAAATAGCGATGCATTTCTTGAGACGTTCAACCACCACACCACAGTAATGAGCCGGCCCCTGCAGGAGTGAATTCTCATTTTGCAGGCTTTTCAAAGGTCGCTGCAGAATCTTGCTGCTGGGGGGGATGCCTTAGAAAAAAAGAAAGCATAGCAAGGATCAACTGAGTAGTCACCATCAACCTGACAATAATAGAGGTACAGTTCCAGTTCCAGTACGGTTAGCTGAATTTTGGTTGGACAAAACATTATGGTTTGGGGATTGCTTATTAGCGATGCAGCAGAGGATACAAAATTGTATCCCCTCCCTTTTAAAATATAACATGGTTTAAATTTTATATCATAATACAAGAGTACTATTTATCCAATCAACCATCAGTTACCTGCCCATCCTCCCACTATCAACCAGCAACCATCAGATGATGTCATGCTCCTTCAGAGTTTTTGTCGGAATGTCAAAAAGTCTTGTATTTTTCTACTAGGTTGCTTTTCAGCATGGCAGTCAAATCTGGTAGCAGCACACGGGTATGAGATTTTGTTAGCATAGTACTACTGGTATTTCCTCTCAGTCTCACAGCGAGGTCAACGGGTTTAACAGATGATACCCAGATAATTCCACTTAAGCACTTCGGAAGAGAAACTGCTTGGACTAGCTTAGCTTCTTGGGTAAGATGTGCTTAATTACGAATGGTAGCTTGTTTCTTGCATGCACTGTCGCTTTTGTGGCCTGGAGGTGACGAGGCTAACTTGACGAAGACAGCATTGACTCGGTTTCGAGACAGGAGAGGTCGATTTCACGTAGCCGTCGTCATTGCTGTGCCTGAACAAGAACAGAAGTTCCAGGATAGACTTTTCAGAGAGAAACTTGAATTGTGACACAAAGACGAAATAGAATTGTGTTCTGCTTAGCTGCGCTTCTGGAATCTGGACGGAGACATTTGCTTCTGATTAGATTGCTGGAAGAGAACCGCATAGCTCAATGTTCAATACCAACATTCAGAAGTAGAAACAGTTTAACGCAATGCAGAAATGCAGCAGTGGCCACTGGCCAGTGAGCACATGAACTTGGCGTCTGCTGGCAGCTTGGAATCTTCCGCAGCCAGGAGTCTAATCCAGAGGACATTGTTTATGGGGTTTTTATGTCGTGTTTACTTCTGCTTTGTTTATGATTTCCATCAGGCTCACTGTGGGGTAGCAGGTTCAGAATCGCTAGAAGAGAACAAACTCACAGGCTGCTACGAGCCAAGAACCTGCAGGTTTAAGGTATTGGAAGCTGGAAGATGTTGTCAACACAGGCTCCAACTCCTGAATAATGTCCAACAAATCGTTCAGGTCAGCTAAGTGTTAACTACCGAATCGATAGGAGCACTCTTGCGCAAATTGCATTCGCTCAAGCCAGCCGCCGCCAGTTCGTTCATTCCATTGCCTGCCTTACAAAGTTCACTTCAGTATACATTTATACTCACCACCCAACATGGGCCCCATCAACACACATCACATTTACTTGGCCCATTTTGGCCCATAGGGTCGCTGACACTTAGTAGCAAGCGTGCGTGCCAAAGAGTCAGATGCCCTCGAATGATTTGCACAGAGTGGTAGTGTGCTATGGAGTATCTGCAACAGGATAGTGCACTGTTGCGGTTGCTGTAGTCTGTAGAATGAATCGCATCGCACGTTGCGGACTCGCAGTGTTGCACCTACACTGATTTCATTTCACATGATTGGTGTACGTGCCTGAGAAAGGGAGAAAGGTGAGCTAGAAAAGATGGCAGTGAGTCGCTGAGATGCAGAGCATTGGGCACAGGCCGCCGCACTTGCACTCCAACCTCGAAAGGTCAGCATGGAGTGCAGTCATCGCCGGCCAGGCCTGACGAGCACCTCCATTGCCGGTCCGGAGGGAGGGAGGGGGCTATTGCAAACTGCATGCGCAGATCACGAGAGGAAAGGAGGGCACGGGGCGATCAGGGCCTAACATAGAACAGAAAGTAAGAGTGATCACCTGACATAGGACAGAAACTGGGCCTAACATATTACAGAAGTTGGGCCTAACATAGTACAGAAACTGGGCCTGACATATTACAGAAACTGGGCCTGACATATTACTAAAACTGGGCCTAACATAGTACAGAAACTGGGCCTGACATAGTACAGAAACTGGGCCTGACATATTACAAAAACTGGGCCTAACATATTACAGAAACTGGGCCTGACATAGCACAGAAGCTGCGCCAACATATTACGAAAAAATGGGTCTAACATTAAAAATAGAGAAAAGCAATGTCTGATAGCATAAGAAATGTCCAAAAATCTACTCGTAATATCGACAAAGGAAGTCTTCATAATAGAATTAAATCTTACTCCTTTTTAACTTACTCTTAATATCATATTATCTATGTTTTACTCCGGTATCACTGTCAAGTGAACTCAGGTGGTTTGGGAATTCTCTAAAAATTAAGAAATATATTTATACGTGGAAGTTGTTAGAAAGATATTTTAGACCCAGAATCTATAAAAATATGAATAGAGAGTTATATTAGGTATCTCTTTATATACTATAAGAGTGTTTATGAAGATTATATCTCACTCTCTATGTAAAATCTATTAACACTCTAAAATAGAAAATTAACTCTAGCCAGATTTAGAGATCTCACTAAAATTTCACAAAACGTAATATAGATGATTACATTCAGAAAGTAAGTTGGAAAGTAAGAGACATATATACATAATTTTTTTAGGGAGCTCTTTGTACGAAGAACAAACAATGTACGCACGAGCACATCCGACACGAGCTTTGAAAAAAAAATCAAGGGGCGGCGCCGTTTCTGGTCACCAACCGGGCACCTTGAAATGAGCAAACCACGTTCCATCGCGTCACGTGTGCGTGCGCGCTTCGTACGGAACAAGAGTACAAGACCCTGCTTGATCTAATGATATCGGCCTCTTCGTCCTTCCGTGAGCCACTAGACATTCCTGCAACACCATCGAATAAAAGAAAAGGAGGAGAAAAGCAGCGTGCAGCTAAGCATATTCTTCTTCGATCGATGGCCGGGCACCTAGATTGCTATCTTTCGATGGCACATTGCATGCCAAAGTACAGCAAATTCGATCGTGAGGACTGTGGACCACCCACGCTCCAATCCAACAGTCTTGATGATTTGAGCGCACCAATCTACTGTATCTAACAGTTATGTATATGTGTGTGTACGGCTGATTCTTCAGCACGAGCATAAATTAACTGAGATTGATGAAGCATAAATCGCACAAGCGCCGGGTGCCGGGGCCAGCGTTCACCTTACCACGGTGCTCTGTTCAGTTGTAAATTCTTAATTCAAATTTTTGGAATTTGAATTTTGATCGGTTTTTTATAGTTAGCATGATTATCGGTTATCCATTCGTGACCAATAACCAGACCTTTAGTAGTTTTTGAAACAATTTTTACATGTGGTCTATAGCGTTGTAGCTGGCATGCAGCAGCAACGTACATCATCCACATGATCTATACAACAATAATATATTATCGATTGATCTGTAAACCAATTGATCAATCGGTATCTATCTATATGCATGATACAACTCAATAAAAACCCACATGATCATTTAAAGCTAGCTAGATCTCTGGCCATACATGAAGATGAACTCCAAAAAGGTTGTAGAAGCAGGCGTCAAATTGAACCTTGATCGATTCTACCCAATTTTAATACAAACGCAACACAAATCTTCTTGGAGGACATCGATCGAGTGATAATATGTTGTTTAATCAGTAGTATGCATATGATCCGATTGATGTGCGTTATTATACAACAATAATATATTATCAGCTGATATAGATATTTTCTCTAATTTAATATTGGTGATATAGTTTGATCTATCTATTAACCTTGTTATGGTGTTCTGTGTTCACAGAATTGAACCAAAATGTTACTCCCTCTGTCCCATAATATAATAATTTAGGACTCGATTTGATATTTTATAGCACAAGAATCTACATTCGTTGTGCTATAAAATATTAAATATACTAAATTATTATATTATCGAACGAAACAAATAGATTCTAATCCAGCTGCTATGCTAGCGAGACCAGCAGCCTCCCAAAGTTGGCGTTTGGACTAGCTCTAGATGCTATATAGCCAGCTGCTACCGTCCATCTGCACACAGACACGTACGCACAGTTTCATTCCACTCCCTCCGGTCTCGCACATCAACATCACAGCACATCAGAGAGCTAGTTAGTGAGCACATCGATCGAGATGGTGGTGGTGGCGGCGGCCACGGTGGCCACGGCGGCGAGCTTGTGCTGGGTGGCGGCGTGCAGCCTGGGGGTTTACCTCTACTACGTCCTCTGGCTGCTGCCGCAGAGGGTCCGCGCCG
>KE372913.1:495244-505498 GCA_000418225.1 Zizania latifolia
AACACCACGAAAATAGAAAACAACACTCCTAATTGAATTAAATTGAATGGCTGACTGTTTTAGGTGTATACGCCTCTGTCATGGTCATGGATGTACACGTGCATACAGGAATTAATAAACAGTCGACTGGTCCTAAAGAAAGGAATGGATGACTGTGTATTGAATGGATTTATTAATCGCTAATGCGCGAATATTGCCATGTATATATACATCGCAATTATCCCCATATCCTTGTTAATCATTAATTTCCTACGATATTCTACATATCTAATATATTCTACATACCTAAAGAGTGTATAGTTCCTTTAGTTTTCTTTTGCATAACGAATTGAAGACCAGCTGAGCCGCTCCTTTCTGTAAAGCAAGCGTATAAAAAACCAATTTCGGTTCATGAACAGTAAGAGCACACAGATCGACAGCGCAATCTTTTCTCTGGCTTTCTTTGCTGTCAGAATCCAGCCTCTGATCGACAGGTCGATCCGCAGATTTATTTATATGTGTGTCTGAAATTTTAGCACGTACGTACGTGCGCCTACCATACATGACCAGTCGCTGTTCATTGCACCCTGCCACTAAATTCTATCGACAAGTTAGATAGCTAGCTAGCTTGCTGTAGAGGTTTCAGATTTGTAGCTAGATACACATCGACGACAACAAGTTGCAACAAAGTCGCGTCCTTTTCAGGAATCCAGCGAATAGCTATCTACAGTGTGTAGACAGAGCTACTGTACATCGATCTAGCTAACTAGTTGTACACACTTTGATCAATTGATCATCGTGATTATCCTCGTCTCGATCGATAGCGAAGCTCGCATACCGTTTAATTATTCCAAGTAGAACACGCATGCAACGAATCATACCACGCAGCCGGCTAAACCGTCGACCGACCTATGGTCGGAAACAGCTTTGTTACCGTTGTTTTGTGAATTAAGCTCGTCTGATCGAACGGCTGCAGCTGGGCGAATCGATGGTGTAGCGTTTGCATGACGTGCAGCTGCTGGCGTTGACCTTGATCTCTGTACGTGGTTCACTGATCCGGCCGTCATCCGATCGATCCGCTAGCGACAAGGGAGCAGCAGATTCACAGTGTGTGGCAGAGAGCAATGCAACTGTGCTCTGTTTTGTCCTCTTGCCAAAAGTCGTCCTGGTACTCGACGGTCAGATGCATCGATCATATGATCTTGCATATCTTTTTTAATTCGGAAAAAGGAAATAAATTGAGAAAGAGAATGGCATGCTAGCCAAGCCAAATGATCGACAAAATATTGCTACTTGGCTAGTCGTTTCGTCAAATTCTATGCACATGCACGATCAATTCGCATGTGTTTATTGAGGTTAATTTCACTACCTTTCTTTCACTGTGTGTTTTGTGCAGGCCCTGTGTTCACGTATTCCGTAGGGAACATGGTGTTCCTGCACGTCAGCCGGCCGGACCTCGTCCGGGAGCTGAGCCTGTGCGTGTCGCTGGACCTCGGCAAGAGCTCGTACATGAAGGCCACTCACCAGCCTCTCTTCGGCGAGGGCATCCTCAAGTCCAGCGGCCATGCCTGGGCTCACCAGCGGAAGCTCATTGCTCCTGAGTTCTTCCTCGACAAGGTCAAGGTAATTAATTAGCTTGCGCATTGTTTGATTTGGTTCTCGCTGACAAGTTTATGACAAAACAGCATGCATGGATATGCGATGTCGTGCAGGGTATGGTGAATCTGATGGTGGACTCGGCACAAGTCCTGGTGAAGTCATGGGAAGACAGGCTTGACGGAAATGGCGCGAGTGCCGTGGACATCAAGATCGACGACGACATCAGGGCCTACTCTGCCGATGTGATCTCCAGGGCATGCTTCGGCAGCAGCTACGTCAAGGGCAAGCAGATCTTTGCCATGATCAGGGAGCTGCAGAAGACGGTGTCCAAGAAGCCAAACCTACTTGCTGAGATGACCGGGCTAAGCATCTTCCCGACGGCGAGCAGCCGGGCGGCGTGGAGGCTCAACAGGCGGGTGCGCGGGCTCATACTCGACCTCGTCGGAGAGAGCGAGGGGGACGATGGCAACCTGCTCAGCGCGATGCTCCGCAGCGCCAGCGGCGGCGGCGGTGACCTCGCCGCGGCGGCCGAGGACTTCGTCGTGGATAACTGCAAGAACATCTACTTCGCCGGGTACGAGAGCACGGCGGTCACCGCGTCGTGGTGCATGATGCTCCTCGCGCTGCACCCGGATTGGCAGGGCCGGGTGCGAGACGAAGTGCAGGAGGCGTGCACCGGCGGCCGTGCTCCCGACTTCCCGGCGCTGCAGAAGATGAAGAACGTACGTTAAGTATACATGCAGACGTGTACATTTTGCACGCTTGCATTAAGTTATTCACACCATCGCTGACCGAATTATAATGATCCAAATGTTGCAGCTGACAATGGTGATCCAGGAGACGCTGCGGCTGTACCCGGCGGGGGCCGTGGTGTCCCGTCAGGCGCTGGGGGAGCTCAGCCTCGGAGGCGTGCGCGTGCCCAAGGGCGTCAACATCTACGTGCCGGTCTCGACGGTGCACCTGGACACGGAGCTCTGGGGCGCCGGCGCGCAGGAGTTCGACCCCGGGCGGTTCGCGGACGCCCGGCCGCCGCTCCACGCGTACCTGCCGTTCGGCGCCGGCGCGCGCACCTGCCTCGGCCAAAGCTTTGCCATAGCCGAGCTCAAGGTGCTGCTCGCGCTCGTGCTCTGCAGGTTCGAGGTGGCGCTGTCGCCGGAGTACGAGCACTCGCCGGCGCTCAGGCTCATCGTGGAGCCTGAGCACGGCGTGCGCCTGATGCTCAAGAACGTGAGGCCCAAGTGTTAGTGGTGCTCCTAGGCTGATGGGCTGTGCGTGATGATTGCTCAGTTTGGATCCATGGTGGGCATCGATTTTAGACTATTTAGACATTTGGAAGATGAAGTGAGCTTTGGAATGGTTGTAGCCTTTTAGGCTTTTAGCCCATTAGACAACCTCCGTCTAATTTTCTCATCTGTCCCTCTTTGTTTGGAATCTTGCAGATGTATATTAAGCACATACAAGAATATTGTATTGGCAGTGGTACGTGTTTAGACTAGGTATGGTCTAGCGTAACTTATTTAGCTAGGTTTTTTACTGACATGAGCTGAGCTGAGCTACCTTTGGGGCTTCGCTCCGTTGAGTGGAGTCACTTGGACCTTTGTTCCGATGCCCATTACATGAAGCAGTTTACTTCTCAGGCAATCTCCGGTGATAAGCGTATGGTCATACATGGATAAAAGAATGGATACATCACTAACGAATAGATTTATAGAAGATTCGTAGAAGAAAGGGAAAGAATCGACTCTACTGCATGAATCGATTCACACTGAATAGAAAAGGACAAAAAAAAAACAGTGGGGAGCAAAAGAATAGATTATAGGGGCAGGAAATTGATGAAACGACTGCTAGAAAAAAGTGGTGCATATCTTATTTATTGTAAATGAGTTAAGGTGGGACAACGTAACTATGTCTGTGGATGTATTGTACTCCACTTATATGGAGTGGTTTACTCTTTATATAATATGTATGTGGGTGTATTGTATTTTTCCTGATACATGTATTATCATTTAGTCTAGACTGTCTATGCTAATTGTTCCTATCACTCATCTTACTGCATCCTGTCATTAGAAAAATAGATACGAGTGAGACCGGTTTTTACGTGGATAATTCTCGTAGAAAAAAACCATGGACAATAAACTGCAATAATCACTATCAATATTCTGGTTACGAACGTAGATGAATAACAAACAATATGATTTTTCACCCTTCTCCTTACGAGAGTATATGAATAGGGTAGAAATAACAGGAGGTGGAAGCCCTGCTATGAAACGAGTAATATAGTTGCATGTAGGAATTCGTATCATATTTTAAAATTACATACGCCGAAAGCCTAATTAATGGCAGCACGTGAAACAGTCTCAGCCAGTTTTGCAACTCAAACTCGTCTTATTACTGAACAAAAAAATATGCGTAATTTACAATATAGGCACGCATCAGTGAGAGCAGACGATTTCTGAGACTGATTGAAATCCTAGTGGAAGCAATTCAGAGAACATTATGTTTGGCAGTCTGTTGGCAGATGGTGGCTCGAATTCGGCGATTCAGCCTGAAACGAAATGCACAGGTAGCAGGAATTCGGCAGCGCTCTTAATGAGCACGATTGCAACAGAGAAATCTCGCAGATTTTAACATAAACTGATTCGGTTCGTCGTCTCCGTGGAAATGGTATGGTAGGCAATCGATTTCCCGGCAGAAAAGGGAACTCGCCGCGCGCCAATAATTTGCTCCGCCTCCGCGTCCCCCGGCCGCACGCGTCGCGCTCTCCTATAAACGACGAGAGAGAGAGAGGGAGGGAGTCTCGCCGTGCTCTCCGCGCGCGTCCTCCGAAAAAGAATTGGCACGAAACAGGAAGCAAACAATGGACGCCGAGCAGCAGAGCGAGAGCGCCGCGGCGGTGAAGCCGCCTCTGAGCAAGGCCGCCTCGCCGTCGTTCCGCCTGCGCAACGGCAGCCTCAACGCGGTGCGCCTCCGCCGCGTGTTCGACCTCTTCGACCGCAACGGCGACGGCCAGATCACCGTGGACGAGCTGGCGAAGGCGCTGGACGCGCTCGGGCTCGCAGCCGACCGCGCCGGCCTGGCCGCCACCATCGGCGCCTACGTCCCCGAGGGCGCCGCCGGGCTCCGGTTCGAGGACTTCGAGGCCCTCCACCGCGCCCTCGGCGACGCGCTGTTCGGCACGCTGGACTCTCCCGAGGACGGCCAGGACCGCGGAGGCGACGAGGAGATGAAGGAGGCGTTCAAGGTGTTCGACGTGGACGGCGACGGGTTCATCTCGGCCGCCGAGCTTCAGGAGGTGCTGAAAAAGCTCGGCATCCCCGAGGCCGGCAGCCTGGCCGCCGTCCGGGAGATGATCTGCAACGTCGACCGTGACAGCGACGGCCGCGTCGACTTCGGCGAGTTCAAGTGCATGATGCAGGGGATCACCCTCTTCGGCGCCTGACTACTTCCATACATGCTCCAATTTCGTCGTACGAAGTTTCGTTTTTACAAAAGATTGAATCTTCCATTGATTTTCTGCGTCAAGCTTCACTTTCTACCGATTTGCTAATCGTCAACGCAACATTTTGCGCTGTTCTTCTGCAGGCTTGTGGAGCTCTGGAACATGGAGTAAGAGAATTCATGGCATCGCAGCATCTGAGCAACACCAGCAGGCTTCGTGTGATCCTCAACGAAGGCTACGAATTTCTTCCTTGCAGCTAAGAATTCTACGATCTTATTTCTGTGGCCTTTGTTCGCATTTCTCTTTGTGTGGTGGTGTTGATATGCACTTGCTAATACAAATCTACCAGTGGATAGTGATCTGGATGTCCTTGGCTCCTTGGCTCTGTGTGTAGCTACCACGTCAACTATTAAAATTCGGTGGCTGGTGTTAGGGAATTATAGTACTTCTTTGGTGTTGAATAACTAGGCGCTGTGTCGTACCTGTACATGTATACATGGGAAATTGTCAAATGATTATAATGCCATAGATATAATTTCTTCTGTACTCCATAAATGAAAAATATCACTCTCAATGGACAGAGCAGACAGATTCTACCAAAGCACATTCATTTCCTGGACAGCAGATATGTATGTAGCTGGTGAAAATATAGAAGAACTTGTATTTCACAGATTTTAGATTTTACAACTATTAAGTTTATAATCTGAATCTAGAATTTTAACGGTTTAGAAAAAAAAATTAAGAATAACTATAGCTACGAGAAAAATTATTAGTGGGCCGTAGACAGCTACAATTTCGTTCCGGTCGAGCCATCTTGGGCCGCATGGGAGTCAGAAGGCCCAACCCTGTCGAGAAGAAAGGCCCATCCAGGCTCGTGCCAGAAAATCCGATGGCCTATGGTCTATCGACTTCTGCCACAAGGCCCAGCAGTAATATCATTCCCCCCTCGCTAACACACACTACTCTAGAAGTTGTTCCTAATATATCACATCTATCTATTGAAATTTTGCGTTTGCGTTTAGGGTTTAAGGTTTTATGTTTTTCATTTTATGTGTAATTTACGTGATGTTTCAGAATTCTTGTTGAAACTAGATATGGCATGTGATCTGATTTCTTTCTTTTTCGTTTAATGTGATGTCACGTCAGTTAAAAATCCTATACAGCACTGTAAGGTCACACCAGTTAAAAATCCTATGCAGCAATGTAATTAATGTTATAGACACTTTTATAGTTGGAGCATCAGTATATCTCTCAGAATCGATAAGTAGTGCGTACATGTCATGGATGGATTTTTTTATCGGCCAAAGTCAACATCTTACTCATCTGGGCTACAAGAACATACTCTCTCCATCACACATGAAAACTTTATTTTAAACAATTATAAGATATTAGTGATGTGGAGAATAAGTTTTAGATGATCTGACTGGAGGTATCATTTTATTAGTCAGAGGCTATTACACATCTTTTAACCAAAAAACCAGCTCTGAAAATCAAGCCTACGCAGATTTTGAATGCAGTCATGGCACGAGCGGCTGGTCCTGCACACACGGCAGAGCAGAAACGGTGGTTTCAGTGAGCGATCGCGACACATACGCAGGCTAGGAAATCGCCGAATGGCTCAGCATCTGCATCTCTGTGAAATAGATCAGGCCGAATCATCTGGACAGTGTCTTGAGCAGAGATTTCCTACGTTTTTCTCAGCTTGTTCTGACCATTGGTTACAGACGACACATTACTAGTAGCATCGTTGCGTCGGCTCCTACGTCTGCCGTGACCACAGCTCTCTCGATCCATTGACCATGGTGACACACATAACATGTAGGTGGGTTTGATTTAGTTTTTTAAGCAGTTTAAGCTAAAAATTGGATTAAATAAGCATCAAATTAAACCGTTTTTAACTACAATAACTTTTCAACCTCTATATCTAACAACTTTACAATTTAGTTACGGTCCGTGGGTGCAAATACACTCTAAAATTCAGTTATTATCTTCATATATTGGTCTTATATGCATCCCCTTAACCTAATAGATTACACCACTTATAGTCTAATTAAAAAAGTCAGTTCATATTAGCTCAACTTTACACTTTTTTGTTTTGCTCTAGCTTTGTTATTGACGTTGTTCGATTTCGTTAGTCTATATAAGCTTATTATATTCGCTGTTAGAATTATTATTTTTATTATTAAGCTTAATATAATCACTGTACCTTAGATCCACAACTACTTCGACCAAATAACTGTATGGTTTTTTTAAATTCACATTAACTTTTTCATAGTTAACAACGCATCCTATTTTTTTTTAGAATCTACGGTACAATCAAATATACTCGTGTACTCATGTTCAACGACCCGTTAAAAAACCATTCGAAATGTACGAGCCACTGTGTACACGTACCCAGTGACCTCTTGCATGCAGGGGAAGCTGGTTACCAATATAGCAATAGCATAGCCCAGGATGATGAGCAAACTGCAACTCCACATGTGAGCCAACAGGTATAACGGTTTACATGCCCCCCAAAGATGTTTTCCCCCATCCAATCACGTGTGACTGGTCGCAGTCACCCGATCTCGATGCAGAATCGCAAACCGCCACCCATGTGGGTCCCACTTGACATGCGTGCTTGGGTGCGAAGAAAACGCAAGTCCAGCGGTAGCGAATTTGCACTTTTTCTTTTTTTAGTAACACGGGGAGGTTTGTGTTAATAAAACATGAGAAAAACTATAAGATTATAGCTCAATAGATTATAATCAGTAGAAAAACAAAAAATACTCTATAATAGCCCATCAGCTTCAACCAACGACCCAAAGGCAACACTAACACCAAGTCAGTCGTCCCTAAGCGAGACCGACTAACACTAATAGGAGAGACACCAACACTTTTCAAACTAAATCCTACATCAAACTTTCAGCAAGACTCGCAGCCAACTAAGAAGCGAGAACAAACTGAAGGATGAACCTGAAGGAGAGCGACAAGGATGAACAGTAAAACCTTCAAGAAAACGTCTCTAGAAAGGTCACAACACAAAAACACTGTTATCATTCGCCCAAGAGCTTTAGACAAGGTTTTGCACTTTCACTTATATAAGCCGGTGTATTTTTATTTTTTGTTATACATGTGTGTATATACTGTACTTTTATCTTACATAATTTTATAAATGATATGTAACCCTGGTCTAATTAAATAAAAATATAAAATACACGCTCAAAATACAATAAATATTTCAACTATAAGGCAAAAGAAAAATATATTCCTCACGGTCTCGGTCACCTCCCCCTCCCCCACACGAATAAGAGAGAAGACCTGAGGCCGAGACCCACGTGGGAGGAGCAAGTTTGGAAGGCTTACACGGACAAAATCCAAATCCAAACCCTCGACAACGTCACCGTGGCGACTGCGGCGGCGGCGATGGTGCCCGCCGGGACCGGCGGGGGAGGGGGTGGGGACGGCAGCGAGCTGGAGAGGAGGGTCATGGCGGCGTTGAAGGCGTCCGAGGCGCGGGGCGACCAGCCGCTCCTGCGGGCGGTGGAGGTGGCCCGCGTCGTCGCCGGGGCGGGGACTGGGCTCCCCAGTGCGGACCTCGCCGTGATCCTCGTTTCCAACCTCTGCTTCACGCAAAACTCGCCGTCGCTGTGGAAGCTCGTCGGCCACGCCGTCGCTTCCCGCTTCCTGTGCCCGCTGCACGTCCTCGCGCTCCTTACCCCCAGGTCCCTTTTCAGTTCGTGCGCGGGTTGGTAATCTTCTGAGGCGTTTTGTGAGTGACGCCATGGCGGTTTTGTAGGGTGCTGCCGCAGCGGCGGGCACAGCCGGAGGCGTACCGGCTCTACCTCGAGTTGCTGAAGTGTAACGTCACGTCCTCCTCTCTCTTCATGGAGCCAGGGCCTAATCGTGACAAGTAAGAGTTCATCTTTCAAATGTACGAATACCAAGCGTGGTTTGGTCACGATTTTTTTTCTGTGTTCAATCAATCGCCATATTTCCTGCTCACCTGTGCCGTGCACAAAATCACTATGGTTTTAGAGGACCAGACATAAATGCCATCGTTGTTAAAAAATCTTAGGATTTGAAAGTTCAATTGCACTACTTAGCGTAACAGGCTCTAGCATCTCAAAAAAACAGGACAAACACTCAATGAACCAAAAGCTCATTATAGTTTTTTGTTTGTGTGTAAACTCGTATTCATTTGTTGCTGTCACAATTTGTTTCATTAATCATTATATATGTGGGTATGTTCTGATGGTCGTTGACTGATAGAGTAATACAATATTCACCATCTTTTGCTTCTTTTCTGAGTTAACACTTTTCTGTTTCACCATATTTCCTATTGGCAAATTTTCAGTTGGGGTATACTGTCAATTGTCTGTACTTCTGTAGTAAGAACATAACATACTAGTGGCCTGTATACTGCTGGGTGTTGCTCAAATGCAGTTACTGTTTTTCTCAGGATAACAAAGTCCATCGATGGTGCTTTGCAACTGTCAAAGATTTATGGATTTTCTGGAATTGACATTGGACATATCATCATTTTCTTTATGATGTTTCTTATCACTAAACTGATTGATTGCACACTTGAGGACTGTGGCTTTCCATCTGGGCTGACAGAGGATCAGGAGGGCATATATGCCATTGAAGGGCCACAGGGTATGGACTTAGACGTCAAAGGGGTTTCTACTGAGAAGCAAAATGAGCACCGTGCACAATTACGGCGGAAGAACACTGTCATGGCTTTAGATGTGTTGCTTATGATGGTTGCTGATAGGAAGATCCAATCATTTCTGCGCTTGATATTCCTGAACATGTAAGTCATACTCAGTTAGGCTTTACCATTGGAGGAAATTGCACAATTACAAGATAAGGATGCATGATTTGTCATCCAATTATAAGTTTTTTGTTGATTCATATTATCACCAGGTTACCTTTAAAGAATACATTGATCTTCCTCTTGTACTTTGGGTGTAGCTAGTTATCTGCATTACAAATGCATGCTAATGAGAGTTTTTCTAGGTTAGGCCTGAAAAGTTCAGCGCTTTGAACCAGAGGTTGAGCTTGGTTGAAGCTCACAAAATAAAGCTGGAGGCCCTATTGACTGCTAATCATAAAATGGATGATTTATTGATGAATATACGGAGGGTTAGCAATACAGCCTTTCAACCAAACAACAAAAGGCTTTTGGGTGTTCTTGGTAACATGAAATACAATGGCTCCATGCTGGGCCAGTTTACTGGAGCTGGGAGAGCTGC
>KE372913.1:505953-521071 GCA_000418225.1 Zizania latifolia
ACTAGGCTAGAGAACCCCTTGAAGGGCCAATTCCTCATCTAGATTCGAGATTATGCATGCTATTAGCACTTATTCCATTATCAATTGGTGCAATTCTTAAAGAAGAAACTGACATATCTGGAGCTGATGGAAACAAAATTCTGCCAAAAAGATTAGGACTTATGTCATCTCTCCAGGATTTGGTCCAGTATTCAGGACTTCTAGTACCACCTTCATCAGTGGTAAATGCAGCCAATGCCGCAGCCTCAAAAGCAGCAATATTTAAGGGCAACTATAAGTCTGGAGGTGGCAACCCTGGCATGATGGGCCAGAATGACTCTTCGACAAAAACTGGTACACTAACTTTTGATACTCTACTTGGTGGAAAACTGTGACTGGTCTTATCAATAATACCTGCTGTCCTGTTCAATACTTGGCACTTTCCTCAAGGACACACAGAAGCTTTGCATGTCTTTGTGTTAGTGGTGATAGAAGAGAACTTCCTCTAAGCCTTGACAATTTTTCTTGCAAATACTTGCAACTTCCTTTTTTGCACATGTTCTCATAAACTGGCACTACTCTAGTAAATTATTCTACCCCCTTAATTCAACTGCCTTGGGTATGTGACTCCCTCCAACTATCAAGCCATGCAGAACAATCCCTCGCCTGAAACCATCCCAGTTTTGCCTGACACAACATCTACTTATGCATGTTTTGCTGACATGACGTTCTTGACTGCAAAGCTCAGTTAGCACAAGAGGGAAAAAGAGGAAGCCATAGCCTACATGACATAGTACATACTTTGAGCTCTCTATCTTCTTCCACATCATAGTTTGCAAACATTGTTGGTGTGGTTATCTAAACTGGAAAAACCAGTTAGGCGGGCACCAACTTGATGAAAACTGCTGATGAAGCCAGCCTAGAGTGGGATTGTGTCTGTGATAGCACGGTTTCAGAATTGAGGTGATTTCCGTAAGCATGCAAGATTTGAGGGGCGGATATTTTGGGATTACTTTTGTTATGTTTTATCTAAAGACAATTACTTTGTTTTTAGTAATTATTAAAATTCCAATATTTACGAAATGGAGTATGGCTACTTATATTTATGTAAGAAATCAGACTTCATAAATTAAACTGAGTGACAGTTGAGTGTTGACTGCTTGGCAGCAAGTTTTTGTTATTTACATACAATTGCTAGCTGTTCTCAAATATTACTTTGCATTTTTCTATATGAAAATATATTTTTTTGTATCTATAGTTGTTTTGGCCTTTTCTTCTTACCATCTGTCATTCTTCAGTTGGGAACATGCTACATCTTATAGTTGAAGCCTGTATTTCAAGGAATTTGATTGATACATCTGCTTACTTATGGCCCGGCTATGTTGTGTCATCTGGGCATTTGAAAGATGCAACCCTACCCCAAGAATCCCCCTGGTTAAACTTTATGCAAGGAGCACCACTTTCAGGTCCACTTAGTGATGCTCTGATTGCTACTCCTGCTTCAAGGTATGCAAAGTTATACTGGCTGCTAGTAACTTTGTATAGAAATTCAGAATTTTATGGCTTGCTATGCATTTGTTAACTTGTTCTTTGAGGCAAGTTATTTTTGTTTCGAAGTAGCATTATTTTTAGTTGAACAATCTTTTGTTAGAAGGTATAATAATCCATTAGCATGACGAGTAATACCATTGGCTATGCAAACCCTGGGAATTCTTCATGTCAAATGTGTGGGCTGAAAGAATCCAAAGCCGTGCTGAACTTTGCAGGTTCATGTGCCAGCAAATTATAACCTCTATGCCAAAAAACATGTCTCAACCGAAGAACTACATTAGTTCCTTGCATCTCTCTAGTAAGATATGACAAGTGTGTGCATTAAAAGTTTTCTCCAGTGCACAGATCTCACCGTGACCTCCGTTTCAAGATTGTCCTTGAGATGCTGGAGGGCTCCAACTGCAGTCACCAATGCTTCTCTCTATGAGTCATGCAAAACAAATCCTGTACTTTTCCTAAGATCCATCTACATTGATCTTCAATCTCTCCTTGCTTGGTGGCTTCATAGTCCTTACGATCACTTGTTCTATGGCAATTTTTTCACGTATTAGACCCCACTGGAAGACCAGGAAATGAATAACAACCAAGTAAGGGAACTCCTGTTGCCACTTTGCTGTGTAGACCACCAATACCTCAACAAGATGATGATTTTAACCTGTAATTCTTCTGACATTTTCCAAATTATGAACATTCAGATTGACTCTAATACAACAACTGGAGCATGAATTTTAAAATAGACGCCCAGGAGGCTGCTAGTACTACCTTTAGGAACTCCATTTTTAAGTTGACCCTTCTTAATTCAATGATTCCTTGTATTTTCCAGTTCATGCTCATTTTTTCTGGGTTATTGACTATTTGACTGGCATTATCATGTTGCTGCCTTAATTTGGAATTCTGTCTCAGCATCGCAGAATTGGATAGATTATACCACATAGTATTAAATGGTTCAGACGAAGAAAAATCAGCTGCTGCGAAAATTCTTTGCGGTGCATCATTTGTTCGTGGTTGGAATATCCAGGTACCTTAGTTGACACCTTAATATGGTTTGGAAAGTGTTTAGATTGCATCATCAATTTATACATTCTGGTTAAAAAAATCGATTGATAAAATTTAGGTGAACTACGATTCAATCACATTTGATCTGCCACTTCTGATGTGGGCACATCCACTTTTTATTTTGTGCCATTTGTAGTTGCATCTTTGGAAATTTTATCTGTGTAACCCATTGAGTGAATGTGTCACATGGAACAGTCCCAAAATTTTCAAAGAATTCATATATGTAGGGTAGGTAGCCTAGCTTATGACACATTGTTTGTGAACTGGTATGGACAACACTGACTGAATGTGCACTGCATGGGAAAAAAGGCAAGCAGACACATTTTGCTCCCTTTCTTTACAAAGAGTGACATTTTGGATACCTGCACTTTCTAAACTTCTCCTGTTTACATCTTTCTAAATATTTAGGTTGAACATATATCTAAAAAATAGATTGAGCACATGGAAATGGTATTCATACTTAATAGATATTTTTTGGAAAATACTTCCATACATAATAGTTTTATTTGGTTTTGTCAACATCTTACACAATAGAAATTAGTGGTGAAGTTGTATTTTAAGGATCATGTTGATTTTCATATGCAAGATTGTCTTATATAGTTATATGTTGCATGCCATATCATCTTTGTGCACAATTGCAAGACATTTGCTGTTCTATGTTCCTGTTCTTTTTGGAGATTGGACCTTATGGCTATGAGCAAGCCAAAATGGTTCATATGCACTGGCATACAATTTCGTGTCTAACATGATGACAATTTAAATTCTACCTATCGCTCAGGAACATGTGGTCTGCATGGTGGTCAAGTTATTGTCACCTCCCTTGCCCTCAGATTCCTCAATACAGGGGAGTGTGAGCCACTACCTTGCCCATATGTCTACATTGAATGCACTCTTACTTGGTATTTCTTATGGTGATGCTATCCACATTATTTCTTTGTATGGAATGGTGAGCAACGCATCGTTCTACTTGTACAATCTATTCCTAAAATATAATTGTGGAATATTTTGCACTCTTTTTATTCATCACAGTTCCTTAACATTGCTCTCTCCTGATTTATTTACTGAATACCTCCTGATTTGTTCTCATCTAAGTGAAACATTATGGGATTACCTACACGTTATTGTCAATATGCAGCTGCTGTAAGACCACATGCAATTGTTAATGTTGACAAAATTGTTTGCTTATCATTAATACAGTTTCTCACTTTTAAGGGGATCTGGTCTGGTCTGTGGTGTCTAGTGTCGTGTATAGCACTATAGCCTCAATTTAAGTTTGTCTTATCGTTCATTTGTGCTTGGTGTTCCACTAAGCTATAGTGATCATCATTTGTTGTTGCTAACAGTTGATGACTTCCCTAGATTAATGTTTCATTAGGTGTTCACATATTCTTTTATTGAGAGGCATTATACATAATAAATATGCTAAAGCCATCTATCATTATTTTACAAGTTACATCCGCACAGTGGTATACAAGCATTTCATTACATTGGTACATGATTATTTTCATCATTTCATGTCTATCATATTAGCTACAACAATGCTAACTGCATCTTTAAGTATTTATACTTTTTTATTATTTGTAAAATACAGGTCCCAGATGTTGCTGCAGCTTTAATGCCACTCTGTGAAGCTTTTGGGTCAATACCACCTCCATCTAATCACAGGTCTACCGTTGTTGGTGAAATATCAGTTTATTCTGTCTTCTCTTGTGCATTTCTTTGTCTTCTTCGATTGTGGAAATTTTATAAACCTCCTCAAGAGTACTGTCTTGCTGGACGTGGAGGCTCAGTTAGACTGGAGCTTACTCTGGACTATCTGCTGTTAATGCACAATAACCACATTGACTTCCCAAATTCGTCTGCTACTAATAGAAATGGTAGCAACAATATAGGTCGATTGAATGAGGTTCCTACTCAACCAGTTTATATTGATTCTTTCCCCAAGTTAAGGGCTTGGTATTTTCAGAATCAAGCTTGCATAGCTTCTACCCTTTCTGGTCTTTGCAACAAAAATCCTGTTCATCAAGTTGCAAACAGGGTTTTGGGTATGATTTTTCGAAAAATGAACAAACCTGCTGTATCATCTGGCAATCTTTCATCCACTTCTACCAGTGGTGTCAGTGGTTCCTCTGTAAGTGCATCAGATGATTCTTATCAAAGGCCAACAGTTCCTGCATGGGAATTTTTAGAAGCTGTACCTTTTGTTCTTGAAGCAGTTCTTACAGCATGTGCTCACGGACGATTTTCCAGCCGTGACTTGACTACAAGTAAGGAGCCTCCATGTTTTTCATCCCACCATATTACAATGATTCCCAAGTCTTAATCTCATTTATGTATTAATGTAACATTGTGCTTCAGGTTTGAGAGATCTTGTGGACTTCTTGCCAGCTTCTATAGCTGCAATCGTTACCTACTTCTCCGCAGAAATTACACGTGGAATCTGGAAAGCCGTCCCATTGAATGGAACTGAATGGCCTAGCCCTGGTGCTTCGCTTCACTCCATTGAAGCAGAAATAAAGGAAATTCTTGCGTCTGCTGGTGTTCAGATTCCCAGCTGCTATCCACGTATTACTTGCACCCCAAGCTTTATATCACTTAATACTTTTACCAATAGATTTCAGTGCCATTGCTGTATGATATATAACTTTCATTTCAGTTAATACTTAATAGCCAGCATAAGCATATATTTTTAATTCATTTTGCAGGTGGTGTACCACCAATGCTTCCTTTACCAATGGCTGCACTGGTCAGCTTAACGATCACATTTAAGCTTGATAAGAATTTGGAGTACATTCATGCAATCATTGGCCAGGCAATAGAGAACTGCGCAGGGGGCACTTCCTGGCCAAGCATGCCTATCATAGGGGCCTTGTGGACACAGAAAGTGAGAAGATGGCATGACTTTATCGTCCTTTCTTGCCTGCGTTCTCCATTTGCCGGAGACAAAGATGCAGTTGCACAGCTCATCCAAAGTTGCTTCTCATCCTTTCTACGGTCCTCATCCAGTGGGTCTGACTTTACTGCAAACCGTGGAGTCAGTGCCTTAATGGGAGACTCAATCACTGGCCACGGTCTTCAGCTTCCCATGGCCCCTGGTTTCATTTACCTGAGAACTTGTCGAACATTCCATGACACTTACTTTGTGAGCGAGGTAATCCTGAAGCAAGTAATTGAGTGGGCTGACAAACTTGCAAATGGATGGTCTTCCAGTGCACCCCCACATTTAAAATCAGGGCGGACGCCGCTCTCTGGTGCTGCATGTATGGCGCATCAGGTCGCAATGCTTGGCGGAGGACTCCTGTGTGTTGCTGGCGGGCCATTACTGGTCCAGGTATTATATGAGGAGACCTTGCCGACACTGCTGCTATCAGCTCGAGAACACGGTTTGAAAAACCCTGGACCAGTGTCAAGCACACTCCAAGGTTATGCCATGGCCAACATGCTCTTCTTCTGTGGAAGTTTGCTCTGGGGAGAGGAAAGAACTTCGGTCATGAAACTGTCTTTTCTGTCAAGGAGGCCACGAGTGGTGGGAACCCACATGGATTTCATCGCCGCCGTGTTGGATGGGCAAATTCTTCTTGGCTGTGACCATGGTACATGGAAGGCATATGTATCACGCTTTGTATTCCTGGTGGTGAAGTTTGTCCCCTCGTGGTTGCGGGACATTAAACTGGACACGCTGAAGAAGATTGCAGCTGGACTTCGGAGCTGGAATGAGCATGACCTTGCTCTCTCTCTACTTGAGCGAGGAGGACCGCAGGCGATCTCCACTGTAGTCGAGATCTTGTTGTGATCTTGCTTCCCAGCCGTCTTTTGCTACCCTTCACCTAACATAGGAGTTTTTGTATCAATATATTTGAGGCGGGTAACCTTGTGTACAAGTGTTCAGGAGTTCCCAGTCGAGCTATCATAAAATGCCGAATTAGCCATGGAGAAATGCTCCTTAATCTCTGATGGCCTGTCTGCTGTAGCCATTCTCAGGGCATCGTTCCAAAGCCAAACCATCCTTCCTAAGTTTTTAACGCTAGATAGATAGTACTACCAAGATATCCGAAAGCAATTGCCCCCCTTCGTCAGTGAGTATTTCAAATTCCTAAATATCACCATTTTTGTAAAAACTTTCTATATATAAAATATCCAAAAATGTTTTAAATCAGTTTCTCAAAATCATCCAAATGATACACTCAAACGCTAGCTTAGGAGGTGTTCGGTAGGATTCCAACCTCTAGATCCAGCTTCGAAATAAGCTATAGCCATATCAAAGGTCACAGTTCCGAGTAATGCTAGAGTTGATCTGTGTGTATCTACTCTAATCAAATATTTTTTATACATCTCCAAATTATATATCCAAATATAAGATCTGAAACCATAAACAGGCCGCAAGGAATAAATTGTTGTTTTTGCCTAGGACTAATGTGGTAAAGCCCACTAATCGCGACCACGCGAAAAAACGAATATAATAAAAAGGAAACGAGATTATTGGCGCGAACTTCAATAAGAATACCCGCCGCAAGCCCAACCTGCCCGCCTCCAAAACCCCAGCAGTTGATCGTTCCAGTTCCATACCCCATCCGCCGCCTCACCTCCTCCTCCTTCCCGAAGCCACCCAATCCAACGCTCCTCGCGGAGGCGGAGTCCCATACCGCAATGGAGGCGGCTCTCAAGGCAAGAAGTGCTCGTTGCTCGAATCGCCCGCCCTGCACTAAACCTTATCGATGCCCCTCCCCCCCACTATCCCGCGCCCTAAACCCTAGCCTCCGTCGATGCTGACCCGGGCATTTCTGTTTCCAGACGTATTTCGGGTTCTCGGGGTTCCGGTCGTACCAGCGGGAGATCATACAGAAGGTTCTGGAAGGCCGGGATTGCTTGGTCGTCATGGCCACCGGCAGCGGCAAGTCGATTTGGTAAGTTTCCCGTGCCGTTCCGTTTGCGTTTTGCTGAGACGGGGGCGCGTTCCCGCCGTTGCTGGCTTCTGTGGATGTTGTTATGGACGTTATTGCGTTAATGGATATGCGAGTTAGATCATTGCAATGGCGAAATCTAAGTTGGAGTGTTGCATTTGGTTGATATATTATATATCAGTTGTGCTGTACCACCGGGTTGTCTTGGTCTTTGCGTTTGTGTAATCTGTTGATTGTGCAGCTAAAACATTGTTTCTGGATTGGGATTGTCTAATGTCTAATGTGTATTAATGCTTTTTTAGAAAAAACATAGTGATTTTGATGATAATAATAATAATGGAGTTTGTGAGCTATATTAAGTAGTTAGGTAATCTCCATTTTCTCATTGGGTATACATACATAGCTCATCTATTTTTTCCGCCAGGAAATCATTTGATTAATTAATAATCTAATCTCTAATGGAAATTCGTTCTGTCGCAGCTATCAAATCCCTCCACTCGTTACAAAGAAGACAGCCGTTATTGTCAGCCCTCTTCTGTCACTGATGCAAGACCAGGTAAGATTCAAATACTTAGTGGCTTAGTGCAGAGCATCGCTGTTGCTTTGATCTTTGTTGATTTTTTATACAAGAAAATACACCATGGGTTTCATCTACTTAAAACAGGTAATGAGTTTAAAACAGCGTGGTGTGAAATCTGAATACCTTGGCAGCACCCAAACAGATACCTCTGTTAGTGGTGACGCTGAAAAAGGCATGTTCGATGTTCTGTACATGACACCAGAGAAAGCTGTCTCACTTCCTTCAAGGTAAAAGTCCTGTATATTTTCATAAACCTGAGTTGATTTCACAGTTGCTTGTCTGGAAATGGGCAGCATGCAATTGCATGGACAGTATAAATCACCACTCTTTTGCGGACTTTAGTTCCTTAAATAACTGATAACGTAGCATGCAGTCTAGCTCCTCATGGGTTTGATAACATAGCATTTGGTCTATTGGTTGAACTTCAAAAGCTTCTTCCCAGGTTTTGGAGCAACTTGCAGGCTGCTGGAATCTGCCTGTTGGCTGTCGATGAGGCGCATTGCATATCAGAATGGGGTCACGATTTCAGGTTATTTTCATTTATATATGAAGTTGAAGCATTTTTGTAGAAGTGCTGATAGTTTACTGCCATTTTGTTTTAAGAAATATACTTAGTTTGAAAGGCCTTTATGCACTGATGACAAATGTATCGAAAACTATTATTTACCTTCATGCTATATACAACCTACCAATTTGTGCTCCCACCCTTAAGACACACACCATTCAATTTAGTGAATCAGTTTGTCTATACTTGGTTTTGTTACTCCATTTAGTAGACCTTCTGTTTTTTATTGCAATTCTCTTTCTTGTTCACAGAACGGAGTACAAACAGTTGCATGTGTTGCGTGACATTCTTGTTAGTGTTCCTTTTGTTGCTTTAACTGCAACAGCCACCCAAAGGTATGGATATATCAATATCAGTTGTTTACATGCTTGGTATTTTTTACCCTTCCTTTGATGATGTCCTATTATTATGCTTCTCCTATGTTTAAAGTAAGAGTGGAATAACCGAATAACAATTTCAGAATGTGTAAATCAACAGCATGTGTGAGCTCAAGGGATAGAGCGGGGGTTGAGTGGTAGCTGGTGCCCCTGCGAGAATTTCTGTTTTTCATTTCGATGTTGGCATTAAAATTTGGTCTTATATGTGTATAAAAAATATTCAAGATGGAAAAACAGGGACACAATTGTACTCCCTCCAGTCACAAATCCATGTTGTTTTGGACATTGAGATTGTCCCTAAAATGCAACCTTGACCACTAACTTGTACTGTGATATAAGATTTTATGCTAATTCTTTTGAAAATAAAGTTGGTTCACCTGTTTTTTGTTATGACCTCATAGTTGATGCATTAGTTTTGTTTACAGTGTCTATGTCCTTTTTCTCCACACACCGAATTCATGAACCACTATAATTTTATAGGGTTCGTGGAGATATTGCTTCTTCTTTGACCCTGCACAATCCTCACATTGTGGTAGGATCATTTGATCGTCCTAACCTTTTCTACGGTGTGAAATCATGCAACCGATCTATGTCCTTTATCAATGAACTTGTGAAGGATGTCTCCAAGAACTGTACTGTGGGTGGCTCAACAATAATATATTGTACCACCATCCGGGAGACTGAACAAGTTAGTAACTTTTAGTATTATACATTTTCATATTTTTAAACTTCTGTACTCGGTACACATGTGCTAACTGTTGGAGTGTGTGTGTATATATGCTACCCTCCTTAGGGTTGCTCAAGATATGAATCTGAGCACTAACTTGTGAAAGTTGTTTTCTTGTTAGGTGCATGAGGCATTGGTTGCTTCTGGAATCAAGTCGGGCATTTACCATGGTAGAATGGGAAGCAAAGCTAGGGAGGAATCCCACAGGTCTATAATCTACTTATCTGCATTTTGTCCATCTGTTTCATTACATTTTTTTCTACTTTTACTCTCATTTCATTTTTGAGCAACCCAAATCTTGAGACAAATAGTCTTTGCAAATGCTCGAAACATGTGCCATTTAAATACTCTCTAGAGAATGATTTGCACAATCGTTTTTTTGGCCTGTTAAATTTTGCTTTACCATGCCATAATTTTGATGAGAGAACATATAGATTCATGTGGGGCTATGATTTGGTCTGAAATGTTCTTAAGCAACATTGCCGTCTGTTATGTATGGACTAGATCGTCAAGTTATTAAACCAAAATATATTTAGACACCTGAAATGAAAATAAAGTTAATGTCTTGTGGTTTATAATCTGCACACAGCCATAATTTATGGTTTGCCTTTACAGATCATTTGTGAGAGATGAAGCACTTGTGATGGTTGCTACCATTGCTTTTGGAATGGGAATTGATAAGCCAGATGTTAGATGCGTAATACATTATGGATGTCCGAAGAGCCTGGAGTCCTACTACCAGGAAAGTGGACGTTGTGGAAGAGATGGACTGCCATCAGTGTGCTGGCTATATTACCAAAGAAGTGATTTTACAAAAGCTGATTTCTATTGCACAGAAGCAAAAAGTGTATGTAAATATTATGTACATCCATTATATTCGTTCATGCCAAAGCAATAAAGCTTACATAACTGCAGCCTAGTTCTTTTAGTTGTCTACCTATTGTAGTTTCTCATGTTTTTAGTCATTAACAGCAAACTCAAAGAAAAGCCATCATGGAGTCCTTCATGGCAGCACAAAAATATTGCCTTCTTGCTACATGTCACAGAAAATTCTTGTTGCAGTACTTTGGCGAAGAGCGCACAACTGACTGCGGTAAGTTTATATTTTACATTTAAGAGTCAGTTTGGACTCAGCTGGTAACATTTTCCATTTGAAAGGAGTAAGGAATATTTTGTGTTCTAAATGCTTATTCAAAAGTATGTGACATATTGAATCTTATTTCAACAGGTAATTGTGACAATTGCACAAGAGCAAAAAATGTAAGGGATTTGTCGAAAGAATCCTTCTTGTTGCTGTCCTGCATTAGATCCTGTGGTGGACGGTGGGGCCTTAATTTGCCAATTGATGTCCTCCGTGGATCACGAGTAAGGTTTTCTATCCTCATGTTTGTGATTTTTGCTAGCTTGTAACATATGTTGGTTTACTTGGTTGGATGAGATCACATGTGTGCTGATAATGTTATCATGGGGAACAAGGATTGGCACTAGTAAAATATTTTAAGGAATGTATATTAGGGTGTTGCATATTTGCTGCACTGCCTTGTTGAGATTGTTAGCTTTTCAAGTATTCACTAATTAGTTCACTATAAGATCTAAGTGATACAGCTAACAGTATTTTTTTTTATTTCTTAGCCTTGAACACTATAACAATTTTGTAAAGATGTTGCATAACAAGTGTTTTATCATTTTGTAGGGCAAGAAAGTCGTTGATAACAATTTCGATAAACTTCCATTGCATGGACGGGGAAAAGACTATCCACCAAACTGGTGGAAAGCACTTGGCAGTGTGCTTCTAGAAAATGGTATCATTATGTACCTCTCTGTGTTCATCTGCACTTCTGCAGTCATTTGCTTGTGCAAGCAAAGATACATGTTCTGCATGTTGACTTGCAGTTTTGTATCAGGTGTCAACAATTTCTGGCGTTCTTCATTGTTGCTTTGATTTATTGTTTCTTTTTATTTCTATCTGCAGATTATTTGAAGGAGACTGTTCGAGATACGTTTAGATTTGTCAGGTGCTGTTTTGACTATTTATTTTTATTATCAGTCTAATCTAGTGATTCTAGTATTCTACTTATTCTTTTTTGCTGGTTCTTCTCTGATTTTGTTGACTTCTGTTAACCTAAGGATGACTGCTTAAACAGCAACAACTCCCTGACTCTGTGCATGTCTATGTTCAGTGTTAGTCCAAATGGTAACAGGTTTCTATCTACTGCTGATAAAGTGGATGGAGCACCACTATTTTTGCAGCTGAGTGCAGAGATGATTGATCTAGAGGGGCCTGGTAGTTTGCAGCATAACGAAGGGGGCTTAAATCCTTTGGGCCCATCAGAATCTGAAAGATTTTCTGAGGTAAGTTTCTTAGAGGAATTATTTATTAAATACATTATTTTAGTGTTCCTTAGTCTCATTTAGATTTCTTTCAGGATGAACTGAAACTGTACCAAGTGCTTGTGAATGTCAGGATGCAACTTGCTCAAGATATTGGAACAGCACCGTGAGTTAAATGTTGATTGACAAAAAGGTTTAGGGATCTAGGCTGTTTAACTATTGGAGCAATACTTGAATTGGATTCCTCCAATCCGTTGTTTCAGGTATGCTATTTGTGGTGATCAGACACTAAGAAATTTTGTGAAGATGAGGCCTAGCACCACAGCTAGAATGGCTAATATTGATGGTGTTAACCAGGTATCACTTTTGAAAATAGTAGTAGGTAGCAAATTGTTATGTCGTATCACAAACACTGCATTTCTGCAGTTCACCCAATTGAAAAATACAACAAATGTGATCATAATTCATAATTTGTCTTGTACTCATACTGACCTTTTGTTTCCAGCATTTCATCTCACGTTACAGCAGTATTTTCATCCAAAATATCACGCAATTGGCAAAAGAGTTAAATCTTCAAGTGGATGATTCATCAGCTGTAGAAAGTATAGCTGTTGTTCCAAAACCTGCACAAAATAATCTCCCAAGGAGCTTGGGTGACGCAAAATTTTGTTCATGGGAATTGTGGCACAAAATGAAGTTTTCATTCCAGAAAATTGCTGTGAGTTGCTTATGTTTTAGTTTGCTACTGATCTTGTATGTAAGTTCACAGATTGACATCCTGGTTTATTCTAGCATTTCCGCAGAGCAGTGCCAATAAAAGAGCAAACAGTTATTTCATACATACTTGATGCTGCTCGTGATGGATGTGAGATGGACTGGAGTAGGTTTTGTGAGGAGCTAGGACTCACACTTGAGATAGCCTCACAGATCCGTCTTGCCATTACAAAGGTTGGATCACCTGAGAAGCTGAAGCCAATTAAAGAGGAGCTTCCAGAAAATGTAACTCTTCATGCATGATTACACTATTTCTGTTTTTGATTAAGTAGATTGGTTGCTTCAGCAAAACAAGTGCTTCCTATGCACTGTCAAGTTAGATATTAGTTCACCAAAATGTTCAGAAGGCCAAATTCATCTGGTAAAATGCGTCATGAAACTTGCAGGTAACTTATGAGATGATCAAGACGTTCTTGACAATTGAGGGAGTTGGTTTGTCGGAGCAAGTTTTTGGAAGCGTTCCAACTGATGGAAGTGAAGCTGGCGAAAATGGTAATCAGGGATGTAGTGTCCTCGTGGTAGATGTCGATGATGCAAGCCCTTCGACAAAGAGAGGGCAAACTGATGGCACATTGATTTATGGTGATGAGCCAACAAGTAAACTTCAAAAGATAGACGAGCAAGATGTAAAATCTACTGCCACAGTCGGTGCCACCGAGGATGCAATACTAGAAATGGTTGCAGGCAGCGATGGGGTAAGTCATTCTTTGTGATGTTCGTTTGATTGAACTCATGCCGTTCCTTGTTGAAAATCTCGAATGTTGCAGGTTTCGATGGAGGATGTTGTCAAGCACTTCAATGGATCGAAAAGAGAATGTGTTGTTGAGATATTGGACAGTCTTGAATGCAATTTTTTGGTGTACAAGAGGAATGATAGTTACATGATTCTGTGACGTTCAAGGAATGGTACGAGTTGGTCGTCAGTGCTAGTAACCCCATCTCTAGGAATCCTTGTTTGAGCGATATATTATATATAAACTGGATTAATTGCTAGTTATGACGGAAGTAAGGTGAACTTTTTTCTGTTAGTGATACTGCTAATATCCCAGTTCCCATACCTCATGGTTTTGGTTTGCTTGATTGCTGTGTGTTCGTCAATTGCGTGCCCATATTTACGCCTTGTTTGGCAGCCCACGGTTCTGTACCATTCTACGTAAATGGGTTAAGATTTTTTCTAAATCTTCGTATATTTATAATTTTATCTATGAGACTATGATTATGATTTTACTTACAATATTCATTCAAATCCATAGGTAGTTTATCTTAAATTTATGCCTGGATCCAGCACTGCAAGCTAGATAGCATCTTAACTTTAACCCATTGTTAGATCATGCATGCTCGATACAGCTTGATCTATCAATCGTTGGTTACTTGCGACTGACGTTAATTTGCAACTGCGATGCCAATCGGTGTCATCAAATACATATCATCGATCACGGACCAGCGGTTTTGAGTTGGGGTTGGTGTGCTTCCATATACTACTCTGTTTCATGTTGTTTGATTTTGCTTAAAATATATATCTCTCTCTCTTATATATATATATATTCTATACAGCGCTAGACGCACTGTTTATTATTCAGCGTGAGGAGGTCAAACCCACGTCAACCACCATCGCTCCACCATCCACCGTACTATATGTAGTGTAATTTTTTTACTACCAATCTAATAATTTTACCATCAATCTAATATGCGAAGTGTAATTTATATGGATTGTAAATCTTTTACTACCTTCGATCTGTTTCTGTATTATATGCAGTGTAATTTTTTTACTACCAATCTAATAATTTTACCACCAATCTAATATGCGAAGTGTAATTTATACGAGTTGTAAATCTTTTACTAACTTCGATATATTTCTGTACTATATGCAGTATAATTTTTTTACTACCAATCTAATAATTTCACCACCAATCTAATACGCGAAGTGTAATTTTGTATGAGTTATAAATCTTTTACCACATTCGGTCTATTTCTGTATTATATGCAGTGTAATTTTTTTACTACCAATCTAATATGCAAAGTATAATTTTGTATGTGTTGTAAATCTTTTACCACCTTTGATCAGTTTCTCTAATAGTTCGTTTGTGTGATAAAAGATTTACGATCTATATAAATTACACTTCACATATTAGATTAGTAGTAAAATTATTAGATTGGTAGTAAAAAAATTACACTGTATATAGTACGGTGTATGGTGGAGCGGTGTGGTGGTTGACGTGGGTTTGATCTCCTCGCGCTGAATAATAAACAGCGCGCCGCGCGCTGTTTAGCGCTACT
>KE372913.1:522736-537739 GCA_000418225.1 Zizania latifolia
GAATGCACGGGTTGCCGGCGATGATGCCGCCGCCGCAGATGTGCTGCCCTGGGCCGTCGTCGTGCAGAGGGTGCAAGGGCTGCCGGATCGTTCAGGAGGGCAAGTTTGTGTACGAGGATTACCCGCCCAACGCATGTGCCATCGTGTGACCACACTCTCTCTGTCACTGTCCATTCTCGTGTTTGCCCGCCATGGCCATGACGTGACACGCAGTTTTTTTCTTTCCTACGAGGACGAGTAATAATTTTGCAGTTCCTTCATGGGCTTTGGTGTTGGGTTGCATCTGGGTATTCGAGCCTTCGAGTCCATGTAATTGCAGTTCATGCTGTGTTGCAAGTTGCAACCCAACTAAATTGGGCCATTTGCACCGTACAAATTCCACGTGAGCAGAGTGCTCATGGGCTGCCATCAAATTCCATCAGCCCTGCACAAGACAACTTGTTGCATTAGATTAGGTTAGATCAGATCAGAGAGATTCCCTGAATAAAAACAGAGAGAGAGATGTGAACAATAAATGCATGTGAGCTTATTCAGCTGCCTCAACTCTCACCGTCGACGACGAGAAGACTTGCATCGGTTTGCTGCAGAAACAGGAGCAGCAAGTCGATCGTTAGCGATGGGCACACGCAACTGATCGAAACAAACATGGAAATCGTACGATGTAAGCAAGAGACCTCGCGAAAACGCACAAAAAAATGCACTCGCCTTCGCAGGCCAGCTTGCATCAGCTACAGATTAAAGGTCAACTACGAGTACAAGCTACAGAACACCCCGTGCGTCTGAAGGAAACCTCTCGCACGAACACAGATCCATCGCAGACGACGGCACGGTCTCCCGCGTGCACCGGGCTTCGTGTTGTTTTTGTCTTGGAAACCTGCAGCTAGTAATAAACAAGAAGCGAGCGGCAGAAGCAAGCAGAGGATAGATGTGCAAGTAGCATGTCGTAAACAAACAAGAACTGGGCGGTGAAGATGTTTTTTTTTTCCAGCTTGATCGCCTCGATCGAATATGTACCACACCATTGCCACCTTCATTGATGAAAGGCTGTCTCGAATTTGGAAAACAAAACCTGCTGCCTCTCAAGATTACCTTGAGAGAAGGCTTTCTTCTGCCAAATGCATGCATCCTTCAAGAATGGCAGCAGGCGCCCAATGCGGATTGTTTCTCTGGTTTTATCAGATGAAGATTTAGACATTAGTTCAGGCTAAGGCCCGAAAGAGACAGAGATGCATCAAACGACGGACATTACAAATAACGAGGGACCAACCCCTTTCAATCACTTGGGAGTTAAATGGAAAGTACATTGAGCTGTGAGACTTGCTCGAAAATGATAAAATTCTGCTTTGCATGCAGTAAGTTTCAGCCCTTCAGGGTTTCAGGTGTTTTTGCTTTAAGTATAGATGGCCAAACGGGTCGCCCGACACGGCACGGCACGGGTCCGCTGAGGCACGGCCCATTTACTAACGGGCCAGCTCGGCACGGTTAATAAACGGGCCGTGCCGTGGCCGCCCATGGGCCATATAGCAAGCCCAGGCACGGCACGTAGGGGTTTTAGCCGTGCCGGGCCACCCGTTGAGTTAATCGGACCGTGCCGGCCCGTGTAATTTCAGAATGGTCAAAAAATCTAAAATTGCTTAGAATAGTCAAAAAATCCAGAATTCAACCAAAATGTACATCAAACCATAATTTTTCAGATAACATTTTAGAATTCACAGAACTTACAATTTACAATTCACAGAACCACATTCAGCTACAGTTTCACATTCATTTACAAACAGATTCAGAATTCCAGAATTTACAAGTTACAATTTTACATTCATTTACAAACAGATTCAGCATTCCAGAATTTACAGACAGCAGCAAACATTCAGAAACACATCCAATGATCCAACACAGAACATAATTTGAAACATCAAATAGGTAATATATTTGAGCTGTCCATATTGGATATTGGCTGCCTCATTAAAAACCTATCTAGATAAAAACTCACACCTCGTGAGAAAACCCTAGATAGGAAAAGAGTACAGCCCAGCTCTAGAAATATTTATCACAGTTCATCATCAAGTTTACATAAGCCATTACAGTTCATCATCAAGTTTATCACACACTAGTTTCATCGGGTTTGAGTAAGAATCTTCAAGAATCTTGTTGTCGACGGTGTGTTGCATTCTGGTATCGGCTGCCTCCCAATCCTTGATGCAGGCCAGCATCCCCACCATCTCAGGCTTCAAACGACGTCGCCGCTCCTCAATGACCCTGCCAGTTAGACTAAATGCAGATTCTGAAGATATAGTAGAAACAGGCACAATAATAATATCTTTAGCTAGGATTGAAAGTACTGGATAAGTTTGCTTGTGCTCATTCCACCAGTTCAAGATATGAAAACTATCATCATATTGGTTCACAGTGTCACTATCGAGGTAAGTCGACAACTCAGAACCAAGAGCAGTACCTGATGTTGCTGCATGTAGCAATTCACTAGCAGAAGTTGTTATACAGAATGGGGATGAGGGGAAGGAGGATGCAATACCAAATCCAGTAGAAATTCCACTACCAAATCCACTACTAGAGGAAGATCCAATAGTAGAAGGACCAAAGATCTTACCCTAATCAGTTTGTTTCTTACCAGTAGAAGGCTGATGATTAGGCATCTGCAATCTAATTGAACCAAATTTGCTGTCATATTTACTAAACAGGTTAGTCAGATTAGCCCTAACATCACTTAAATAAGATGAATAATTAGTACCAACCAATTGAGATAAAAGAGAGAGCACTTTAGTAAAACCTCTCATCTTGGCTCTTGGATCCAAAATAAATGCAAAGAAATACAGCATAGGGATATTTCTCCAATACTTAAGATACTTAGATTTCATGGGGACAACAATTTCTCTAAGCAAATCATCATTTTCATATTTGTTAAGGTGTCCAGTAAAGTCAAGTATGTGATGCAACATTAATGGAGAAGTTGGTTTGTAAACAGCAGAAAGAGCAACAGTTGAATCATAAAACTGCTCAAGAAATATAAGAATTTTCTCAGCAATATACCAATGTGCATCAGAAAGAAGAGTCTCACCCTCTGCCAAGTGGTACTGAGTTTGTATAAACACTGAAAATGTGCTTTTGTAAGGAATGAGGTGCTTGAGCATAAGGTAGGTAGAGTTCCACCTCACATCCATATCCAAACCAAATTTGCGGGGGCGAACACCCATACTCATGCAATAGCTTTTATAAGCTGCAATGCGCTGGTTAGAAGAGTTCAAGAAAGCTATGGCAGTTCTAAAAGCTTCAAGACATGGCTTTAGCCGTTTTAAGCCAGCCTTGACAATAAGATTTATGATATGGCAGGCACAACGCTGATGTAAGAACATAGGACCAATATAAGCAGACAATGTAGGTGACAATTTTTCCATGGCACTAGAATTGGAAGATGCATTGTCTAAAGTAATAAAGAATATCTTTTCAGACAAACCATACTCAACTACCACAGCATGAACACGCTCAGCAATGTTTTCACCAGTATGTGAGCAATCAATGAGCCTAAGAGCAATAATCCTCTTCTCTAATTGCCAGCAATTGTTAACATAATGAGCTACAACACTAAGATAATCTTCTTTAGCATTACCAGACCAAATGTCAGACGTAAGAGCAACAGATGAAACACAAGTTAAAGATTCTATAACCTTACCACGACGTTCAGTAAAGTACTTAGCAATGTCTCTAGCAGTTGTTTGCCTAGATACACTAGTAAATCTTGGATTATGAGCAAGTTTTAGGTACTCAATAAATGCAACAGACTCACCAAAGGAAATAGGAAGGTCATCTCTAGCAATCAACCTACACAATTGCATATGAGTAACGAATGGACAATAGTCCCACCCACGAACAGATCCATCAGAATTTAACTTAAGCATGGACTGAGACATGACCGAACCGGCATTTTTTAGTTTGCAAGCTTTCTGGTGCCGGATCAAATGCCCAGTACCACCAGTAGAACTAGCAGATAATTGAGCTTTACACTGGTGGCACTTAGCAGCGTACCTTACGTTCACACCATCCTACATTTTGTATAGTTGCTTAAAATCAAGCCACACAGAAGAGGTGGACAACCTTCCTCTCTTCTTGCTGCCGGACCGGCTACAATCTGGAACATTTGGACTTTGTTCATCCCTATCCTCTCCCTCACCCGCAGTCACATTCGGACTTGGGTTCAAATCATTAGAGTCGGCATTGCCGGCAGTAGTGCCGAACAGATCATCACGCCCCATGTCCACATCTTCAGTGTCTCCTAATAGCCGAGCTCATGGTTGATAGAGGTCGGGTCATCCTGAGGCTCCATCGCCGCCTAACCGGCGTGACGGTTCCTCAACGGCCTGTAAGTAAGTAGCCGGAGCACCGCTTCCGCCGGTGGCAACAATCAACCAGAACTACACTAAGACAACAACAATGGACTAGCCGACTAAAGGAGACACCACAACAATAGAAAGGCTAGGGATCTGCTCAGCGAACTACCGAAGGCCAAAGCTACAAAGGACTAGCCGACTAAAGGAGGATGAGAGGGGAGAGGTACACGAACCGGGCGGCCGCTTGGCGATGGCCGGAAATGGAGAGGCCGAGAGGGAGACCGAAGACAGCAGATCTGGCGAGGGAGGGCGAAAAGCAGTGTTGTGTCGCCGGCTCGCCGTCGAGTGCCGACGAGGTGACGAACCGATGAGCGGAGACCGATGACGGATTGGCGGTGGTCGGTGGGAGTGAGGATTGGCGGCGCTGTGAGTGCGGCGGAGGCGGAGGGACTGAGGGACCGAGGGGCGGAGGAGGCGAGGCGGCGAGGTGTGAGGGTTAGGGACTTAGGGTTAGGTTTCGGGGGGGCGGTGCTGCGGCAGGGGATTTATATGGGTGCCGACCGCGCTGGGTGCGCGGTGCGGTTAACGGGCTAGTCGGGCCTGCTTTAAACGGGCCGTGCCTGGGCCGGCCCATCGTGCTGGGGTAGAAGCCCAAGCACGGCCTGACCTTCGTGCCGTGCCGGCCTGGACCCGTTTACTAACGGGCCGTGCCGTGCCTGGGCCGTGCCTAGGAGCCGTGCTTCGGGCCGGCCCAACGGGCCCGGGCCGTTTGGCCATCTATAGCTTTGAGTAAGGGAGATGCTGCTTTTATCTTTGGACATGTTGATGCGGGACATGCTCATCCGTTTCTTGTTTAATACTACTATATAAACCTCCTGCTGACTAGAGAGACAGCGAATTAGCGATGCAAGAGCAGAGAACAGTAGATAGATCCATGCCAACGAATGGTTTGTGCAGAGGAAATTTGTCCTGAGCTGAGTCCTTACCCAGATTAATTCCGGATAACGATTCCACGGTGGTCGGCGATCTGAGCTAGCAACATATTTCGCCATGTCTGCGACTCGGCAACCTGCCTTTGATTTGCTCGTCAGTCGCCACGGGAGATGGCAACGATGGCCACAGTACAGTGATGCAGTCTCCATCTGTAGCTGTGCGTGCTCGCAGCTATACGTTCCACATCCATGGCATCGTTGTTGGACTGATCAGACTCGTCGTCGATTCTGCTGGGACGTACTGTTCCTCGTAATTTTTCGCCAACCGTATTTGATAGATCGGCTGATACATCGATTGACGCATGACGCGGATGTATACGTACGAGCATATCTCCCGTTGCTCTCGGTAATGGTGCGTGTCGCCGGCAAATTTATGTCGGCAGGCCGACGCGTCGCCGCTGACATCAACATGCAGCCGCCGCCGACGACGACACGCGAGTATAACGACACTGTCGATACGTTCGTGCGTGCGTTGGTCGTCAATCTGGTTCCCCTTCCCATGAAGCACAGATTAGTTAACAGCTAGGGTGTTTGATGCATGCATACGTACATATGCATGCATGGACAGAAGAGGGGTACTGTACAAGATGTATCATGATACATACCGAAACAATAATACAGGTAGAGATGTGAGTACATATACAAGTAATTAATCGAGTACAAATATGAGGGGACAGGCCGGAGATGGGCACAGCGCAGTATCACATGGAGGCACATGCACACACAGCTCTCGAGCACGGCACAGGTATATATCATACTATAGTAAATAATATTGGAGGCAGGAAGAAGAGGACAAGATCCCAGCAACAAAGTAGTATACCCTACACGCGCTACCATACAACATGGCATACACACACACGCTCGCACGCACGCACGCACAGTCAGTCGCACACTTGCCAAGCAAATGGAGTTTTTAGGCTGGATTAATTAACGAGGCCAAGCTACAGAGCAAGCATGGCCGGCTGTCTGCTGCCCCTGCTTTGACTATTGAGGAAACTTGGCTGTCTGCCGCGCACAACACCATCTGCCTTTCTCCATGCAAACCCACGCCCTCGTGTCTACCACTGATCAAGGCCACGGTTCGAGCTTTTTTTAGCAGTGTGATTACTATTGATTACTAGCTAATAGCTCTCATTTGACTGGTCCACATGCTGCACTGAAGCTGAAGATGCGTCTGCCTCTCTCCCTCTCTGCTCTGCGAGCTTCACGTGCATGCGGACACGGCCAAAAGCTACACTTTTTTTTTACAGAAACAGTGTTATGTATGTCAGTCACAGAGTTACTGTAGCCTGTAGTGGGTGCAGTTGCCTCGCAATCTATGCATGCCACGCTTCAAAACGACAAGGGAAAGTTACTGCGGCTGCTGCTGCATGCTGAGGTACAGTAGCTACAAATCTGCGGTGCAACGCAGGTAGCTGTTGCCTGTGGAGTGTGGAGTGTGGGGGGTGCTGCTCCGTGGAAATGGACCCGGACCGGAGGCAGAGGCCGATCGAGAGGGGGGGCGCACGGACACGTGGGCGTGACCAAGCCTGACAGCCTGGGCCCCCACCACGCTTCCGTCCTTTTCCCCGGTAACTCTGCACGCGCCGATCTACCCTCCTCGGCCGGCCCCGGGGCCCAGAATATTTTCTACCATCCGCGGTAAAAATATGAATTACCGCATAGACTGTTTATTTTTTTTGAGAGGAGATTGGAACTGAACAAAAATCGCTGATGAATTTTGTTCTGTTTCTCGCCGAGATGATTGTTGCTGGGACTCGATCTGGGAAATGAAAATAATGGCATCGGATGATAAGAGTAACTTTTTAGTTCTGCCGTCGTATTCACATTCATTTCTTTGTTTTCCGGATGTTGACGATTGGGGCCGTTTTTTGTCATCCACATATCTTCCACCATATTTTTTATATTTAGATATTTATATAGAAATACTAAACATATAACTACATAAAAGTATTTTTCGTCATAAATTCATTGATATTATGTTTAGATATTAAATTTTTGATTTTTTTTTAATATATTAATGATTTAAAATTTAAAGATTTCACAGTTCACATCAGATCTGATACGACTCCTATCCAATCCAATCCTCAAACAATCTTTAGCCCCTACAACCGCCGCCGCCGCCGCCGCCGCTCGCGTTCCTCTCCATCTCCGACGTCCTCCCCTGCCCCGGCCGGCGCGCTACCGTCGCCGGAGCCCGGGAGGCAACGAAGAACCATGAATCTCTAAGCAGACGGAAAGGCTAGTCAAGATATCAACATGCTCAGAGAAGAAGATGCGAAGGTGATCTCAAGTATAAAAGAAAAAAAACTTCTTTTTTGTATTGGGTTGCATTTGCTGAGGGGGACCAAGAACACCAACGCTTACACATGTCCATGTTGGCACAACAGAATGGTGCAGCATCGGCGGCCGGCGAGTGGTCCTTGCCTCCCTTCACACCTACACTGACTTGTTCATCTTGTGATTTTACATACACTACACTACTAGCTAGCCTCCTCGCTTGTCACTCACTTCTGGGTCCATCACATATCTGCTGTACTCCCTGCCTTTGCATACAGCAATCAGGCAGTAGTGTTACATGTATCTTGTGGTTGGTACTAGTACTACTCTTGTGGCTAAACATCACACCAAATGCTATAAAACTAGTGGCTATGGTGGTGGCTTATCAGGAGCTCTGGGAATACATCAATGGTGGTGGGTGGTGGTGGCAGTAGTAACTAACAGTAACTAAAGCGTACGGTAATAGGAGGGCCCTATTTTACCTGACTCTGACTGACTGCAATTTCAAGACATATGGTGTGGTTGGTGGCTCGGTGCTCCTGCTGCTCTTCTGGAGGCCAGGGCTTCCTCTTTCTTCTCTTTATCGTTTAATAAAGCTATCATATTGAAAAATGGAAAAGAAAAGGAAAGTAAAAAAAGGGGACTGAAACTAACACTATGCTGCAACTTCTCCACTTTTTTCCTATATTCCAGTATTCTCTTTTCTTTGCTGCTAGTATTCCTGCAAGAGCAAGAGGTGGCAAGACATGGAGAAGAGAGTAAGGCGGCCATGAAAAAAGCAAATGATTCAATACTAGGAAGCATGGAGCTGAGAGCTCGAGATCACTTTATAAAAAAGGCGAGAGGACTGAAGTGCTTACTAGGATTAGGCAGTAGTATTACTCACTTCCATTCAGAACAACTTTACATCCCGATCGCGCCGTGATCGGAGGCCAGCCTGCATTCATCATGCACTCAGCAAATCATGGCACCCAGATGTGTAATTTGAACAGTTTGCAATACTTAAATGGCACCTGGGCCATACGTTATGATGCATACCTGGACATGGGGAAGAAATAAGGTTTTGGTGAGGCCATGTCCGAGGCTGAAGGCAGGAGATGGTTGCCGGCGCCGTTGTTGATGCCAACATAGGACAAGCTACAACCAGTCGAGGCGGCGGTGACAGCGATCTCTGGCTCAGTGGGAGCGAATGGATCGCGAGCAAATGCTGCAGCAGCCTTGGTGGGCGACGCAAATGGGCTGTCCGGCAGGTTGTGCTCCACACTGCATAGCACAATTGGGCAGAGGACTAAAAAGATCAGTTTGGTGAAATGTTACTTGTCTGCATTGCTGGATGAAAGCTAAGTGTGATGAAAACAACAGATGATTATGATGACAATGATGATTTGTTAATCGAAAAATTCCACCTTTGGTCACTGTCTGTGTTAGGGCTAGAGGACTCGCCGGTGGATTCCTCCTTATCGGCTCCGTTGACCGCCGCCCTGAGGAGGAGGCCGCTTCCCTTACCCAGCTCCCCTACTAACAAGCAAATCGACATGGAAAGCATTAGCAAAACTTGATCCAGCGCCAAGGAAAGCATTAGCAAGCCTTTCTGACTGATACACGATGTCCTACCGTAATCGGCCGGCGAATCGGTGGCGCTGGCGACAGTTTGAGAGGGGCTAAATGGATTGCCGATGGGGGTCAGCGCCGAGGCGCGCGACTTCAAGTCTAGCAGTTGCAGCCCCATGAGGCGGCGGCTGTGGAGCTCAATCGCCTGCTGCAGCTCGACGGCCTGCTGCTGCTCCTCCAGCTTCCTCCTCAGCAGCATCTCGTTGGCGCTGTTGGAGTGCTGCAGCATTCTCGCGCCTGGAGCCGTTCAAATCACACACACAATCTCAGCACCACTCATGCAGCTAATCACACCATGAAGATTACTGCCGAAAAGGCTAATTACCGAGCTGGTGCATGTCGAAGGGGTCTCTCGCATCCAACCCAGTTGTAGTGCAGCTGGAGAAGTCTACCCTCTCGCCCGGCTGGTGCTGCTTCCTGCAAAGTAACAGCAACTCGCAATTGGTCATTGGGGACTAGGCCTAGACAGGCAATGTGGTCGTTCTAGCTGTTGCCGGAGGCAAGAGGGAAATGGCCATGTAGCCTGGCTTGCCTGTACTTGTCGGGCACCTTGCCCTTCTCCTTGTAGGGCTTGACGAGCACGCGGGCGTCGCAGATGAAGTGCGGGTTGCCCTTGGCGAGGATCAGCTTAACCGTCTCCGGGTAGACGAAGGTGACGAACCCGAACATGCGCTTCTGCTGGTACGGGATGCGCACGTCGTGGACGGGGCCGTAGATGCTTCAGTTCAGAGCCGGCAAGATTAGTCCCGGGAAAACTCGCAATTTTAGGCTGGCATGGCAGCACGGCGGTGGCCGGTGGGATACCTGAAGTAGTTGGAGACGTCTTCCTCGCGGAAGGTGCTGTCCGCCGGGAAGGTGAGGTAAATCTGCCGGGAGCCGGGGTTCAGCATGCTCGCGAAGTCGGCGCGGTCCAGCCTTGACCGGCCCATGAACTTGTGCGCCTCGTCGCCGCCTAGCATCAGCGCTGCGGCGGCCGCGGCCCTGCAAATCGGTGAAATCCATGTAAGTACTACTTGCGCCGGAAAGAAATCAGGTACTCGGAGGTGGCAAAGTTAGGACCTTTGGCTCTCGTTTTGCTGTTGCTGCTGCTGCAGAAGCAAGCTCAAGCACTTGCTGGCTGCGGAGGGGGAGACGGGCAGGGAGCCGGTCGGCGAGTAGGGGAAGGCGGCAGCCAGGCGCTGGGACTTGGAGCGGAGGAGGAAGTCCTGGCACTGCTGCTCGACGACGGCGGGGTCCATCTTGGCGCCGCCCAGAGCGGCCCCGTCCTCGGGGTGGCCGCCGTGTACGAACCGGCACGCGTTGCCGTTCTTGCAGTAGCCGCGTGCGTAGTACAGGCAAGGCTTCCAGCCGAGGCCGTCGGCCCCGCCAAGGCAGAGCTCGCTGACTGACGCGCTCCGGCGGTGCCCGGGACCACCGTTAGCCCACCCAAGGTTGTAAGGGAAAAGGCCGCCGTCCCCAGCACCCGGGCTCCGGCACTCGGTGCCGTCGAACATAGGCATCTGATGCCCTGCGCCCACGCCGCCGTCGTTGAGGAACGCGAGCTGGTCCTGCAGCTGGAGCTCGTCGAAGAGGGGGTCGCCGCTGGCAGCGACAAAGAACGGCGACGGCGGGCCTCCGCCGTTGGACGGACTGATGAGCTCCTCCCCGAGGCCTACCATCTCTTCCGCGGCGCCATTGCTAACGCCGTTGTTCCTCGAAAACACCGGGGGAGGCGCCCACGAGGAGGGAGACGACACCGAGAGCGGCGAGGGCGCGGTGCCGCAACGCCCGGAGTTCTGCCGGGATAGCATGAACGGCGAGTGCGCTGCCGCGGCGGCCGCAGTCACTGAGGTGGGCGTCCCCGGGCCGGACGCTGGGAGCAGGCCGAGCTCCTTCCGCGCCTTGGCCATGACGGTCTGGAGCAGCGCCTCAGGGCCAAAGGCGAGGCGTATCATCTCCTTCTCGCCGTGGTCCTGGATGAGCAGGAAACCCATGATCTTGGCGGCATGGTCCGGGTCGAGCGCCTGGATCCGCGAGAACACCACCTTGGTGGCCTCGTAGGCGTCCATCGCGAACACCACAGCAAGCAATCGAGCGAGCTTCGCTGTGTTCTATTCCCACTACAGTGTGCAAAGCTCAAGACAACAAGAGAGGAAGAAGAGAACGAGGAAGTGGTGGTGGAAAAAGGGAAGGCTCCGGCGGAGCGAGCGATTGATCAGTCGTCGCGGCGGCAGTGAGCCACTGATGAGCGGCAGAGCTCCATTCCCCAGAGCTCGCAGCCGAGCTAGAGCTAAGCTATGCTAGCGTGCACCCCGCGCTGCATCCCTATCGATCTACTCCTATCTATAAGCTTTTCTTTACTGGGTTGGCTTCTGCTTCCCTGGGGTCAAGCCAAGAGCCCAAGACATGGAGTAACCAGTGATAGGAGAATTTCCTCGGGGTGTTTACGCAAATTTTTTGCTGTAATTTTGCTTTTGTTTTTGCCGGGATGGGTCGGATGGATCTGGGTCCCCGTGGACCCCATTTTCCGTCTGCTTGAGTGACTGACTTGTGACTTCCCTCTCTTCTTACTGTATATACTACTCCCATACGAGTACTTTGCCGTATTTCTCCAATTGCACCATTCTCCGGCTACTCTCTATCACTCTACGCAAGTAGATACAGGTTCGTACGGCGAAAAGGGGATGAAAATAATGCAGTAAAAAAAGGTTAGAAATAATTGAGATGTTATCGAGCTCTGCTTTTGGGCGCGGCAGTAAGCTGGGGTGCTGACCGGGACCCACACGAGCGAGTGAGGGGGGGGGGGTCTCGAGGCTTGAGCCAGCTTTGTCCTTTGTGTCACTGCGCCCCGTCCGTCCGTTGCGGCAACTGCCCTCTGCCCCGCGCCCTTTCACACGATAGCATGGCACCCGCCCCAATGAGACGATTTTATCGTCGTATTAAATTATCTTAAATCCGTTCGCTGTCCTCTTTTCATCCGTAATCCGCAGCGATTTTTGGTGAGGTATTACGTTTTTAACTATTTTTTTTAGAAAATTTCGGTATAGAAACATATTAAAATTTTATTAAACGTTTTTATAAGTATTTAATATTGTCTTTCCTCCATGGTGTAAGCAATTCTGGAGTTTTTCTTTCAATTAGTTCAGATGAGAAAGTAGGTGAAAAAATAAATGAAAGATATGGTTTGTTCGTAAAAGAAAGTAGGAGGAGAAGTGGCTATTTTGGAATAACATGTAAACACTACAAATAGCTTATTTGGAATACATGGTTAAAATGAAGAAATAAGATGTTATTGGATCCTATATGGATTTAAAACACATAAATATGGAAATGATGCCTTTGATGCTAGTAGGAAATAAAACACATAAATTTTAAAGGAATTTAGTTTGTAAAAGAGAGAGGGAGAGAATACATCTGACTTGTAAAAGAAATAATAAAAACATGAGGTATGAGGTTATGTTTATTTTTCTTTACATTTATGGAATAAGAGTATATAATATTAATCCATGTGAAATTTCCATCATGTTTCTTTATGTGAAATAACCTTTTATAAAAATTTTCAAAAGATGTCAAATTCTTCGTAAATCCTTTTACATTCCTTATATGAAAAGAGGGCTCCTAAGCAAAGTGTGTATGATCCGCAATTATGCAGGTTCTGAGGGGGGAGGAATGGCGCCCAAATCCATCTGGTTTCGGCGTCACGGCCGCTTTCGCCACGGAAGCGCATCCATGAACAGCAATCCAGTAGACAAATGACGAGGGATAATTTCGACATCACACCGCCTCCGGGCCCCGACCGTTTTGTTCCTTTGTTGTTGGGTGGACGCCGCTACGACGCTGTCTTTTTTTTTCTGAGTCATTAGCAGATTGGATGTACAGGATCTGAGGTCGCCACGTCAGCCGCTGATGCCATTAGCATTCGAGCATGGCCACGCCGTCTCTTGCGATGATCAGCAGGAGGGTAGTAACACTTGCGCCATCTCGAGAGGGAAAGATAAACTTCACTTTGCAGGCTGCACAAAGTACGCTGCAGACTGTAGTGTGTACGCTGTTGACTGTAGCAGCATGTTTGTTAATAATGTGTGTTAGGGGCAACTATGAAGCGTGTTAAGTCTTAACATCTCCAGTAAAAAAGGCAGTGCTTAATATGTTTTATTGATAATATGTTCGTCTCTATAGGTCTGCCTTTTCGCTAACTCCGGTGTGCCCTGCATGCTGTTTCACCGACTTTGCCGTGTGCGCGTTTGCATGCATGTGTGAGGGACGGAACGGCCCGATCGATCGCCTTTTGCCGTTGCTCTGCTTTTGTTGCACCGTCGTTTTCGACGCAGCAGCGGGCAGCGGCAGCTTTGTTGCCTTGCGTACGGTACGGTCCCTCGTATAGTAGAATTTCCCGATCCTTTTCTGGAACTGGAATACTGGATAGCTGCATGGGAGCAGCCTAACTGATTGATTATTTAACCTCTCACTGTCATAATCCCTCTTCTGGCTGACGAGTCGACAAGAATTTCCGAGCTGGATGTGTTGGTGCGTCGGTCGTTCTTGGTGAAAAACATCGAATTAACCACAGCAAGTAATTTACTCCTTGAGAATGTGGGGCATCTGAACGGTCCGTGTTGATAACTGCTGTACTTGTGTCCCAAGCACATGTCCGATTTAATTGTGTGCTGGAGACAAGAGAGCATGCATCGGTGCCAGACTTTGTCACACCAATGATTTTGCATGCCATTGTTTATTAGGATATTATTCGGATCACCGCGGTAACTAAAACATTTATATTTTTGTCTTACTTATCATTGACTTATTTCTTTACTAAATCTAACTTAAGATATGACGAGTAATTGTTAGTCACACCTTTAATAAAGTTTAACAAAAAATTATGACAATTTATAACAACCAACCAAACATTTTGTTGTAAATCTTCCCGCCCTGAGATCAATGAGATCAACGAACAGCTAGTTTCACGGCAGTAGCTGATATCGGAATTTACAAAATTGTGAAACTACGCACATTTTTTCCAAATGAAAATTGTGCCACACCCCTAGTTAAAAATGCTCATTTCTAATATGGACCGTACCGGAATTCAGAAATAGTTTGTTCAGGTGAGAAATTGAGTTTATTTAAGTTAAAAATTGTGGAGGTCAGGAACGGAGGAGGGGTGTGTATCAATTTTTATAATTTAGACATTTTTAATTTTATTTCACAAATAGATCTCTAAAAAAACTTATTTCGTAAGTAGACCAAAAGCTTGACACTAATGACATTGGCACCAAGCCTTAATAGGTTGGCCCCAGAGTCATTGGCGTCAACCTTCGATCCGCGCTGGCCGCTAGATTTAACATGGCAAGGGAGCTCGATGCCAAAGACGTTAGCGCAAGCTCTGGAACAATTACATACTATCACTCAAAGTAATTGAAAGTATGTCACAGCCCAAATGGAGGAGGCCACTTGATATCAAAAAGAGGTCATGATTTTAAATCATGGCGCAGAATAATAATTTAGCTTTTTTCCTTTGCGTTCAAATGTTTTTTCATTTTGGTCATAAAACATTTATATTTATGTAATAAGTTTCTAACTTAATATTTTAATTTAATACTTATCATATTATTTAATGTATTTATACTGAATTACGGTACAAATTTAATAATTGTTTGCTTAATTATAATTTTTTTACTGGATTGCATAAGTAAAAAGTTAGAAATTTATTAAAATATTAAATAATATGATAAGTATGATTAGTTTTCTAAAAAACTTTAGAAAATGTTTAGTGTATTTTTTACTCAACTAAATAATATTTAGTG
>KE372913.1:574006-608441 GCA_000418225.1 Zizania latifolia
ACGCGAGCGGGAGGCAAGACGTCACGCGGGCGGAACACGAAGGCAGAGGGACGGGCGAGGTGGCGCGCCACGCGTGGGCAGCAAGGCGGCGCATGCAGGAGGTGAGGCGGTGTGGCAGCACGTGGCGAGCGAGGCCCCCAATAGTTGAACTGTCGACAGAAGCCAAGATATCGATATTTAGAGTGTTGACAGAGGCTCTGTCAACAGTTTAAGTATCGACATATGTATATTTTTGTAGAATGTAGAGTGCGCTATCTAGATTTGCAATTCATGACAAAAATATTATTTACAAAAAATTTGTCCCCTGAGGCGTAAATCCGTACTGAAGATTTCATGTCGTGGAGAGGATAGGGTCCAAGAGGGATTTGTCTTCCAGGTTCGATACTTGAGGGGAGTTTGTGTTGGGCTCTAATGGATCTCTTAGACGGACTCCATGTACGATGTAGTTCCTGGAATTGTAAGGTCTTGGTCCAGGAAGGAGTAGTAGTGTAGGCTCAATAAGCAAGCCATTCTTCTCTTAAAGGCCGCCAGTTTCATCCATGGGCCATGGCCCTTTTGGCCTTTCATTCTGTCTCCTTCCGTCATCTCACAGAGACTTTGTTTTTTTTACATAAAGTTAATAAAGGTAAGGACTAAAAATGAAGTTTTACAGGGATGGAGGAAGTACTAGTGCATACCTCTTTATGATGTGCCCTGCTGTTCTCTCTGTGCTCACCTCGATCTACGCCTAATTTGTACTAATTGATTCCAAGCGAATGATATAAACTGCTATACTCCATGACGCATGAAGCACTGATACATGGACATGCAGCACAGCAGCAGGGTGAAGGACGAGTCGCTGGCGTCGCTGGTTCTGATTGATTACGACTCACATTTTTCTTTCGTCTAACGCAGAGAGAGGCCGTCGTGTATACAGCCATCGATCGATGCTTCATCCGCTTCAACCGTCTCGTTGTCTTGTCTTGTTCCAAGTCTTCGCTACAGAGTAAATCAAGTCTTGCTGTCAGCAGATCAGCTACTACAACCACTACATAAACTGTTCTTGTTCTTTTTTTTTCAGTCTTCCGGGAGAGCTGGTTAGCATGTCAGGATGCGCGTTGATGGGATTTGCCGAGAGAGGCTCTGCCCCGGTTTGGTGTGCTGGATCATCACTAGATCCATGCTTATACCGACCGATATACTCGTATAGTCAATATATGCATCTTGTGAATCTGTAATTATGTCATGGTTTGCTGACTTGCTGTCTCCTTCGTTTCCGGCCAAATGAGCATTACTCTGGTTTCATACTGTATGCATTACTCCAAAAAACAATGTAAGATCATCGAAGCATCTTCTGAAACAGAAGACTGCAAATTTTCTTTCTGGAGTTGTTGATCTACATTGACACCTTGTCATGCTGAGAAGGGAACACGCTGACACTCGTCGATTGCGACACCAGGGAGATATATACAGGCAAAGCAGCAAGCCTACCTATTACCTGACCAAATCCATACGGTCCAGTTAGACGCTGCCAAGCTTAGCAATCGGACTGGACTAGTTTTTCTTTTGGTTTCTATCCAGTCAACGTGGTTGGTCCGTCGGAATCACAATAGCGCTCGCCTAACCACACGAAGACATTGAACTTCACCACTACCAATTCACCAAATGCAATTACTCCCTTTAATGGCATGCAGGACAACCTACACGTAGTACTAGAAATTAAGTGCGAGGTCATTTAGGACAATTTACGGGACAGATTTCACCAACTTCTCTCTAAAGTATCAGTAATGGCAGAACAAGCCGACATCCTATCGTACCTGCAGGCTGCACCGAACGTTACTGCTAGCTCTCTCCTGCACGACGCGCCCCATGCTTTTCACGCAGCAAAGCGGCTATCTGCACAATACTCCAAACGTTCCCCGAGAAACTTGACTAGTTTCTGTTGAAAAAAAGTTCAGAGTTTAAACTTCGCCCTGACAAGTTCACATGCTCGAACTTCGATATCTTGATCAAGGTTTTTGTAAAGGTGGGGTTAGTTAGCGATTTGATTTTGGGAACAATTAAGCAGGCAAGCATTGCAATGTGCAAAAGGCACAAGTTGATTATGAGTGTGGAAAACTCGAATGTTCTTGGGCAGACAGGCGCTGCGTGGGCGTGAGTGGCAACTTGGCAGCTAAGATTCTTATCGGCTAACAACTTTCACTACTTTAACATGCAATCCGGGTACAGGTATCGATCAGTATACTCTATCCCAGTAGTCAGTAGAGATGTGCTCATTCGGAAAGTAAAAGTGAGCTTGTTTCTTGTGTACCAGAAGGGTGGAAGCGTCCAAACCGACCGCGTCGCAGGGCCGCGCGGCCGTCTGAATTCTCAAGTGGAATCATATCGTGGTTTTTATGAAAAAGGAGTCGCGTAAGAATGCAGCGTCGGGAGAACGCTTCAATCCGAGGCCACTAGTGGCAACGGGTTGTTCCTAAACCATAAACTCTTGTGACTTGCTCTCTCGGGCCTAATTTTAATCGTGGAAATGAGGCAAATGTATTCTTATCCTCATTCCCATCAGGCCTCGAATCTAGTAGGGTCTCATAGGGAGTAGACGGCGATGGACATCACATATCGCAATTTAGCGTGGGTTTGATTGAGCTACGTATTTTAAAAAAACCGATGTGTCCTGCAAGACGTAAAAAAGCTGAAAAGTTATGAAAGTTAGGGTGAAATTAACTTTTTAAATTTTTAATGGTATGGTAGGTAATTTTTGTAAAGTTTGATCTGAGAAACTGTGAAAGTTAAGGTATGAGTAATTTTCATAGCCTCTCTAGTTTATAGAGAAAAATGTTACAGCTTTTGAAGAAGCTAATTTATCCATGAACCTGTTTGGTTTGGTTCACTTTTCAGCTTCTCACCCAAAAAGCTAGTTGAAAAAGTTAAACTAAACACACCCTTAGTAGGTGATGATAGGCAGTGAGCACGACTAGTCCTCACCAAATACCTGTCTCTATCGGAAAACTATCACTCTAAATACGTATGGTTTACTTAGTCAGGCTGGTTACCGGTTATGAGTGGATTGTTAGTAAGTAGTAACTGCAGTAAACTGGTCAAAATTTGACAATCAAAATTTAAATTCAAAAAATTGAACTGAACAGCTGTTCAATGGTTTGTCTTGGTTACCGCTTATTTAGAATAGTTACAAACGTTGGTTACCGACTAGTTTGTTGTTGGTAATGGATCGGCTAGAACCGATCAGTTTGCATAAAAACGATATGTTTTTTAAAAAATTAAAGAAAAATAGAGAAAATATAGATAAATCCATAACAAAAAATAAAAATTGGGAAAATATAGAAAAATGTAGAAATGCAAAGAAAATTTGTAATATAATTATAAAAAAGCATCTGGAATGATATTTATTATGTTTGGGTTGAATTAAATGCTAGAGTATCTCAAATTTAATAATATATTTTTTGTGAAAAAAAGATAAAACATTGGCAATGACACGCTATTGGGCCAAGCCATTTTCAAAATTTGTATCGGTGTTGTTGTGTTTCAAAACTATTCTAAATTTCAATATTTTCGGAAAATAAATTCATCGAAAAGCATCACAGATCACCTATTATTTATACTAAATTTTAAACCGAACCAGCCGGTTTGTGCCTACCGGCCGGCTCCGGACGGTCCTTCAACATTCACACGGATTTTGGGTAAAAACAATGGGCGAATTCCCGGGCGTTGGAAAGCTGCATCTGTCTTTGGGTTTTGAAATGGAGACAACTCTTTCGGTTGGAGGCGTTTTCATTTTCTGAAAAAGAGACGGCCCTTTTTCCAGCTTGGAAGAAACGTGCGATCGGTAGCGCGTGCGACTTTGCTTAACACGGTGGTCATCATGCGCATTAACTCATCCATTTAAAACCAAATCTCAGCAGAATTTAAAACTCAAATCTTGTAGACCCCAGAAGATATCAATATTTAAATCAACGGCTACAATGCAAAACACGCCAAAACTCGTGATGAATTCGAACCAAATCTGACAGATACACGGACGCACGCTTCTCACGCTAGCGAGACATTGGTGGGCCCTCCCTGTCAGCGAGACGCCCGCGCCTCTATAAAGCGGCGGCCTTTGGGTGGCACCTCTCCTCGCATCAGAGTGCAAGTCCAGAGCAGAGCAGAGCAGAGCGGCGAAGATGTTCGGGCTCGGGCACCACCACCACCAGCCGGCGCCGGCGCCGGTCGACCCCAACCAGATCTTCAAGATCTTCTGCCGCGCCGGCGAGAACTACTGCCTCACCGTCCGCGACGGCAGCGTCGTGCTTGCTCCCATCAACCCCAAGGACGAGCACCAGGTTTGTTTTCCATTTCATTGCCGCAGAGGCGCCGACCTGGTTGATTCGTAGCAAAGATGTGATGATGACGACGACGCCTGTGTGCGTGTAATGCAGCACTGGTTCAAGGACATGCGCTTCAGCACCAAGGTGAAGGACGAGGAGGGCATGCCGGCGTTCGCGCTTGTGAACAAGGCCACCGGGCTCGCCATCAAGCACTCGCTCGGCCAGTCCCACCCGGTAATAATTGAATGATAGATTTTGCTAGCCATGGATCATGGATGGGATGGTGAGTTGGTGACTTCGATTTGTGCATTTCGGTCGCGTATGTGCAGGTGAAGCTGGTGCCGTTCAACCCGGAGTACGAGGACGAGTCGGTGCTGTGGACGGAGAGCAAGGACGTCGGCAAGGGCTTCCGCTGCATCCGCATGGTCAACAACACCCGCCTCAACTTCGACGCCTTCCACGGCGACAAGGCCCACGGCGGCGTGCGCGACGGCACCACCGTCGTGATGTGGGAGTGGTGCAAGGGGGAGAACCAGAGCTGGAAGATCCTGCCCTGGGGCCCCGAGGCGCACGCTTCCTCTCCCGGCGCCGGCACCGCCTGCACCATCGGCGGCGCCCCTGTGCACACCGTCCGCGTCTTCTGCGCCGCCGGCGAGGACTACTGCCTCACCGTCCGCAACGGCACCGCCTGCCTCGCACCCAAGAACCCCAGGGACGACTACCAGGTACCCCCAAACACCGTACCTACTCGATCTACTAGTTTATTCGGCTTGCTTGACCTTGACGCTTGATATCTCCATGTGCAGCACTGGATCAAGGACATGAGGCACAGCACCAAGGTGAGGGACGAGGAAGGGTTCCCGGCATTCGCGCTGGTGAACAAGGTCACCGGCGAAGCCATCAAGCACTCCACCGGACAGGGCCACCCGGTAAGCCAGCAATCACGCGCTCCCATCGATCTCAATCTGCTGAGAAAACCGGCAAAAATAAATCTTTGAATCGCAATGGACGACGTGGTCTGAGCAGGTGAAGCTGGTGCCCTACAACCCGGAGTACCAGGACGAGTCTGTGCTGTGGACTGAGAGCAAGGACGTCGGCAAGGGCTTCCGCTGCGTCCGCATGGTCAACAACATCTACCTCAACTTCGACGCCTTCCACGGCGACAAGGACCACGGCGGCGTCCACGACGGCACCGAGATCGTGCTCTGGAAGTGGTGCGAGGGTGACAACCAGCGCTGGAAGATCCTCCCCTGGTGTAAGTGCTAAGCTGTAATTAATCTTGAAACACCAAATGCACAATGCCACCACCGATTGCTCACATTTCGATTGATGCTTGCGTGTGCAGAGATGTGGCATCTACCCACAGTGCAGCTGCATTTCCTGTCCTCGTCGTCTGCTGCTGCTACCTAATAATGCGAGCTGCTATCGAAATAAAGACTGTGTGTGTCATGTCAGTCAGTGTGTCCCTTGGTGAGCCAGCGTTGTTCATCGTTCATCGGAGGAAGGAGCGAGTGACTGAGTGAGTGGTGTTGAGGAGCAGGGGCCCTGATTCTGAAATAAGATGCAAATAGCACAACCTATCGGCTATCCTGCTGATTTCTACTGCTAGGGCACTGTTCTCTGTACTGCCCTATGTCTGGTGAATGAATTATGAATGGCTCACTTGTCTGGACTTTGCTACTGTGAATCTGTGACGCTGCTGAAAAAATGTCGTTGTACAGTTCGAGCCATAATCACGAACAACGACATCGAATTTGGGTCTGAACAGCTCCATTGAAAAGATGTACAAATGGTTTTTAATGCTCTTTTGGTCCAAAGCGCCGTGCTGAAGCCAGGGTTGCAACTTCGATCCCTAAAATTTTGGATTGTGGTAGCTTTTCATAATAGTATTTCATATGGAAGGCTTCTAAATTCACCTATCGAAATATTTTCAGTTTTCCAGCAGAAAACTATCGACAATGTTTGCCGAATGGCGACAAAAATTTGGGGAAATATGTGGTTGTTTGATACAAATAATATATGGATCATGTAAATCTACGACAACTATGGTCGGAATAACAAATATTCAAACCTAATTATTTTGAGTGTGAAATCATCAAATATTCGAAAAGCAAGTGGGTTACGTGCTAAATGGGCCTCACTGTGATTTGGACTGGGGCGGCCACATCATCACTGCGATTGATGTGCCGGCCCGTTTATAGCTGGGAATGCCGGCCTTTTAAGCCGGTAAATTAATTTTCTGGGCCTAATCAATAGTACGAATATGTATGCAGGAGTACATCGTATACAAGAGAGTTTTGTTGCTCTTGTTACGTGCAGCATATATTTTTCTGCTTGATCACAACGCAGCAGCAGTTTCATGCAGTACGTGATAGATTAGATTAGATGCGTTCGTGGAGGCACTGCTTTTGCACAACGACTATAAAACCGAAGCTGGTGCCTTACAACCCGGAGGTGCTGGACGAGTCGGTGCTGTGGACGGACAGCATGCAGGGACGTCGGCAATGGCTTCCACGGCGGCGTCCGGGTTCGTTAGATTAGCCTTGTAGCGCCAATCTCACATGTTATTATCGTGAGGACTTTGAAGCTCTAATACAATTTATTTCCATTAAAAAGAGTTTTAGCATCTTCGAGAGAAGCTCCCTAAATTTTAGGAATTTTAACTAAAAAATTAACTCCAACAGATACTCCAAAAGACTCCCAAAAATAAGGCGCTCCCTAAATCTTTATCCATCCACCCTACTTATAGGGAGTGACTCTCATTCTCTATCCGCTCTGGTCTCACCCGTCGGTGATACAAGAGATACAAATAAAAGAAAAGATGAGATATTTAATAAGTTTGGTCCACATGTTGATGATACAAGAGTAAAATATAAGGAATATGATACTGAGAGTCTGCTGAAGAGTAATAATAAATAAGATTTAGAGATTAAATTTTATTAGGAGAACTCTCTATAAGAGATTTTGGAGAAAAAAATAGCAACTCTCCTGGAGATGCTCTTATCGATTTAGTTATTTCCCGATAAAAAATATTGGTCAGTGATCCCAGCTTGTTAAGCAAAGTTGAGTTTTGAGGACAAATCCGAAAGTCTGGTAATCACATCGTAATGGCCCTAGATCTCATAATGGGCCGTATTGAATGCTCGCTGTTCCGAGTAAAATGTCAGGTTCGTATGGGCTGGGCTATAACTACGTCTTTTCCTTGGGCCGGGTTGATGCACCCACCGCCCTAGCAGAAGACCCTTCCTGACTTCCTCCTCTGTTTATCCCCAACAAAGAAGAACAACAGAGCATCTTGCAGATTGCGTCGGTGTTTCCACAGATCCTTGTCATCTTCTCCCACAAATCATGCATGCAAGCTATATACTGTACTTGGTCTCCTTGGTTTGTGGCTTTGTGCCCTCACTCTTGAGATAGACGATGGCTATGCTGCTAGTCTAGCCACTGGATCGCATACAGGGGTCAAACACTGAAAACAAGGGCGTCCAATTTGTCTGCAGCTAGCAAGAACACGTACACGCGCGAGCTCAACCGTCCAAACGTAGCGGTCAAACGCAGAATCCATGGTATTACCGGTCAGTGCATGGTTAGCTTTTTCAGGGCGCACGAACGAACGCATGCGCCACCGATGAATGTGCTTCTCCTGCTACTTTCGTCAGACAATTCCTGCGCCCATCTGATTAGTTATTCTGTCATTGACGAACTATTTATGTTGTTGGTATTGGCACGGCTGTTTCTGCCAGTGTAGCACGCAGATTTGCAAGCCACAACTATGAAAAAATTAACCTTGGATACAAATATTTGTTAGATTATTCATTTGAAGTAATAGATAAATATCGCTGATTAGCTCAACAGGTGGTGCTGGACATGCTGATTCACTTATTTCGCTCTGGCTATTCCTATACACTCGGTTTGATGTGTTGTTATCTTTTTTCTATATACTCATACCTAATATTATCGTTATTTTTTAAAGATTTGTGTATGTTAATGTGAGATGCCTAATAAATATTTCTATCCAATGTTAATTTTTTATTTAGACTGTGATGTTGTGACATAAAAATTTAAAATAATTTCAGATAAAAATATAATATTTGTTCAAAGTTTAGGTGAGATACCATATAACTTATATGACACTGGTGCATATAATTTTTTTCCCACAACTATACCATATTAACACATCATCGATTCTTACATAGGCTGGCCACCGACTAAGATCCTTGCTGGAGTAGCTAGCTAAGCACCATATTAATCACGCATTAACTTAATCCACAGTATTGCACTCCCTTCGCACCGTAACGTTAGACTATAAATTTTGTGTTAAATATAACAAAATAGTACAAATAAAAGATAATTTTTATCTCTAAATTACTCATACTACACTGAACTTGTTTATCTATTACTCTACCTAACTATTCTCGGTTCTACACTCTCTCACACTAAAAAATATAGTATAATCTACTTATACATATTCTTAATATACGTGCTCAAACCTAAAACTTTCTATTTTATATGGTTTCTTAATTTTTAACATTTTAGACAAGTCACAAATTAAGAAATAATTAATTAGTGTGTATATATTATGTTTTGTCTATATTAACTATTGTTGTATCGTACTTATAGTTAATTAGTTTACATATATATATATATAGGGATATATAAGTTGAAAGTAACATCTTAATCACTAAAACATCAACAATTAATATCCAACAACTATAAGCCTAAAAATCATTTTTTTGACATTCTAGACAAGTTTTCCCAAACAAAATAATAATAATTAATTAGTGTGTCTATATTATGTTTTGTCTATATTAAATATTGTTACATTGTACTTATAATTAATTAGTTTACATATATATAGGGATATATAAGTTCAAAGTAACCTCTTAATCACTAAAACGTCAACCATTAATATCCATCAACAATATATATATACGCCCATTAATCCCAGGTCTAGTGAAGTCATGTTACTTCATAAGAAAGTAGGAGTACGTTGTTAGGTAGAATATACATATGCAAGTTGATGGCAACAAATTGAATGTCCACATTTTATATATGTTTCGACAAAATTATACTGCTAGCACGAAGCATATTTTGGCGACAATGACGGAGTGGTTTTAGAGAAATGTCGTGTCAATGCCACGTACGTTCAATCATGCGTGCAACCAACCTATCATCAGATCACGCCAATTCTCAATTAGTAAAAAATGGAAATAGAGAATATTGGCAAGAGCAAAGATCGAGATCGTTAATTGCCACATGTATTCTAAAGAATCTAAGTATCAGCAAGCCAGCTATAATAATGCAAAATGCCTACTAGTTTATCTCCTTAATTTTTTCTTTTGGAAATTGCCATTAAATGGAGTACATGCACCTGAATTTTGTTGTTAGTTTCTTAATTAATTATTACATTTCATTGAGTTGTTGTGGTAGCATATTTAATCCTTTGAACATTGCTAGCTCCCCCAATGAATCAATGATGCTCAGTTTTAGCTACCATGCATGCAAAATGTATTATAGTAGTTGGGTACTATAATTTTATACAAATTGCGGTGGAAAGATATCACACATGTTACTGTCGTAGTACATCTGAAGACATATCAACTCTGCTTTCTTATCTACAACTTATAAGCTCAAATTTAAATTTTATAATTAATAGTATATTTCTATATTATTTTATATTTTTATTGGGGGTTTTCTGTCATTTTTTAATCATAGTTGTTAGACTGCTAAAAATACAAAAATACTAGTATAAAAAATTATCATAAAATAATTAGTTTTCGTGGCTAGTTTATGTGTGTTTGACTTGTAATCCACAATCAAATTAAGCTTGTTCAATTGGCCTTTCTTTCAGCTGTTGTGATGACGGAGAAAGAACAGTTGAATACTGCTGCCAATGATGAATTGATACAGAATTATGGTCAACTTATTTTCATCCACCCTTCGTAGTTGCCGTAGCGTAAAATTTATGCTTAACAGGTTTATTTAGCCTCGAAGAGCTATTGATTGCGAAGTGATTTTTATACTGGTTCAGACTTCAGACTGTCGTATAATAACCCTACATCCAATGTGTAATATTATCTTATATTATAATATTGAGTCCCGACCCCCCTTCCTCCTATAGAGAAGGGGGTATTTATAGACAAAATACAACAGGAAGATACTAATTTACCCTCTAGTTATAACCGTCATTATTAACTCTATCCACAAGACTTCGTAGGGGCAAAATAGTAAACCCTCGTGTGAATACTGTAAAGTACATGTCTTATCATAGAGGACTGAAGCCCCTGGTGAAGGGGGCTCCAAATCTGATGAACGGGGGCTCCGAACCTGGGCTCCGAACCAAGTGAAGGGGGGCTCTGAATTTGGGCTCCGAACCAGGTGAAGGGGGGCTTCGAACCTGGGCTCCGAACCTGGTGAATGGGGCTCCGAACCTGGGCTCCGAACCAGGTGAAGGGAGACTCTGAACCTGGGCTTCGAACCTGGTGAAGGGAGGCTCCGAATCTGGGCTCTGAACCAGATGAATGGGGGCTTCGAACCTGGTGAAGGGGGGCTCTGAACCTGTCTTCCAGTCGGAGCCTAGAAGTACTCGGAGGATGCTTCGAAATTTGATGTCTCTTGATCAGCTCTTGGTCAATCTTTAAGTACAGCGAGAGTTATTCCCTCCAACAGTAGCCTCTCGCATATGGCCCTTCGAATGTAGGGATGAGATGCGCTCTAGATCTAGCTGTACTTCAGGTGTGGGCAAACCTGCACTTCATGCATTAGCGTTATTTATTTTAGATGGGAAGCAATACTTCAAAATTTGTGATAGACGAAGCCATGCTTCAAGATTTTTTTATCACAGCGGAATAAATATGGTTTAGACTTTCGTGATGCCCAAATGGCTAAGAAGTAGCCGAGGTGGCTGAAAAATTATTAGCTTCGATATAGACAAAACCCCTTGCGTTTCTTTGCCGTCATAAGGTTTGATCGGCTTCGACAATGTAATGGTTAAAATACTTATGTCCTAGGAGGACGCTGGATAGGCTCTTGAAGCCTTTGACAACGAATGGGTCCAGTATCAAAAGCGCGAAGCCTTTGTGGCTAAAACTATTGCGGGCCCTTGATTTTCTATGAGGTTTTGATAGCATTTTTTGTTTTGAACTACAATGTATTCGGTTTTATTGTAACTGAAGTATGTTTATTTGAGCACTTCATACTTTGTAATTCGAGCCATATTTGAACAAATGTGTTTTCGTTGTATCCTTATGCTCGAAGTGTATTTAGTGTTTGTCATTTTATTTATTTATTTATTTTTTATAAAAGCACACTCCGAATGCATATGCACTTATTGCTCCGTGCGCGTGTTGTGAGCACTCTTTATGCATTGTTACTGTGCTTTGATGCGGAATATGTTGATTTTTAAAGCAAGGCTTCACGCGGTTTTGTCGCTTTGGGACCTTGGGGTATGCATCGAGCTGTTTATTGTAACCCTGCGTTTTTATCTCATCGGGCCCAGAGACTTCGCAAGGTGACAATATTAGATCTTGTTATATTGATGTTTTTAGGGAACGAAGTGATGCTTCGAACCCAGGGTTGTTGAGGACCCGGAGACATGTATGGAAACATTGGATCGAGATACAGTGGCCATTCGAGGGGTCCCGAGAGTGGCACGAAGCGATCGAGAGCGTTTTGAATGCACATGTTGGCTGTTGCGAAAGTGCAGTTTCTAGGTTCTAACTGCTGCCGTTTAACTTACACTATGAGGATATGCTTCGGTTTTGTAGTGGACAAAACAATGCATCGGTTTTGACGAAGTAGTTCTTTGATTTTTTATTTCCCTCTTTTTTTAATAGACGAGGCAGTGCTTCGGTTTTTTTTAAGGAATGAAGCGATGCTTCAGTCTTCTTTTCTAATGACGAAGCGATGCTTCGGTTTTCTTTTGTAAATGACGAAGCAATGCTTTGGTTTTTTTTAAATGACTAAGCGATGCTTCGGTTTTCTAGGAAGCTAAGCAATGCTTTGAACCATGGGGCGCTTGGGACATCGAAGACACGTATCGAGGCAGGCTCGAGATACAGTAGTCTCGATTTATATTGCTTTAGGCCCGGAGGTATTGTGAAGCAATAATGGTGGAGCGGATCACACCGATATTTTTTTAGGAAGCGAAGCAATGCTTCGAACCAAGGGACGCTTGGGATCCGGAGACACGTATGCCTCTGTTTATATTACTTCGGGCCCAGAGGCGCTGTGAAGTAATAATGGTGGAGCGAATCACACCGGTATTTTTTAGGAAGCGAAGCAATGCTTCGAACCAAGGGGCGCTTGGGACCTGGAGACACGTATGCCTATGTTTATATTACTTCGGGCCCGGAGACGCTGTGAAGTAATAATAGTGGAGCGGATCACATCGGTATTTTTTAGGAAGCGAAGCAATGCTTCGAACCAAGGGACGCTTGGGACCCGGAGACACGTATGCCTCTGTTTATATTACTTCGGGCCTGGAGGCGCTGTGAAGTAATAATGGTGGAGTGGATCACACCGGTATTTTTTAGGAAGCGAAGCAATGCTTCGATGTGTTGTGTATTTGTAAGCGTGTCAGCTTTATGTTTAGAAAACAAAGCCATGCCGAGTCGGATATTTTGGTAGCAGTTTGAAAATTCATTTTACGGGGTTGTCGAAGCCATAAAAGTGTAACGATATGTTCTCCGCTAGGTTAAAATTGCCCAGAACTGATTTATATGCGAAGTCACTCCATGGAGTGACGTTAATTACCTTTGATCGCAGCGATCCTTACCTCACAAGGCGCTTTGGAGGAAACTCTAGAGGTCCGGAGACCTTGGGCCGAAGGGAGGACTACGGTGGCTCCACAGCCCCTGAGAAACCCTTGGGAAGCCTTTGGAAAGACTCTGAGAAGCCTCTGGGAAGCCCCTAGGAAGCCTTAGGCCGAAGGGGGCTTCCTAGGCTGAAGGGAGGTCTGCAGAGGACCCCGAAGCCCTTGGAAGCCTCAGGCTGAAGGGAGGCTTCCCAGACCGAAGGGAGGCCTGCGGAGGGCTCCGAAGCCCCTGGGAAGCCTCAGGCCAGAGGGGGCTTCCCAGGCTGAAGGGAGACCTGCGGATGGCCCCAAAGCCCCTAGGAAGCCTCAGGCCGGAGAGGGCTTCCCAGCTGAAGGGAGTTCTGTGGAGGGCCCCGAAGCCCCTAGGAAGCCTCAGGCCGGAGGGGGCTTCCCAGGCTGAAGGGAGGCCTGCGGAAGACCCCGAAGCCCCCGGGAAGCCTCAGGCCGGAGGGGGCTTCCCAGGCAGAAGAGAGGCCTGCGGAGGGCCCCGAAGCCCCTGGGAAACCTCAGGCCGGAGGGGGCTTCCCAGGCTGACCGGAGAGGGCTTCGAAGTTGACTGTGTAGGTTATGGTAGAGAGGCTAATTTAGAACTAAGTTCCTCACGGACGGCGCCAACTGTTGTAGCATAAAATTTACGCTTAACAGGTTTGTTTAGCCTCGAAGGGCTACTGATTGCGAAATGGTTTTTATACTGGTCCAGGCATCTAACTGTCGGATAGTAACCCTACGTCCAGTGTGTAATATTATCTTATATTACAATATTGGGTCCTGACCCCCTTCCTCCTATAGAGAGGGGGGTATTTATAGGCAAAATACAACAGAAAGATATTAATTTGCCCTCTAGTTACAACCGTCATTGGTGACTCTGTTCACAAGACTTCGTAGGAGCAAAATAGTAAACCCTCGTGTGAATACTGTAAAGTACATGTCTTATCAGAGATGACTGAAGCTCCTGGTGAAGGGGGCTCCGAACCTGGGCTTCGAACCAGGTGAAGGGGGGCTCCGAACCTGGGCTCCGAACCAAGTGAAGGGGCTCCGAACCTAGTGAAGGGGGGCTTCGAACCTGGGCTCCGAACCAGATGAATGGGGGCCCCGAACCTAGGCTCCGAACCAGGTGAAGGGAGGCTCCGAACCTGGTGAAGGGAGGCTCCGAATCTGGGCTCTGAACCAGATTAATGGGGGCTCCGAACCTGGGCTTCGAGCCAGGTGAATGGGGGCTCCGAACCTAGTGAAGGAGGGCTCTAAACCTAGACTCCGAACCAGGTGGAAGGAGGCTCCGAACCTGTTGAAGGGGGCCTCCGAACCTGTCTTCTAGTCGGAGCCTAAAAGTACTCAGAGGATGCTTTAAAATTTGATGTCTCTTGATCAGCTCTTGATCAATCCTTAAGTACAGCGAGAGTTATTGTCCCCAACGGTAGTACTGTATATTTCAGTTTGATTAGAAAAAGCAGGCAGAAAGTTGTCTTTCGTCGACAGCATCAATTCTTAAATTATAGTATACAATCACCATCGTTTTTAAATTAGCCACAAGATAAGATGGATTGAAGCGTACAAGCTACTCCGTTGTTTGGATACATCCCACGTCCCATTTCCCTTCTTATGGGTGACGTTATGTATTTGTCCAGGTTAGCACCCGCGCGCAGAGATCGAGGCGCTGAAAGTAATCGACAGAAGGAAAATTTTACTGAGTTATCAAGAAAGTACCATAATTTTTAACATTAATTTTAGTTCTCGTCGATATCTCAGATACTAAAAGGTATCAAAATTAATATTAAAATTGTGTACCTCCTCAAAGACTGTAAAATCACTCTTGAAAAAAACATTATCTCTGTTCCAAAATATAAATTATTTATGTTTTTAAAAAGTTAATATTTGTAATTTTAATTAATAATTAAGCTAAAAATATTTAGGTTTATTGTTATTATATGTTATATAGTTATATTAATATGCAAAAGTATTTTTATATATTGTTATCTTAATAATTTCCTACATTAAAAACTACTCCGTATGTTAAAACACATATGTATATTATATTTTGAAAAGGGATGTGGTATATTGTTGTAACTAAACGTGGTTTCATTTGAAAATGGATCAGTGCAAACAAATAAAGTATTTTGTGTCAAAGTGAACCGCGCATTTTGTAAGGTGTACAAACGTAGTAGCATGCAGCTAAATGTTCAGAGTTCTGACAAAAAGAGAGATGCTAGCTAGGCTGTAATGCACACCGGAAACAAGTCGTGTACAGCTCGAGACGACGCACATACTGGGCTGCTAGCTACGTGCATGCATAGCCGGCCAGCCCAGCATTTGGATGTGATAAGATGTGTGTGCGCGTGCATGGTGCGTCATGGCGTTGGCTTCTCTTGTTGGCAACGAGTTGCTTCTCTGTGTTGGTGAAGCACACGTAGAGCTAGATCCACAATTTGCGAATTTTACGAATTAAATTAGCAGCTGCTCCTACGATAGTAGCACTTTAATGCCCATGACTACGACATTATGTATGGTACGCACATATATATTTGCATGGTTAGCGATCATCAAGGGGCTTAATTAACAATTAGCTATCTATGAATTATGGCGGACGTCACCGTCCTTGAGTTAGCTGCATTCATCAGCCATGCATACATCAGAATTCAGATCTATATAGCCAGAAACCATGCATGAGCTTGGCAGGTAGCTAGCTTTTCTGTGTACGTGCTGCATATGGTAGTGGTACTGCTACCATCAAATCAACGGTGAGCAGCCCAGATCTTGCACCATTCCTCGTCGATTCATGGATGTCCTACGTACACAGCTAGCTAAAGCAAGCATAGAGGCATATCTTGATACTTGTTGATAGCAGCAGCACGTATGTTGCTATGTTGTCGATGATAGATATTATTCAACACAAGGCTGGCTGGCTGCTGAATGACGACGAACCGATCGATGTCACCCCTTGGACCAGTCTTTGGTAGTGCAATTATTGGCTATTGCCAATTGCCATGCATGGATCCTCCTTCAATAAAATGATAAGCACTGCCACCCATTAATTAACTAGATTGCTAGGCTCCAAATTAGTTCGTCCTTACATGCATGACTTGATGCTAAAGGAATGTCACGCATGTGTACTCCTACTGCATACACATACTATCTAGCTCCATTCTAAATTACAAAACGTTAACATAGACCTTCGACTATTAATTTGTTTTTACTGTATTATAAATAACTATAAAAGTTAATATCATATTAAAATACTTATAAATATAGGATGGATATGATGTACCACACTAAACTTATATGTTTTTAATTTAATTTTTAATTAAGCATTATTTTCATTAAAAATAGACGTCTTGTATCAACGGAGAGCTAGAGCACTTATTTATCTACTCTACTGCCGACATATCTCTTTTGCAGTGTGCATGAAATAGGCGCAGGATGGCTAGGGCCTCAAGTATAGCTCCTTACCCTTTTTTTATATGAAATTATTATTTATTGTTTTAAAATTTTAAATAATATGTTAAAAATAATTAGATCAACTTTATACGTTAAATATTTTTGGTTCAATCTCCGATAGTGTGTACGGGTGGACATGCATTCAGGTATCTATTCATTCAATGAATCAATGGACAAACTAATTAATTAACACGCAGCAGCAGCAGCAGCTAGCTAGCTAGCGGACCATACTAACGTGTAACTAAACATGTTGCCTGTGAAACGTGACACGCGTGCGTGGGTGCGTGCATGGAACGTGACTTATATTAGCGTATTTATAGAAAACAACACGCCTACTAGAATATGCGCGCGCATGAGAGCACGACTGGTTCAGAGGAGAAATCGAAGGCGAGGAACTGGAAGTGGCCGTGACTTAACTCACACGTGTTGATCAGCCCTGGCCCTGCCGTGCCCGCGTACTGTAACATTAATTGCGTGTGCCGTCCTCGCCAAGCTAAATCAATAATTCAACTGGTTATTACCGCTGCTGCTTTTGTCTTAAGCCCCAGAAAATCAGAGCATCTATCTATCAATTAAATAATTAAAACAATAGAAAATGAAACATCCACGTTTCGTTCTCAAGCGTTGAAACTACCACATTAATGGGAGAAAAATATGTACACGGTTGATTATAGGTGAGTCCATATTATAATGCTTTAGATTAAACAAAGATAAATTCCATATAAAATATGGTTTTAATTGTAGGAAATTATTATTAAGATAAGGCATATTAAAATGTCCTTGTAGGAGTAGAACACGAAATACAATATTATCTAAAATTTGGAATGAAAATAAAACAAAATCACTAGTCTGATTTCAATTTGAATTCTAAAGTAAAATACTCAATCAATAAATGCAGGATAAAATAAATAATAATGATAAATTTGTAAGATGTCCATATCCTAAATACGTTTGGTAAGTAGTCCACACCAAAATACAATTTATACATATCTAAGGTTAATATTTAAGAACATTAAAAAGGGTCCATGTAAAATAACATCCAACAATAATTTAAGTTTGAAATTAAAAAGTAAAACAATACTTGATATATCTTATTTTTTTCAATTCCATGCATATTAATCCTTAAAAACTGAAATTAAAATAAATAATACAAATGTGTAGCAAAAAGAAAGTAAACACTAGCAACTACGGATGTACGCAAATTTCAAATTAGCAAGGTAATTAGGCAGCGTACATCATCGGTCATTATCACGCATGCATACTTAATCGTATCATTAGCAGGAGTCCCTGACGACCTAACCACTGTTACGTAAAAAATGCAACGAAAGCATGGATGTGCTCCTCTTTGATCTCACAGCGATAGATATGATGATCGGTTAATTTCAGATTGATTAGGGCATGTATAACCCATAGATAGCTGTCGTCTATAAGTTTTTAGAATTTACAACACAGACAATTAAATAGACAATAAGTACAATCCGTAAACAGAGACTATTTATTTAGATGTCTATAAATTATTTAATACTTGTATGTATGTAGTCATGATCAGTCATGAATATCATTCCTATATACCGTTGTGTTGCTAGTAGATACAAAATAGATCCTTCAATATAAATGATATATTATATATATATAATATAATATAATATATTTTTCATAAATCAAATATTTTTTCATACAATGTGCCGAAATCACCAAATTCAGCTAATTGACTGAAAAACAATGAAATTGATAATTTCATATTTCTTACTCACTCACATGTGCAAGTGCACAACAGTTGCCACAACAATCCTGAGCAAATCATCAAAATTAAGTGCACAGCTGTCAACTATGCGTGGGAGCACGAGCTCTTGTTGTCTCTTCACCAAGAGACGGCTTGCTTCTCTGTCTTCATTTACTGCTGCTCGCCGCACGCCGTTGTACATGCCCTTATCCGCCAGCTGCGTCCAAGCAAATTATTGGCCGGCATCTCTTCTCTCTTATTCAATTAGCGACGATGATTACTCTAATTAAGAACGTTCTCGGTTCGATTAACGAGGTTTATTGCCGTTTTTGTTCCTGTACTGTACCTATTCGAAGTGACCTACTATACATATATTTGCCCTAATTATATGTATTCTCCGCCGGACCTGGAAACACTACAATTATTCAATACGTCCGTTTCATATTATAAGTCGAATATCTTTTTTATAGCTAAAATCTTTTATCTTAAATTTTTAAAAAATATATTAACATTTATAATATCAAATAAATACAATTTTAATATAAGTTTATGGGTAGATTTAATAAAGCTAAGTTAATAATGTAATTATTGGTTTGGTATATTTTTGATAAAAATGGTTACAATTATAAAAGTCTGGCTAAAAAAGCCCAATGAGAAAGAGTTATAATATGTAACGGAAATAATGTGTGTATATATGTTAATGCATGCCATGTGCTCGCCGGCCAATGGATCGATCTGGTGTGACGCAAGCGCGCGAGGGGACCGGCACCGGCCCTCGCCTCGCCGCGTTCGGTGGAGAGAACGCACGCCGGATTAACTGTGGGCGCGCAGTGGAATTAACCCGTCCGGTTTCACCGGCCCAACCAAGCTCCTAACGCTCCTAACATGTGTAATACCATTGCACTATATTTACTACCGCTATGCATTTACACAATTACAGTACCGGGTAGTACATGAACAGGACTACAGGAGGAGTCGGTCTGCATGGATGCACGAACCTTAATGAGCTTTTCCGACACGAGATTATTTGGCTCCTCCAGCTGAACCTCGTTACTTGCTCCTTCATGTGTCGTCTTGAATTCTAGCTCTAGCTGCATGGTGCCGCCGGCAATCAGTGGAGTGGTACTAGTAGCTAGTACTGATTTCTCTGATGATATGCTTTTTGTATGCGGTACTGGAGAATGAAAAAAGCCTGAAAACTCGGATATACAGATCACGGGTCGCTGTATTTTTCAGAGAGGATGCATCCATGATTTTTATACATTAGTAATTGTTAATTCAGAAAAAAGTATAATTGAGACTCCAACCGAGTAGAATTCATTTTTTAATAATTAAATATTATAATTACTAAATTATGGAAAATATATGCAACTAATATTGTACACTCTGAGTACAAAACGAAATTGATTAATTATTAAATTATGAAAAATTATAATTGAGATTACAAACTGGGAATAACTAGATATTATTAATTATAAATTTAAGAGGCCTTTTAATCGCACGAGTTAACTCACTAGTATGCTTAATTGACCTTGCTCATCCTATCAGTTGGTCACCTAAAACCGTTGACTATGCATGCACTTGCTACACACGAAGAACAGATGTCTGCAGGATTTGGTAAAAAAGGACGATCCAGACTCACCACAACTTTGACCGGGAAAAAAGGACGATCAACAAAATACTTAATATCAGAAGTAGTATTCCTATCCTTAAAAACAGAGACGAGTAGAGTACTCTAGCTAGCTAATCAATAATTAAATAACCAACAAATTAAGGATCGATGATATGATGGGGCGGCGTCTGCTGTTGAGCCGTGACAGTAGACTAGCAAATGCAATTAAGCACATCACTAGCTCAACCGACGTCAACAGCTACTGCCTGTCCTGCTGGAGCTGGAGCTGGAGCTACATCGTTGCATGAATGCATGGCCTGGCAGCAGATCATCAATGGTGGTCAAAAATCTCCTCGTAAGGGTGCATTAAGCAGCTGAAGACAACACGTTGGAGTGAGCTGGAAGACGCGTGCAGCGCAGAGGAATCTCGTCGATCGCATGCGGCATCACATGGAGACCGCTTCTTCCTCCCTTAAAACTCTGGTCGGTTCTCTTTGAGCTGCAGCTCTAACTGACACCAAAAACAGCGCACAGACAGTACTGCCGCCGTTCGTTTCATAGATTCTGCTTTGCATGCAGTGAGTGGGTTACACCGTTCCTTCATCCACAACTGAAAATATCCTGCTCTGCATGACACTGAAAAAACTATGCTACTACAGTGCTACTGCAACAGCTGAATGTGCTGCCAGCTAAAACTGTATCTGCTAAGATACCATGCACTACTCTTAACTCTGCCCCCTGCGATAGATAGTAAGATCTTGATTTGGATCAATGCTACGGATGGCCGGGAAGAGAATGTATATATATCACGTAACAAGGAATCGATGGCCGTTATTGCTGGGTAAATTCTCAAGGGAGAAGGCTTTCTCATCTGCCATGTACTTCCATGTTTGTTTCGGCCCTTTGGGATTAAGCAAATTAAAAAAACCCTTTTTGGCCGGCCTGCCGGCGATCATGGCAAACCACAGCAAATTGGAGTTTTAAACTGGCCGGGCTTTGGAGTAAAACATTTCCAGAGAATATTCTGCTGCTGGGATTTCAAATGTCACGTTGGATTTTTAATAGCCTGAAACTTTCATTTCAATTCATCCGTGACCTTGAAGAGGTATCAGCTATGGATGGAAGGCACAGTGTTGCTGTCAAAGAATGATAAGGAAGACTTCTCTGCTTCCAAACTGATAATGCGGTGACAGTCTGACAGAGATAGATTCTCTCTTGCAGCTTCTTGCACTAGCAAATTAGCCCACGATAATTGTTGTCTCAGTGAACAATTGTAGACTCGAATTTATCGTTTCATATGGACGTACAGCACAAGTAGCTGGCTGTTAATTTTTGTATTAATATTACAACACGTCGAACCACCGTTTTGTGCATTCTGGTGTACCGGGAGCTGAATTTGGTAATTCTGCTCTTCACAGCTGACCTCTCTAATTTCCAGTACTCGATGTTCATCTGAATACAGAGTGTGTGTAAATTGTAATTAGCAAGTGGCCTGTCTCATGTAGGAAGAAATTTCCAGGTCATTTCCTGTATATGTCAAACTGCATGCGGATAGCTTACTCATCGCATAATTTTGTTAAACTAATCAACGTCACAGAATTCCCATTGAAGTCTTAAATACAATATAATGCTCTGTAACTAATTAAGTTGTGACTGCAGCTGACAAGGCATCTCGTTGGCTAGCAAATGCATGACACAAGAATTTCCCTGCGTCACATAACGGAATTGATGACTGAATTTTCCGTAGCGCGCACAGCATCTGAATTTATGAGACAAGAATGTTTTGGGTGTACTTCACACGGAGGACATTTTCTCCTAGATTTGGTCTTTGCGTGATAAACAATGGACGCGTAGGGTGATCTCTACCGAGATAAACTAATCATCTCAATGATTGAATTAGCTTGCAATTAATTATCTCACCCGGCTGGTTATCCTTTTCTCATTTGGAGCTCAGCTCGTAGTACTACTTGATGGATTAAGTATTATAGGCACCTTCACGCGTATACAATCGCCGTGTTTTCTACTGTTTAATATCTTGGCTTAAGTGCGATTACTATTTTATTCCTACCATTTATACCCAATTAATCAATTGCAAAAGGCTAGCTAAGTCCTGGCTTATGACTTAAGTTCAGACATGTTTCTCAGAGCTATTAAACGGTACAATCTTATTAAAAAAATCTATATAAAAATTATAAAAAATTATTTAAAACCGTTTATTAACTTTCAGCATTAATTAAGCAATAAGCTAGCCATGCATCTCTGATAGGACAAGGAAGCTTGGTGAGAAAATGATATCTAGTACTCCACAACAGAATTTGGATTTACCTAGTGATGACTAATCACTTAGTCAATAGCTAGCTAGCAACCGACAGGCAGAAGCATCAATTATAAAATTCCAGCCTTTGGTTTGGCTGCACATATCTCCCACATCCCGAATTAGGCGCTCCTGTTCATCTAAAAATAGCATTTAAAATTAGCCAGACGACGTCAAAAGCAGCTTGTACGTGCTACTACACCGTCGATTTTGTGACGTTTGCTTTGTCTAATTGGCCATTGGATTTTTCTCCCCGAAATATAATAGAAATTAATTAATTAACGCCAAACGGAGTAAACTCTTTAGCTAGAAATTAAACTAAACTTGGCTACCGAATCGCACTAGCATGCATGCTCGATGGACTCAAGAATATTCTAAAAAGAAGCCTTTCCAAAGATAGCTCCCACGATTAATCAACCTAGCTCAAACTAAGCCAATCGATTGGGTGTGAAACAATGGGAAAAGGCAGGGAGGATTGGATTGGTTTAGATTAATTGATTTTATTGCCACTAGCCAGTAGAGTAGTATCGGCATCATTGGCGTCTTAATTACCATCATTAGTGCAGGTGTAATTTATTACTGGCAGCTACTGTGGCAGTAAAACAAGTGAGAGCAGGAGGTAATTAGTGGCGGCTTCTGCTGCACGTCGCCTTCTTCGGCACGGCACTGGAACCCTATATAATGGCCTCTTCTCTCTTCTCCGTCGCCTTCTTCTAAACCCACCTCCCCCTCGTTCACACGCATTGCGGAGACGCACCACGGGCGGGCAGCTAGCCGAGCTCCGGATCCCTCTCTGCTGCCTCCTCTTCTCCCTCACCTCTAGCTCGTGGTTGAGCTTGCTCGATCGGAGCTGAATTGGCCGCCGGCAAGAAGCTAGAGAACTCGCGTGCAGCCGCGGTAGCCATGTCGGAGGTGTCGGTGATCAACCAGGCGGGGGAGGAGGAGCCGCGGCTTGATCTCCCGCCGGGCTTCCGCTTCCACCCCACCGATGAGGAGGTGGTGTCCCACTACCTCACCCCCAAGGCCCTGAACCGGCGCTTCACCTGCGTCGTCATCGGCGACGTCAACCTCAACAACTGCGAGCCATGGGACCTGCCTAGTAAGTAGTAGTTGCTACTGTTCATGCATCGATCTCTTCAGCTATCTGGTTACTGATTGGAGAGCGCGAGCAGGCAAGGCGAAGATGGGGGAGAAGGAGTGGTTCTTCTTCAGCCACAAGGACCGCAAGTATCCCACGGGCATGAGGACGAACCGCGCGACGGAGAAAGGATACTGGAAGGCGACGGGCAAAGACAAGGAGATCTTCCGCGGCCGCGGCGTCCTCGTCGGCATGAAGAAGACGCTCGTCTTCTACCTCGGCCGCGCCCCACGCGGTGAGAAGACCCCATGGGTGATGCACGAGTACCGCCTCGAGGGCAAGCTGCCCCCGCACATCTCCCGCTCGGCCAAGGTAAATATCCATCGTCCTCGATCGGATCGACCACCATGGCTGGGTGCCTGGACTAGCTGGATCACATGTCGATCGCCTTCTGGTTTTGTCTCCATCGATTTTATTTATATTTTTTCTCATGTTATTTTCAACCTGTTGCGTGCGGTGCGCGCAGGACCAATGGGCCGTGTGCCGGGTGTTCAACAAAGACTTGGCGGCTAAGAGTTCCCAAATGGCGCCGCCCGTCGACTCCGGTGGCATCGTCAGGAGCGACTCGTTCGCCTTCCTCGACGACTTCCTCGACAACGACACCGAGCTGCCGCCGCTCACGGACACGCCTTTCCCGGACGTGTACGAGGCCGTCGACACCAAGGGCGCCTCCACCTCCACGGCGCCGGACATGGTGGGCTACCAGCAGGCCGCCGTCAAGATGGAGCCGCACCTGCAGAGCCCCAGCTGCGGCTACTTCTCCCTCCCGGCGGCCAACCACAACTCCGACTCCGCCGGGTACTTGAACCAGGCGACGGCGGAGCAGGCGATACGGAGGTTGTGCAAGCCGGAGTTGGCGCCGGCGATGCACGGCACGTCGACGGGGTGCCTCGCCGGCGGCCCGGACACGTCTTCGAAGCATCAGTACCTGGATCAGCTAGAGGACCTGTACCCAGACGTCTTCATGGACTACTCCTACATGTGGAAGATCTGAACGTCGACGAGATCAACCACTCCTAATTCGGTGGTTCGCCATGCAGGCTGCAGCTGCTAGCTGTTTTGGTTTATTAACTTAATTACAGTTAATGTTTGGGTTAATTAGGTGGTGATACTACTTGATTGTTGGTGTGGATGCGTGTTAATTAGTTGTTGTTAATCTGCGAGATTAGGCCGCGCTGATCTGGTCTCTGATGATCAACTTGTCCAGAGAGCAGATGGAGCGGATGGTGGCCTCCGATTGATCGAGTTCACTGATGTTAATTAGGGTGCAGTGCTGTGTGTACATAGTTGTATGGTTGGGGTGATACAGATTTACATTTACTACTGGAGTAGTGATTAGGGGAGTGATGGAGATCGAGATCTCTCAATTTAATTTAAAGGTTGGTTGATTAATCCGATCGTGTGATCGAATGGAATGGCCTGCTGCGTGTGTGGATCGAGCAAGCAATTAATTATATACTAATCTCCTTGTAAATGTACCATTAGTTCCCTTTAATTAATTACACGGTAAGTTGTATTTAATCACTGGTCGATCGATTAACCCAGCATCGATATCTGTCGCTGACGTCACAACTGCATGCGCGGCGGGTCTCCTTGCTTGCGCTGTGCTCCACCTGTATCCGTTGCCCAACTTGTGCGTGTGGGCGCCCTCGCACAGCCACTGTACAGCCATTCCCGGCCAAATCGTCGTCAAATCGCCACACCATCCCAGCATCTATCTTATTATTACTAAGATACACCGAAAAATAGTGATTATGTCTGATTTGGTTTGAAGGACTATAAATTACCACGTTAATCAAAAAATATATATCGTGTTAGATCATGGTGGTTCTAAATTATAGCGGTTGTGATTGAATACTAAAGTTTTGTTCTAAGTGCACTTCAATATATCATTTATAGAAACTGATTATATTATTAAGACAGACAAAAAATGACGACCTATTACTTTTGATCTGTATGCATGCTTAGGAATTATCATGTTAATCTGAGAAAAATAGAAAACATTATATTGTGGCTACGTGGTGATTCTAGATTATAATGGTTGTGTTCAATGGTAAAATTATATATAAAGTGCATTTCAATATATTCTAATCTATCATCACGAGAAATTGCACGGATAAAAATGCTAGTTTAATTGACTGCGTTCTCCCCACCCACTTGATGATTGACGAGCTAGAATTAAACTTCCGTCAAACTGTTAGCCATGAATGGACAACTGTGGATGACAGTGAACGTAGTACGTGCATTTCACAACTGGAAGGGCCTACGTGTGTCAGTCACATGCATTATTTTTACTAGTATACTGATCAACTTGGCGGCCTAACTAATTGCATGCATGCATATGGCCGATCGATCCAGCCATTCGTTTCGCAATATATCTCGACTGGTGTCGTTGAGTTGAATTATGGTGAGTGGCTGCTAGTAATACTCTACACAACTATATGCTCGCGGCAGGCAGGCAGGCAGGTGCATGCACTGGCGCCTCCCATGTTGCTTTCAGGTTCATGATTAATTAATTGGGATTCATCACCAGGCATGCATGGGGCCTAATCGATCGAGAGAGATAACCGGCGGCAGGGGAGAAATCACGAGTTGGATTTCAATTAGACAAAGCTAATTAATTATATTAAGACGGCATATATATAAATCGCACTACTAGCTTGCATCATGTGGGGTACATGCATGGATGCATATACTACTGGAGTACTATGTTCTTTAGAAAGAGACTATAAATTATCCTCACTCGTATTACCTAATTAATATATGTGTATTTTTTCTGGTGCTCATCTATGTTACCACCAGTCATAAGTAAGTAGATAATAATTAAGCTTGCGTATTGGGCAATTTGCAGACAAGGAAGCGTTATTGATGTCTTGAAGCAGAGGGCTCCTCTCCATCAATCTCGGTACTAGCTAGTACAAGTTAGAGTAGAATATATAGTGCTTAGCATAATAATTTTTGTGCTGTTTAGTTTAATCTGGCTAACGCGTACGGAGTACTAATATATTCCTCTCGTACAAAATATAATAGTAGTAGCTACCGTACACACACATATCCCAGGACAGGAGAAAATAAGAAGGGGCCGGGACAGCTAGAAAAGAAACGTGCTCCTACTTAATCGCGTAGTAAGCACGAGAGACAATGTATCTAAGTATGCATATGTATCTTCCAGATTAATCTACGTTCTCCCAAGAGAGACCATTCATTCATTAGATTGGAAGTGATCCAACTACTTTACTTTGGAAGTCCTTTATTTTGGATATTGTTAGACAACACACTTCTAGATCTATGATTTAACCTAACTTTAAAAAAAATCTTATTTAATCTAACTTTAAAAAATATTGGATCTAAGACCGTGGGTGAATTACAGTTATTTAATTGAATCATTTGATTTTTTATTTTAAATTAAAAATTTAAATTTAAATAAATTTATATCATTATATAAACTTAAGATCTGGTATGGTTTTGAGGAAGAGCCAGGGAGAAAGTTGAAGCCTCGACGTTTCGCTCACGGGCAGTGCCAGCCAGATAGGCTAGTACGCTTGTCGTCGTTGTCGACGTGTACTTGTTTTAATCCACAAGCACGTACATACGTGGAGCTGTGGGCCCGTGGCTCCCACGTGTCGCCACTTATTGGTCGTCGTGATCATGGGAAAAAAACTGGCCAAGAGCTGATGTGGACGCTTGTGCATGCGTCTCTGACTCTGTGGATCAAATTCATACACGAGAGAAAGAGAATCAATGTACTACGTGTCTACGTGAAAGTTTCAACTTAAGTCTTCAACGCTAGCTAGCTGTGACATACGGCAAACGAAAACTGATCATAAATCTTGTCATGTTATATTTCTTATACAGTTCATTTTAAATTTATACACAAAGATTAAGAAATTAATATCAAATATGAAATAAAAGATTAAAAATGACTAGAAATCCTAAAACAACTTATATTTGAAAAAAATAAAATGACTAAAATGATTTATATAAGAAAACAGAGGAACAATCATGACAAGTTAATTTGTGATATATTCTTTCCTTTGTGACAAATCTGTGATAATTGATCAACAGGACGGGCAACATAGTGGGCTATCGAATAATTCTAGCATTGATCAACTGAATTACCGTAATAACTGCCCATGACATGTTTTTTCTTGCTCTTAATAGCCATTAAAAGGAATAATTAAATTTTGCAAAAAAACCTGTATGAAACGATTATTGTCTGTATCTTGTACAATAATTTGGGAAATGAAATTCAATTCCCAAATAGGCAGGTTGCTTAGTTAGTAGTCCACAATCCGCATATTATTGCAGGACCGCAAGCGCACGTACCATGATGGTGATATTACTCTGAACAATACTCTTTTTGCAATCAATTCAGATAGCAAAATGTGCAAAGCACCTCCAAGATATTTGCAGCTACCATCAATCACCAAACACATTACAAATGCTTGGCTTCCATGGAACATCTAACTACCATAAAGCTAAGCTTGCATTCTTCACATGGCATATTGCCCAGTCTCAATTTGGTGCAATTAGTAGTACCTTCTCTTATCTGAAAACCTGATGATACAGCCATCCTCCCTCTCCATTTCTGTTTAATTTGCACATCAGGACCACCCACTACATCCTAAAATGTCTACATTAATTAGCGAATAAGAATGGACAAAGCCTTAATTTACTGCTAGTATGTTCTAGAGCATATACAAAGTCTATGTATGTAGCTATCCAATTCTAAGATTTATAATAAATTCTGTAGTTTGTATGATAAAATGAAATGAGTTAAACTTTTAGTTTTAGTTTAAAATAAAAACTATATATGATTTAGCTGAATACACTTAATTCACTCGTAGCTACATCCAAGATTTATTAGAGTTATATTTAATCAGCTCTAAAAAATCTTAAATCTAAAGCTTTGTCAAATAGTTCCTAATATTTGTTCTTCACCCTACTTACTAATGCTCATCTATTCTACGGCAAGTTTCACCTTTTTTTCGGTCATTTCGCTAGGACCAATTAAGTTGATTGTGTTTGGTACATCAGATGGATAAATATATATGTGAACAAGCTCCTAGCTACCACATCTCCTGTTTTTCCTGTGGTTTGGTTTGCATTTGTCACTGTCGGTTTAATTGGGAGAAGGAAACCTTTGTCAGGTGGCATTTTTGTCCGTGGCTGAGAAGAGGCAGCAGGACGGACGACGGTGGTGAATTAAATGACGGATAGTTTCAGTTCTCAAGTCCCAGTCAACATGCTGCTCAATTTAAAGATGGTGAAAGCAACTGACTGGCTTATGAAAGAAAAGATCAGCAAGGCCTCGAGTGCATTTCTGAAAAGAATTGGTAGCTAGTGGCTCATGGAGTCATGTTAATTAGGATGTGATCTTTTTCACATCTACCAATCCATGCTGACTGTTCAGAGTTTCAGAAAGCTGAAACAATGTCAGTTTAACCGCTGGCTGTTTCCACGTCAGCTGCTCTGGCTTCATATCTATCCACACAATCCATTGGCAGATCATATGAGAATAAAATCAAATGATCAGTTTGTTGTGTTCTTCCCCTGGCCATGTCAAGATGATCGAATATTACATCAAGTATCCTATCCTGAATTCCTGATAAACAATCAGGCGGCCAGGTGCATGGAATGTTTGATGGGCCATCCAGTGAGTTGGGGAGAAGGTCTCTCTTCCAGCAGCCGTGCCACGTGTCAAGTTGAGTGTGCCACTTGGGCACTCGTGATGGCTCCCTTTGGTGGCCTTCGGGTTAACAAGTGGCGCACACACAGCTGCCGATGACAAGTCTTTTGCAGAGTTTGAGAAGCAATCTAGGGCTTCAATTTTGTTTCTTTTCTTTTTAAGCTGGTGTGTAAGTGTGTTCTCCTTAAACGCGGGCGATCGAGCAAAGCACGCGCGGATGATTGTGATTAAGGCAGTTGTTTATGTGCCATTAGAGTGCGCTGCTATGGTAAATCCCTTTCGATTAAGCAGTGTTTTGATACGAGAGAGGTGTTCAGCCAAGACACTCTAATTAAACTTCCAGAATTGGACAACACAACCTTTCCCAGTTCCCAGTTCGCATGAACAAAGTTCATGCTTGCTGTAATTAAACCAGGTTTAGTTTATAGGCAAGGAGATAGAATAGAGTTCCTGTTCATTTCTTCGTGCAAGGGTGCAACTAGCGAATAACAGTGTGTGTATAGTGTATACAAGCAGCAACAGGCGAGCAGCTGTAGATAACAAGAAAGCTGCAGTGGTAAAAGACGCATGTGCAAGTGCAGGACAGACGATTGCAAGCACAAGTGAGAAGAGAAAGCTTTCCTTTGGCACTAGCTGTTGTCACCTGTGAAATAGGATGTGCACGGACTAGCAATGTGGCTAGCCAGCACGTAGAAGAAGTGGCTGCAACGCGAGATTCGAGTTGTCAAAAGGCAAGCAATCTTTAAGCAGGCTATGGTGCGGCGCCCTATTTCAATTTGCAGGGGCAATCAAGTAAGCGTAAAGTCCCAGTCTATTTGTATCTGTATCAACTATGAACTGGATAAGACTGAAAAGGGTAGCATATAGATATAGCAGGAGAGGAGCCCATGCATCGGTGCTGGTGTACACCAACCAATCGTGTGTACCTCTTGTACAGTTGGGTTGGCAAGATCGAAAGGCCACCCCAAGGAGGGGACATTTTCCCCTCGGCACAGAGGAAGAAATCACAGCTAGAAAAGAGGGATTTGGCCAAGGAAGTGGGTGCAGACAGGATGATCAATGAATCAATGTACCACCAGTATAGAAGATGGTCAGGTGTTGGTGCATCAACTGGAAGAGAGAAAAAGGGAACACGAAGGCCTTTTTACGGAGCCCAATCCTTGTGAAGCAAAGCAAAAGGGAAGGCGAGCGGGCCGACAAAACGGAAGCCCAACGCGTGATAGGAAGGAAGGGGCCAAGTCGACGACGCTAGTGCATGGAGGCATGCAGCTGCACACAGTAGCCTGAACTGCGAAAAAAATTATGGATGGGCTTCAAAGTCCTAAAGAACCCTCTGATAGAGCTAAGAGCTTCTTGGCTCAGCTCTCTTTTCCTCCTCACTGAGTCACTGCCTCCGCAACCATGATGCTTTGAAACCCATCTTTACGAAAATTTTTCCATGTACCGGAGAACCCGGTGACAATGTACAGGGTGTGTACGTATCAGCTGCCACAGATAAATGCTGCTGTAATTACAGATTTACAGTGCTGAGTTTTCGCAGGTGTAGTTATTACAGAGAAATGTTGCAGGTCGCTGGTCGCGTGTCAGGACAGCGACGCGTGAGCGTGATGAATGCGGCTGTTGAGTGGAGTCCGAGTCAGACCCAGGTCACCAAGCCTATCAAATCCATGAATGATGCATGTTTGTACTACGTCCTACTAAGCCAGGTGCACAAAGGACAAGGGGAGTGTCCTGCACGCATGCCGTGGGGCTGGTCCTCTGACTTGTCCGTTCCGCGCGGTCTCTGGGTGCCGCGCGCGCGGTTTCGCCTTTGGCTTCCGCTGCCCCTATGTACGTACACATATTAATAATCAGCCGGAGACGCGACACATGATCAAAGATTCACCGATGCATGTGCACCCTTGTCCTGATTCTCTCTCCCAGAATGGGACGGTGCCGGAGAAACAGTAAAATAAGGCTCCGTTAATTGGTTCGGCTAGGTTAGAGCATCTCCAGGCCAGCTTTCTATTTTTTTTCTCCCTGTAACAAAAATAGAATATTCCTATCAACATTTTCTCTCTATTTCTTAAAACACTACATCCAACTTTCTATATTTGATTCCCTATATTTCATCTACCTATATTTTATTAATATTTCATAACTACCACTAATCAAATTTATAACTGATTCATATTTGAATAGCTAAATTTATAACTAATATATATGGTAACTATAATTTTACAATCTAGCCATGCTTTGCCGTTCAACGAATCAAAATTTCTATCAATTACATTAGAATTTACTAAAAATTGTAATATTTGCAAACTGAAAATGGTTTAGATTGGTTGTTTGCTTCAACATATCAGCTCTCTCTATTGTCACAATTACAGACTTACCAAATGACCACCATAACTACAATCAAGAAGGCTGATGAAGCTATACTAACATCTAAGATAAATCCACAGATGGGATAGAGAGGCTTTTGACTCCTTGGGTTTGAGGAGGGTGGCTAGAATAGAGAGGAAGATGAGATAGGGAGAGAAATAGAAAGTTAGTTGGAGAGAGTTTTTATGGGTATTTTACTAAAAATATGATGAAGAGGAGGATAGAGGATTGGATCGAGATGCCCTTACATACATTAGAATGGAGCTATTTAGGGATGTAACCATGATTGGTTCTGTCTTGATATGACGATCTCTCGGTTCACCTAGGGACGGAGTAACTGGTGTGCTTCAGGTTTAGGAGCCGTTGTTCATTGATTTTCACAAAGGTTATCTCGTTGTTTGTTGTTATGTTCATAAAGTGTTTTCTGTATTCTGTTAGTATTTTATGTTCAGAAAGGCTATTTTTCTTTTGTAGTCGTATTTTCCTTCTACCTATTTGCCTTGGTTGTTCTCTCGTACAGGTCTCTTTTTAAATGTTAAGTTTGTAACTCATGTATCTTTTTCTTTAGTATTAATAAAATTTGACCGGTTTCGTTGGTCCGGTGAAAAAACAAAATATTTAGGTAATTGTTTCTTCCCTAACCACCCCATTTACCTTCGTTTGTGAACAAATCACACATAAAAAAAATAAATGGATGAACATCTTATCCCTAAAGAAATCCAATCCAACAAAATGGATTCTTGGCTGCGGCCGCATCTCCGTTTAAACAGAACGCTTCTGCCCGAAATCCACGTCTCGTCTTCTGCGTTCGCTCAAAGCTCGGCTGCGGAGATCGAGCGTCACGTGCCACCCAACTCTGAGTCTCTGACCCTGACCCATCCCCCTCCTTGCGGTTTTCGGTTGCAGCTGAGATACGTCACACGTCGTGCATGGGCTCTACTCTGTGTGCCGCCCACCAGAATCCTGTTACTGCTCATTATCTTGTTGCTCTCATCACAAATGCTGTGTCATGTCATGCATGGCTAGTTTGTTCTCGAGAAGGAAGTGACAAACTGTGGCACGGTAAACAAAGAAGAGAGAAAAAAAAAAGAAAGAGAAGAGAGCAATGCAGGGTTGCAGGCACAGGCAGGCGCTCTTCCCGTGAAAGCTGTTGCAGCAGCGCCAAACACATAGAGTACTCTTTTTTGTTTATGGCTGAAATGCGTTTAGATGCTATGAACAGGCTGCTGTGCCACCGTAAGTGTCCGCCAAACCGGCCTTGGTGGAACCGCGATAGTTAAAAAAACGTGGTTATTTATGTGGTAACCATGTTATGTTAACGCTGTTAAGTAAAATGAGCAGCTAGACCATGCATGCCACGTTTAACCTCTGAATTACTTTGCCCGCTGCAATTTTCACTGCAAAGAAAAACGTGAAGCTTCTTGTTTGGAAATGTGCGAAGCCTAATGGTCTACACAGCTAGGCAATGGACTCAAACAGGAAATCAATGCACCGACAGCTGCGTCCTACACTTGCTCCAGTTCGTAATAACTATTTCAAACTCTTAAAGACAAATTATTAAAAGCATTTATATATAAAGATAATTAAAAAAATTTAACCATAAAATAATTCATCCACACTCGTATTGAAACGCCTTCGTCAACACCGAAATTCCACGATCTGTTCAGATCAGTAATTATAAATTGGAAGCACTAAGCACAGTCAACATAAACAGAGTATCCCATGGTTAATGGTTTTTACTTTTTACCATGGTGAGGACGTATGTTTACCGTGTTAAGCAAATCTGTGGGTCAACTACTATGCGCTACCATTCACTGTTACGACACCTCAGCTTGACCAAAAAGAACATTTGCCACAGGTACCCGAGGCTTGCACAACGCGACCCATGCACACGTGGCATCTTAACTACCTGTACCCACCACCGCTCGTGGGGCCCAGCTTTAATCTTATCCGAAATATATCCACTCCGCAAGCTTTTTACCGCCGGTGAAACCGCTGCTCAGCAACCGCCCCGCCACGTGGCTCCCATCGGGACGTCCAGTGGATCATCGGACGGTCTGCATGTTTTACCGCATGTGAAAGCCGTTGCGGTGAAAACGTGAAAAGGGTGGTAAAAAAAGCGTGCGCCTTTTTCTGTTGCTCCTGGCTTATTAAAGAGGCGTTTCGTCGCCGCATCTCCCATCCGCCATTGTTCTCCTCTTCCATACTTCCAAAGTTCCATCTCTCCCGCTCTCTGTTTGCTCTTCATCTCCTCTCCCCTTTCTTGCCATGGCTGAGGCATTCTGCGGCGGCAGCGTGGCGTCTCCGTGCCGGGAAGTGGGCGTGGGTCTCGCCGGCCGGGTGAGGGGCGCCGCGGCGGCGCTCGCTGAGTCTCTGCCGGCTAGTGGTTTTGGCAACAAGTGCACGTTCTCCGGCGGGAGGGTGGCTCTCGCGGACAGGAAGACGAGGCGCCTTCCTCAGAGTCTCGAAGCGGCGCCTAGGCAGGTCTGTTCGTCAGTTCAATCCTTGTTCCTCTCCCTGTTTCGAGGTTCTTTAGCTCAGGAATTTCAAATTTAATTTTTAGTTCTTGGTTTTTGATAAAAAAACAAACCTACTACATTTAACTCATTTTTGGGTGGGATTTAGTTTTAGCTGTTGGAGGTAGCTGGGTTGCATTGGAGGCATGCTAAATTGAGTTCCTGTTGGTTCGTGTAGATGAACCTGACTATTGGGAAGGCCATGAGGTGGTGGGAGAAGGGTGTGCAGCCCAACATGAGGGAGATCGAGTCCGCGCAAGACCTCGCCGATTCCTTGCTCAACGCCGGCGACAAACTCGTCGTCGTCGACTTCTTCTCCCCCGGATGCGGTGGCTGCCGCGCCCTGCACCCTAAGGTAGAATCTTCTCCCAAATACACTGTCTTTTCTACAGATGGCAATCGGGTTCCACGTACCTGCTCCGTGGGGGCTGACGCGGAGGCCAAGCCGGCCGCGCGGGGGGCGACGCGAGGGCCGGTGCCGGCGCGGCCATGGCGGGGACGCGGCAGTGCAGGGACCTTGCGGGAGGCGAC
>KE372913.1:613919-645546 GCA_000418225.1 Zizania latifolia
CCGTCTTCGCCGTCGCCCGTTCTCCCTCGGCCTCGCCTCCGTTCGCGCCGCCGGTCGTCGGAGCGTCGCCGCCGGAGCTCCGTTCATCATCTTCTTCCTCTGGTCAGCAGCCTGCACTGGTTTGCGGTGGACTCGGTTCACCGTGGACCAGAGTTTCCTTTTCAATTCAGAAATAATTTCAGAAAAGCCGTAGAACTTTCAAAAATCATATCTTTCGCATCCGAACTCCGTTCTCGTCCGTTCAAATTGCAGAATGACCATCATAAAATCCTCTACAACTTGAACTAATTTAATTATACTATTTATTTTCTGATTTTTAATTGTTTATGCCTTGTTTTGCGTGCCATCTAGACTTTGAAGCCGTCGAAGAGCCAGAGCCCATCTTCGAAGCGCCGCCTTCATCGTTTGCTGATCAAGGCAAGTCACACACCCCTCCTCGATCATGTTGAACCCATGATTTTAAAATATTAATTGCTTTAACCCATAGGTTATATGCATGTTAGATGAATTAAAATATGAATATTACATAATTAGATCCCATGTGCTTGTACTTGTAAAACCTTTGCCATGCTTTGAGCCATTTTCCTTTGTCACCATAATGTGATCTACAACAATAGCTAGTGCCCTAAGTATTAGCACACCTGCTTAGCCTTGCTAATCAATAATGGTAGACTAATTTAGGTATTTTAATCTCTTTAGTTCTCATTAATACTTCTCATCCCGTTGGTGTTCTAAAATGAGATTCAAGTTTTAGAAAATGGTTAAGTTATTAGCATGGTGGGTTCCGGGTGCAAGCGAGGGCATTGGTTGGTCGCACCCGGGGCACTATAAGGACCGGTCTGCGGGATCTGTTGCAAAGCCATCCCGTGTAAATCACAAGTCTAGTGGGTAAGACCTAACCTGGAGTATGGTTCGTTTCAACATGATACACCGAGCGGAGGAGTCAAGTTCATCGTTGAGAGGCTATCTTAGATGACTTGTACTGACGAGGCACAAATGGGGGTCTGCATTATCCAAAGGGGATCTACCTATGCCATTACAGATCAAATTCCAGTGGAGCGTCGGCAAAACCTAGTGTGGTTGTCCTTATGTTGAAGCGGTCCATATTAAGGGATTTAGCATGAATTCCTTCGGGGTGACGTGGTGTCATCTCGACACACATGAGTGTGCGGGAATGAGTGCCTTGTGGATAAATTTGTACTCCTCTGATCAGAGTACAACCTTTTCGAAAAGCCATGCCCATGGTTATGGGCAAGCCAAGTGATGTTCTCCGCAGTTAGTCTAATGTCTGAACTGGAATGATTAATTGGTAATGGTTGAATTGTGCGAGTTAGCACAAGTGTGCTACTCGAGGCAGTGATTTAAGTTTAAGTGATTCATTAATGTTATTTACATTTATATGTTTTAATACAGTCATTGTTTAATTATAAAACCTGCTTTTACGCAAAACAAGCCAATTGTCCGTCCTTGATATTACTTTGCATTATGTTGCATTTCTGTGGCTTGTTGGGTACGTTCGTACTCACCCTTGTTGATTAAAACCCAGATGCTGCATTCTATGAAGACGACGGTCTGGAATAGCTGTCCCAGTCAAGGAGCTTGCCGTGGGCCAAGATGTTCATCGTAGTTATTTATTTTATTATTTTATCTTCAGTGTAATAAATGTAGCCTTCGAGCTACAATTCTGTTTGACGTAAGACGTAGTCGTGTGATGAACATTTTGTAAGTTGTTTTCCTATGATACAATAAAACTCAAAATCAGGAGATTTCGGGCGTTACAATAAGTTCGTGTCGTAAGGGTAAAGTGTACATCTTTAGCTGAAGTATAATTTGTTCGAACAGTCGTGCCCACGGTCATGGGCACGTGACTTGATGGTTGCCCATGCGTAGTTTTTAATCTATTTTTAATACAAAAACTGTAATGGGAAGGGATGCGTTACCAGAGTATACCCTTGGGGTGTACGGCTAGCCTTTATGATTGGCAACGATCCTGTGTACGGAATCCCTGTTTTAGGGCGAGTCGTTACACTAGACAGCATATATTAATCTGGGACACTGTAACAGCAATACCGTAACAAAATATTACTATTCATGATACTGTAGTCTTATTACTGCAGTGGATCTCAACCGGGTTCGCAGGTAGCAAGCAAACAAGCATGCCCATTTCCCGTCGCTTTTCCTGCTTACAGATCTGCACGCAGCTGGCAGATGTTTGCTCCATGGATCGTGTTTACTGACTGACGAGTGTATCATTCAGACCGGTGGAGGTGTGAAGTGACATGTCAGCGTTTCACCGCGCCGCGCCGACGGCGAGCAGAGCACATGCGTGCGTGGATCGGCCGGCTAGCTGTGTGTGTATGTTCATCTCATGCGTGATCAATCTGGGCATGCACCTGTCTGAATGTGATGGCATGCACGCATCGTTCCAGCAAGGAATAGTTAATACCGATCGACACTTGGACACTGAACATTGGCGCCACATCTATCTGTCCCAAACACCCGGGCGCTGCTGCCTGTCTGCCTGTACAATTGTCGCTACATTGTCACTAGCTTCCACACATGAAGAGAATGACTGTATACCTACCGCTGGACCCAAAAAAATAGTGAGAAAACTGCAACAAAAAAGAGTAAGCTAGATACATAGCCTTCAGGTTGAAAGTTGAGCAGCCAGAAAAAGGTAGAGCAGGGATGGACACGACACAGATTAGGCCAAGCAGCATTTGCTGACCAGATAGACGATAAGCTAGCTCCTGCCAATATTTCAACAGAGCTACATCTCTCTGTGGTCGAGTAGATCAACTCTACGTACATTAGCAAGCTATGCAATGAAGCAGCCGATTAAGCTGCAGCGGTGGTGCCGGCCTTTATTTGTTTTTGTCTGAATGGGATGCATGCATGCATGCTCTGCTCTGCTCGCAGCAGGGAGCAAAGCAAAAGCCAAGCCGGGCCGGCCCTCAGGCTCCTTGTCTCTCGCTCCTCTCTCCCGTGTGATGTCCTGCTCTCTCCCTAGCACATTGTCAAGTTCTCAGCTGGGTCACCATGGCAGCTAGCCTGCTGGGCTTTTGGGGCGCACCCGGTGCATGCCTTGCCCACCAGGGTGTTCGACCACTTATTCACTTCTTCCTCCTCCTCCTCTAGCTAGCTAGCTCTCGCGCGCTTCTCTGCTACGAGCTTTCGATTGGTTGATTGATTGATTCATGCCCTTGCTTCCACTGTTGCTTTGTCCTCTCCGTCCTGCAACCATGTATCCTTCCAAGTTCCACCGATCGATGGCGAGCGACAGAGACATTAGCTGAGGCCCGATCGAGGGCCACGCACCGCTGTGCCTGCGCGCGTCTGGACGCGACAGAGCCTCGTGCCGTGTTCGTCCCTTGCCGAGCTAAGAGCGCTTTTCACCTGATCTTGTCTTCACGCTCCAGGTTGCTCGCTGCAAACGGGAAGCGGTCCATCAGTTGATCGATCCATGTCCATCCAATCTGGAGCATCGCCGATTGCAACTTATTAGTTACCATCAACCACTGCGTTCCAACGCGTCTACTCCATCTCCTGAGCAACCTACAGAAAAACGCTTGCCGGGCAAAAAAAATTGAATTTTGAACAAACTTGGCTGAATTTGAACCTTTAGAAAAATATCATTTTCAGCAGACAGAATATCCTTAGAAGGGGATAAAATTTCAGAAATTTATTTTAACCCTGCGCTGGATGCTGTTTGCTACTTCCACCTCACCTGTAGACGCAATGCAATGCCTGAGTAAACCCGAGCAGGAGCTGGCCATGCATGTTTGAAATGTCTCCCTCATGGTGCAGAGCTGCGAGCTTTGAGGATCTAGCCCAAGCTTCGGCTGCTCCAAATCATGAACAAGGATGAATTTTCGGTTCAGTAACACAGCAACATCATGTCCGTTAAATATATATTACCTAGCTATGAATCTACGATCATGTTTGAGATAGTTGCACCGGTCATTTTCTCGCCGCAATCTCTACGAGTATATACAGCGCGCCAGCATCATGTACAATCAATCAGCAAACAGCGCAATCTGACAGTGCACGCATGCATATGATTAAGCTACGTACGGGGCATTAATCAGATATGCACCCATTATCTACTATTAATGTCGTATAAGCATCATTTTGCCTTCACGATATAAGTTATTTGATTTTTTTTAAAAATTAAAATTTTTAATTTTGACTAAGTTTAAGTAAAAATATATTAACATTGACAATATCAAAAAATACACTACTAAAACATATTTAATGCTTGATAAGTATCTTCAGTTGTAACCAAAATGTGATACTAATATATATTATCAAATCTAGCAGAGTGGCTAGTTTATTAAATATGCAGCCGACAATTGTATAGAGATGGTGCAACGTATTTGCACAATCCTATCAGCTAGTTGATTAATAGCAACTAACTGTGGTGGGCTTTTGCAGAGCACAAAAGCAGGGCTGATGTGTAACGGTTCTCTGTCAGCAACCAGCCATGAGGACGCTGAAAAAACATTAGAATAGCCTTTACCGATGCAACAACTCGACAATAAAATACTAGGTGGTTTATATACGTAGAGAATCTCGGGGTGTCTTAAATTTTTAGACCGTCTGATCTATATAATCTAATATCTCATATCTAAAATCGGTGACCTATTACCTTTACATGCAGTAATTAATTAATTTCTTCACATACTAACAGATTAATTATTACATACACTACAAAAAAAATCAACAAACTTTTCATGCGGGTGACATGCATGCAGATTACTTTTCGTAATCAATGCAATTTATAGCCGGTTAGCCTATTTTCTTTTTTAATTAATTATTTTAAACACACTTAATCAACGGTTCAGATTAGTTTCAACTATTACCTCCCAATGAGGTAACGGGTACATAAATAGACCCATATATATATATATATATATATGCGTGGTACAGGATCTTGCAAATTTTTCTTAACCTACCTCATGATAATTTAATAAAACAAGTTGCCCAACAACGAACGCCCTAATTACTGCACACAGTACTTCTCTTGTGCAGAAAAGCAGAGCAGAACACTGCAGGTTGATCTACTAGAAGCTGAACTCATTTTGGTTTAACCGTCCCAGACAAAAAAAGTCTGGTCTACCTTGTGCCCTTGTTTCTTGCACTGGGCCATGCATGCTCGTGCTTATGACTAGGATTACCAGTACAGTACTAGTAGTACCCTTATCTAAAAACATAGTGATAGTACTATACAGTATTACCTAACCTAAGTGCTTCTATAGTTTTTTTACAGAGATTAAGGAGATCTGTGAAACTAAATAAGTAATGATTGTGATTGGTTAAATAAGAAAGTAGGTTAAGAACTATTGTGATTGATTGAGATAAGAGAGTGGATAGAAAGATTAAATGATAAATAGTTATGACTGGTTGATATAAGAGAGTAGTTAAAAAATAATTATAATTTGAAACAAAATTTGAAAGCTAGAAACAGAATACGGGACAGACTCCCTCTATTCTATAATATTATAACCTGTAACCAAATTTAATATTTTAGTACAACGAATTTAAACAATATCACTGTATAGATTCATTATACTATAAAATGTTAAATCCGTTCATAGTTTGAAATGTTAAATTCGTTCGTAGTTTGTAATATTATGGGAAGGAGTGAGTAGGCAAATACAATACATAATTATCCGTAATTAATTGGCGTGGTAACTTTGTACGAGCAGGTTAGTTTGCAGAAGTAGCTTGCACTGACAGGGGAGGGAGACAGATTAAAGGTGCTTTGTTAGGCAGGTTCCCATGATTGGTTTGGTTTGGTTTGGTCATCAGGAATAATACTCTACTCCGGTGAGTAGCGGCATGCAGCCGGAGGCGGGAGCCTGGAGCAAGCGGGCACTGTCGGTTTGTCCACCGCCGAAATCCGTCGGAGCCCGGCGGATCGATCGATGATAGATGTGATGTGGCAGGCTGCAACTTTAGACTGCCTAGCAGTTCTAGTGTTGTAATTAATTAGGATTAGGTTTTAGCTGCCACTTGCGGTGCTTAAAGTGCACATCTCATGAATGGCTAGCTGTTAATAATCTGGGTGATGCAAGAGTGCATGACACACCGTTTTTAGGCCACGACATGGGCAGGGCATCCTTGTTACACATGGATGAAACCAACAAAAAAAATACAGAGAGAGAAGAGGGGAGGAGGTGGCATGCAGGGACATGGACAGATTCCTTGAGCAGTGGAGGCTGTCTCAACTCTCAACTCAACGTGGGCGCTTGCGGCTGCAGGTAGCGAATAGCGATGACGATCGATGGAGAAGCTAGCTAGATATATGCAGGTAAGTAGCTAGCAAACATGGGTCACAAACGGCCGGGCAAAACCGAACAATCGGCCAATCAAATTTCAGCCCTGCAGTGCAGCGCTTTATTCCTCCGCCTGAGCCGCCAGCAGCAGCAGCAGGGAATTTTGTCGACTCCTCCCGGTGCACCGCCACGCTAGCTGCGTGCCTGCGTCTGCGCTTCGCCGCTCAAGTCTGTGTACGTCTTAATTCCGCCTTGAATTCGAACGGCCGATCCATCTCATCGAGCACGGCGGCGGGACAGGAAAGTCTAGCTTCCCAACTCCCAAGTGCAGTAGAAATTATGGTCAATACAGGCCAAACTGTGGTGGCATCATTTGTTTGTTTGACTAGGGAGTGAGCCTACCTAGAATCAACCACTATATATATCTACCGTTCAACTAAAAACACAAGCTTGTACTAATAATGAATGTGATATGAACTTTTACGCATTTCTAACATAAAAATATCGATATACTTATAAAAATATCTGACACCAAAATCAAATGCAAAAAATATATTTTAATGCTCTAAATTATCATGAGTTGTTTGAATAATCATCTCAAGAATTTTTTACTTAATCCCTTATGTTTCGTATACCAGTTTATTTTTTACCTTTGATTGAATGTTGACCTGATTTTACTGAGATGGACACTAGTTTGGACGATAAATCACATGTCACGTCAGCTAGCTGAGTCGGTGCCCTCCTACTCCAGCGTCTGACTTGTCTCCTCTAAGGATCTGCCGCTGTCGTTTACTCTAGTTAGCAGTGCTGTTTGCGGCGGCGAGGAGGCAAAGAGCCGGCGCGTGAGGCTATTGACGTGGTGTGTGATTTAGCTCTAAATCAATGTCCACCTTAGTAAAACCAGATCAACCTTTAGTCAAAAGTAAAAAGTAATATAGTTTACAAAAGTTAAGTAAAAAAATTTATTCGGTGGTTATTCAAACATCTGTGATAGTTTAGATAGTAAAATATCCTTTTTCCAAACTAAATCAACGGCCCATATTAAATGTCTTCCAAACCACCTGATTTAACAACACAGAGTACATATATAGCTTTCACTGACAGGCCACAAAGGCATACGAAGTTCAAACTAGTTACAACAATACTGTCGTCTCCATGTTGTCAGTCCGATGGAGTAACCTGAAAAGGACAGGCACCAATGCACCGTTCATTCATCTCAGTTCCTTCCAAAATAAAGCATCACCGTAAGATGTGTTACATGTTTAACCAACAAGTGGATACAATATAGTATTAAGAGCGGCGCGGTAAAGATTGTAATAATGTCCTTTGTGCCGTTCTTAGCATCACGAACGACATTCCATTGCGCCACTTCTAACGATCAAGCTTGCTAGCCGCCGCCGGCCTTCTCCTATAAGTACGGCGATCCCATTCTGCTCGCTGCAACCTCAGCTCATTAGTGTGGAAGCAAGCAAGCAAATTTAGTAGCAGCTAGCCACACAGATCAGATCACCAAACAAGTGCAGATCCATGGACGGCGGCCACAGCCCGGACCGGCACGCGGCGGCGGGGGAGACGGTGAGGTCGCGGTGGACGCCAAAGCCGGAGCAGATACTCATCCTCGAGTCCATCTTCAACAGCGGCATGGTCAACCCGCCCAAGGACGAGACCGTCCGCATCCGCAAGATGCTCGAGCGCTTTGGCGCCGTCGGCGACGCCAACGTGTTCTACTGGTTCCAGAACCGCCGCTCACGCTCGCGCCGGCGCCAGCGGCAGCTGCAGGCGACCGCGGCCTCCTCCGCCTCGTCAGGATCTCCTCCCACTGCCGGCCTCGCGCCTGGCCACGCCGGCTCGTCCCCGTCGCTCGGGCTGTTCGCGCACGGCGCGGCGTACAGCTCGTCGTCGTCCTCGTCGTGGTCGTCCTCGCCGCCGTCCGTGGGGTTGATTGGGGATGTGGACCGCGGGGACGGCGACGACCTGTTCGCTATCTCGAGGCAGATGGGGTACAAAGGCGGCGGCGGCGGCTCTGCCTCTTCTTTGGCGGCCGCCGCTCACGAGCAGCAGCAGCAGCAGCAGCTCTACTACTCGTGCCAACCTGGTGAGCCCCGCCATGCATGCATTCATGTCCATCGGTGCATATGCATACGCAATTTTTCTCAATTTTCCGTCTGGTGTTAATTGACTTAATTCTTGGTTTCCGCTGGTTACATATAATTCAGAACTAAAAAGATATTTTTCTCAATTTCTTCGCTTCTCTTCTGCCAAAAAGGGACACGCATACGATCATATTACTGCATACTTCATCTTCAATAACTCTGCAGAAACTCAATTTTGTCTTTCTTAATTTTAATCCGTCCTGGTTTTGATCTTCCGCACTGAATTTCCTCCAGACTTTTGGTGACTTGTTCTTTCTGCTGGTAATTGGTAACTAAGATTGGGAACCATCAAAAATTAAATTACTAGACTGAAAATTAAAGATAAAATTAAGACAACTAATAATAACTAGCTAGTTCCCTTCTTCTTTCTTTAGAATTAGAGATGCCAATTTAGCCATGTATGCATGATCGAGCATATAAACTTGTGCTTGCTATATTATAGTATGCAATATCATATCCACTGGTAGTCTGGTAGTGGTAGCTGATGCAGGCGTGCATGCATGCAATGTAGTAGTTTATTGCGCAGATGCAGCCAATGCGTGTTTTTGTCATGTGAGGATGGCCGGAGTAGTACAAGGGAACAAGATTAGTACCAGCCGACGAGTATATAATTAGATAGGGATGATACTAGGACATTGAATGTGTAACCACCACTAATCAAGTACTAAGTAAATCTCATCCGGCCAAAACTTGCAACAATTAACAAGTCCTCATGACCTTATCCGAAGTGACATCGAGCAATTAATTAATGAATCAAATTCGCTGCATGGACGGATGGATGGATGTGTGCAGCGACCATCACGGTGTTCATCAATGGCGTGGCGACGGAGGTGCCCCGGGGGCCGATCGATCTGAGGTCAATGTTCGGGCAGGACGCGATGCTGGTGCACTCCACCGGCGCCCTCCTCCCCGCCAACGACTACGGCATCCTCCTCCACTCCCTCCAGATGGGCGAGAGCTACTTCCTGGTCAGTCACATTAACATCTAGCTACCTACAGCTTGTAAATTTAATTAATTTGTTTTCATTCATTCATGTATATATCGATCGACCATCTTAATTAACAACACGACTAATATGTATGTCGACAGGTCACGAGATCGGCTTGATCGAGTCTGAGTTCGTTTTGTTGGACGATGAGATATCCATATGAACAACGCACGCATGCAGGTGATGCCACCAGTTAGCAGTTAAGCGAGCAGATGATGCACGCAGGTCGATCATATCTATGGCACTGCATGCGTCAATTAACCTGCAGCAGACATGAACCATCGATTGATCGTGAAGCTAGCCAGCAACCAAGCGTGCATGCATGCTTGCACGATATATAGTAGTATCTGCGTACAAGTATATGTATACAGACAATGCATCAGCAACTAATAATTAATTATTAGTACAGATACAATGCAGCCATGCATTTGTATGATCGATTGAGCCATATAAGTACCATTGTGGTCGAGCAGCACGCATGAATTGTAAGCAATTAAGATCGATGATGCGTATACATATATGCATGACAATTTTTATGCAGTTTATGTATATGTTTGTTTAAACTCTCAAGTGTGAAGCGTATATAAATTAATTACACAGCAAGAAAGTATTCGGGATTCGGAAGGTGGGCACTAGTCGAGCTCTGCCTCTGCAGCTCTGTATGCTCCCTGCCTAACATCAGCTAGCCGGGAATGGGGTTGCATCCATAAAAAGGTAAGGTTGACCGGTTGACCCCCTCCACATAGAACAGTTTTAGCTCCAATATATATATTACATTTGGAGTTTGTACAATAAAATAAAGTGATTTAAATTTTAGTTTTAATTTAAAATAAAAATATATTACTTAACTAAATATTCTTAATAAGTTTACAATTTTAGATGTAGTATTTCTTACAACTTGATTTGACCAACTTAAAAAATATTAAACTTGAATCTGTTTGAAGTGTGAAACACGACTCGTATAATTGTGAGTAGCTTCTTAATTAAGACCAAGATGTTTCTTAATCAAACATTGAGACCAAGATGTTTCTACTCTGCACGGCATTTTCCACAAACTACTGCTGTGCTTGCTAGTCTAATCTCAAGACGGCTGAATAGTTCCATCAACTGACAGAACAAGCAATGGAACTGAAAATGGCCGTGGAGCATGCATGATCTAGCATGCACATTAGGCGCACGCGATTCGCTGCACCAATTCAGTTGTCGCATCAACAAAGAGCGTACGTACTCAACCATAAATGAAGCTTCAGTCTAGAGATGCTGACACAAAGGCAACACGACTGACTGAACAAAGAAGAGTAGCATTTCAAACTAATCACAATGCAGGTCACTGTCTCTTAGAGGTCTGATACCCAGAACCCACAGCTTATACACTGTTGCTACTGACTGGCTCACTACTCAACACGGATGCATGAGCATGAGGGGCACACGTGCAAAAGATTGGTAGCATTTCTTGAGTAAACATCAAGTACAAAAATGCTGCCCATTTCTTCAGTGTCGAGCGTCTTGTCAGGTAGCATTTTTCTGAAACTTGTTGGGTAAACAGGCATTTCCAGAAAGCTGAGGGATCAACAGAATACTATTAACAATTATTATTGTACAACAAAACACATGCTGACAGGTGACAGTCTGATTATGAACTCAGTAGACTGGTACAGCTCTACAGGCAAATTATAGAAAATGTCAGAGGACTCTTCAAATTTCAATAGTACAGTTGCGCTGCCTCGATGTTAGCAGCGCCTACATCGCCAATCATCGTTCAGGCTTAGCTTCTTCCGTAATACAACATGTTTCACAACAGCATCGCACGATTTCCATATCACGTTGTCTCCTGGAAAGATTGCGAGCGCGACATAGCTGCTGGGTTGGCTTGCAGGAATCTAGCAGCACCTGATATCTGCTCTCTGGCTTCAGCTTTCGACTGGAATGGTCTAAACATGCCACGCTCGCCAGGTTCAATGCCAAGAGTTGTCCAGATCGAGCTCTTTGCAGCTTCGTCAGGGTCATCGATCCGAAGTGTTTTGGGAATCCACAGATTTTTCTCCGTAGTCTTCTCTTCACCTTGCGGCTTGGAATCCCTGGAGTGCTTTCCTAGGACAGGAGAGCCATTATCTGAACATGCACTACTGCTTGTGGGAGATGACGCTGACACGCTACAACTAGGTACAAGCCATGGCGAGCTCCATGCACCATTCGTCCAGGGAGAAATGAATGGCCAAACAGAAGATGGTATTACTGGAAAAGGGATTGCTGGACCACAGTATCCTGGTACAGGGATCATTGGTGGCATGCTCCATTGAACATTACTTGCATTTCCATTTTCTGAAGAATTTGATGGTTCAGCTGGAGCTGGGCAGACCGGGGCTGCCATGGCAGGAATACCACTCCATGCTGGATTCCATGGGTACACAAAAGGAGGACCGGGGAAGCATGGTATGGGATGAATGGGAGTGACTCCACTGTGCCCAACAGTTCCATTTTTATGCCCACTAACTGTTCCATTCATTGATTCATTTCGGGAACCATCTGAAGCCTGGCAAGCTTGGTTCTCTCCATTTCCGGGTTGTGCTGCAGAGGTAGGATTGGCATTCTTACTCCGCTCTCCAACTTTAAGCACAGAGGCCATGGAGTTATAGAGTGGAGAATCAGGTCCAAATTTAGCTGCTGCTTGATTTGCTTTCATAGACAGTGAATAGATGGGAGCATCGCCAGCAGGTGCAGCTAGACTGCTGCCTGGAATCAATATACTGCGGCAGTTTGCAGTGGAGCTCTTACTCTTGCGCCTACCAGCACCAACAGGGATGTTCCTCATGCTTCCACCTGCCGTCCAATACCTTTGACAACTCTTGCAAAAATGTCTTGGCTGGTTAATGTTGTAGTTGTTGTAGTAACAGAACTTTGTATCCATGCTGTTGCAACGAGGACATGGCAGAATCTTGTCTGGCTTCTTCAGGGCCTTCTCTTCACTCCATCCACCACCCTCCGTCTTAGCTCCCTCCAATTTGGACTCCGATCCAGTCATACCATCATTGCTAGGTGCTTGATTCTCACACTCGCTGGAACTATTAAGGCTAGACCTATTCGTTTGATCAGCGTCTAACTCCTGATCTGTGCATGTCTTTTCTTCACTGATCCTCATGTCTCCTGTATCCTCGCATGAATCCTGATAATTGCGTAATGACCAAGTAAAACGAATTGCATTGCAGAAGCACCAAGCATGTGCAAAAATAAATCAGCTAGCACAGTATACAAATTTAAGCACTACATATTTCACACTTAGCTTATATCTAAGCATGCAATTACAAGTGATGCAATCTGAATTCTAGCCTCTTGGCTAAAAAAGCGCATGCAATTATGAATCGTGGTATCACATTCACTGGAAGTAATGCTTACCTTTAATGCCTTACTTACTTACATACTTATATGTGTAAGGTCTTATTGGTAAGAGTTGCCAGCTCAAAGGGGCTTGCTAAGTTCACATGGTCTGAAAGAATTTATGAGGGGTTTTCACTAGAAACCAGCCCTTACCTACTAGAGAGCTGCTTGACAAATACTCTAGTGCAGAAGAACTGTCAGAGAGTAGAACTACCTGACAAGGCACTCTAAATTCGATAGAAGTACGCTTTTATGAACAATTGGCCTTCTCTCTTGCTCTTCCTACCCAAAATTCATGTACAAGTAGAGATAAGTGAAGCATCAGCGTGCTATTAGTATCCATAAACTAAATCCAAAATTGACTTTTGTAATTATCTGACTTAATCCAAAAGGTTTGCCATGGTGCCTATATAATCAATCACCAGAGAAGATCCAGCACACGATCATATTCACAATTAGTGGCTAATAAGAAACAATTGGACCATATATTGCAGTCTATACCTCGCTGACAAGAACTGGAGCAGCAACTCAGAGATGCCGTCCCTAACAACGTTACCAATTACAACAGTTGCACGTACATGACAAGAAAACAGTGCAGATCTGCTCGGAGTCATAAAAAGCGTACCTTTCCCTCGAATCAAGTCGCCAAAAAAAGAGAAAAATAGAAAAATTTCAAGAACTGAAAAGAGGAAGCAGGAAGTAGGAAGCAGGGGAGATTACGAAAACAGAAAAAAAATCACTAGGGAACGGGGATTCGTGCGAACTCACCTTCTCCGGCCGCTGCGGAGGCAGACGGGGCGGAGCCACGTGGGATACCGGCAGCTGAGGGGACGCGGCTCCGGCGAGCTCCATACTTACATGAGCAGCAAGATCCGACAAGTGGAGTTGCCATTGGCAACGCAACTAGAAAGGGAAAAAAGATTTTGGCCTTGCATTCATGCAGAAACCCCCCTGAATTATTCCTGAAACTACACTCTAGTCCTCTTCTCCAAACGAGTCTCCGAACGAGCCTCCATTAGTGTGCAAGTTTGCTCCAAATAACTTAATCTAATCCACCTGCTGCTATCTTATAAAAAAATAGTCGTAAGAGATGGTGGCTTACTGGCTTCCTATAGCTACAAGAGTTTTCCTATCTGTAAATGCAAACAATAGCTTTGCTACAATCTTTCAGGCATTCAAAAAAAATTCTTGTTTTTGAAATTTGATCACATAAAAACTGCACGTATTTAGCTCGAAGTAATCCCAAACGTAGCAGGGTGGTTGGAGGTTGGATGGGTGAGACTTGAGAGGGGAAGAGGGGGTTTCGTAGTTATGAGATAGTGGAGGGGTTTCTTACAAAAAGAGGTAGATGTGGTTTACTTCACCGGAGAAGGCCGGTGAGGAGCGACCGGTTGGGTCCTAGTCAGCGCGCGGAGGGCGATCCTGAGCCACGAATACCCCCGGTCCCACCACGTCGTGGGGCCCACCGGCGCCACATCAGCCGGTCGTTGCTCCTACGCCCTTGCGGTGTACAAACGTCGGGTGCTCGTACCAGGTTGGGCAAATCTCTTGTCAATGACTTGTGGACCAGAGGTGCGTTGTGGCCCACATGTCTGTGAGTTGTAGGTGGTCTAGAGGAGTAGCTGAGCTTTGAGAAGGAAAAGTAATGGAGGCGCAAAAGGCGCTTTCGGCTTTTATTTTAGTGCTTGGTTTGGGTTTTTGAGCTCCACATGGCCCACCATTGGGCCCCTCCCTCGTGAATTCTTCTCTATCTTTTGATCTTGTTTTTCTTAAGAGAGAATTATGGCTTCATTTTACTTATGCAAAATTTTGTCTTTGTAAATCAAGTATATATAGTTATACCTCATATTGCTAAACAAAATCCTCATGTGCAACATATGTATAGTAAATTTCAAATATGTACTATCGCCGTTTCAGAATGTAAATCATTCTAGTCTTACATATATTTATTAATTTATAAATGAATTTAGGCAAGACCAAAATGACTTCCCTCTATTTTAGAATGACTTACATTTTAAAATAGAGGAAGTATCTTGTAAGAGTATAACATGTTACGAGCATATTCATTAAACATGTATAAAGGTTGCTACTCTATAATAATGTGTAAAATTATATAACTTAATGACACATGAAACATGATAGACAAAATTAAAGTTGTTTTTTTGAGCGTGACAAATTATTAAATCTGAGAAAAATAACCATGGACTTATTCGAAAACCTTAGATTTCTTGCTCCATGCAAAATCTATTTAGACCTTTTTGGCAGGCACAACGTACTGTATTGCACCTATCCACGCATCCACCCTGGCTTCCCTGCAGCCACACAATAAAGATCTATTGCCGTGCTGCCATTTTCTCGGCAATATATATATGATAACAATCAAACAATTTGCATCTGGCTTGCAACTTGCCCATGCAATCTACTCTATTGAGTATTGATCACATGGACTATGCATGCAATGCTTAATGGTCCCTCCTCTTCATCCATGGCTGCCTACAATAACTGAACTGATGCAGTGGCCACATGCATGAGGACTATCTGAATCCTGCATTGCCCAGCAATATTCAGACAATAAGCTAGCTAACCTAGGTACTGCATAGTGTTTATATCCTATCTGGCCAGTTTGGTCAGATACAACAGATTAGATAGACTGATCAAGCAGCTAAATAGAGCCCAAAAACTAATGAAATCTCTCCTCTCTCTGAGAGAGAGGGAGATTGAGATAGAGAGTAGGAATAAGACCGAGAAGAGAACATTGCCACCACAAACAACAACAGTGTCAGAGCTGGATATTTTTATCTGGCCGAGGAAGGAGGGAGCCTATTTGCCAACTGCCAATCCGTCCCTAAAAAACTACGGAGTATTAGCATTTTCGTTGGAAATTAATATATACTAGCTTGTGCACTTACCAACAAGCAGCTTAATTTACAAATATACTACAAGTGTCAAGAAAAAACATGATAATTTTTTTAACTTCTTACTTCTTCTGAAGAAATTTTTTAACTGAAGAATCACATGATAGTAATTACAGAAGATACAGTGGTGCGATTTGCCTCAGCTGGTGACAACGCTGAAGTATGAACAAAGAACTGCGAGCAACTGACGAGCATGGTGTTGCAGTCTGTACCTCTTCAGGCCTCTTTGCAAGTGCTGAAAGCCTGAAAACCAATCAGCTCTACTTCCATCAGTGAGGAGATTGAATACAGGAAATTTCAGAGATTGGCCTATGCATTCAGTATGTGACAGAAATAACTTGATCATGATAGTACATGGTCACAGTAGATCATATGTCAAAAACCACTGCCTCCCAATTAATCTCTACATACACTAGATTACAGATATATTTTCAGAAGAAAGCACCGTCCGTATTGATCATACAGTGGAGTACATGGCAATGCAGACCACACTACCTCTGACTTTGATCATGCTCATGGCAAGAATCACTTGCCGTTACTGCTAATGCCTACCTGCTTCTTCAGTTCATCTCATCAGTTCCAGCCCGATCCATTCAGGTCGATCTTTTCTCGCGTGCGAGACCTGCTGCTTCCATCGTCCATGTTCAGGTCCAGATCCGACGCCTGCAGCGTGATGCTTCTGTTAAACCCGTCTCTTCTGATCTCGCGCCGCTCATCTGAACACGATGATCTTCTGCTCGGCTCGTCAGGGAACAGGTAGTGCTCGAACCTGCTGCTTGCTCCTCTGACGTCTTTGCCTCCTGATCTTGCAGCCGGCTCAAACGGCAGGCCGATGGAGAGGATGTCCTGATCACCTCCTCCTCCTCCTCTGTGAGAGCGAGAGTGCGAGTGCGAGTGAAAGTGTGAGGCCTCGCACGCGGTTAAGCAGCTGTCCACCGATCCATCGCCGAGCTGCTGGGAAACACTGTGCTCGTTTTGGGGGCGTTTTGCAGCTTCGACGCCGATGGTCCCAAGTGCCTCCTGCGCCTTCTCCAGCACTGACTGCAGGTACTTGCCTTGGGCTTCAATCCGGAGCTGCAGGTGTCTTTGTACCTTTCAGATTCCATCACACATCACTTATAAATATACTAGTATTTTTAGACAAAGAAAAAACACCAGATCATGAGTTCATGCACAAGGCTTGCTGTTGTTATGCATTTTTAGCCATTCCAAGGACAGCTTGTGGACTATTTATGAAATTCACTGAAGTCATTAAAAAACAGAGACAAATTACAAAGGCTAAGCCAACACATGGAAAGTTCAAGGTATGAATGTGTAAAACCATCTAGGATAAAGATGGTCCTTACTGAACAATTGCTTAAGTTGTCATTGGTGTTTGTGATACTCCATTGTAAAATTCACGCATTACCTATACTTCCCAACTGTGTGCCATTCTTAATAAAAACAAATCCCTAAGTCCTCTCGGAATTGTCAGAAATCCAATTGGAACTGAAGTATTTAGTCAGGATTATTTAGAAAATTCAGGAGATAGTATTTAAATTGTGCTGTTTGTTGCACCTCTAGTTGCTCATGCAGCCGTCTCTGCACCTCAATTTGCATCTGGAGGGCTTCGTTTATTTGCAAAGGACTGTTAAAAAAGCGAAAAAAAACGTTACATTCTGCTGTTTCTATTGATGAGAAAAAAAGAAAATTTATTTGCTTCTTACCTGTTTGTCTGCGTCTCTAGGTCCAAGTGACTAGCTGGTGATCCATTGCCTTCACATGGTTTATCTGTCTCTAGTGTACAGCCTAACACTGAAACGTGAAAGCAAGTTTAGTATCTCACTTGTTGGTAATCGAGTAACTTGAGAGTTCAGAAACATGCACTCACTACTTTGTGTACGGGAAGTGTTGGCTTGAGCTTGAAGATTCTTGCTAAGCCGGTATTTCTACGATAAAAGCAACCAACTTAGCTTCTGTCTTCAAGTCATGAATAATGAGCTACACATCCATAGTGTAAAGATCATTGATAATGTACCTGAAGATGGCTCTTAAGATGGTAAAGGGTTAATCCAGGAATTCCCATGAGCGTCATGATTGTTTTCGGCGTAGCTTCTGCACAGGTTTTCAGTGTAAACATTGCATGTAAGGTACGCAATTTGACATTCTCCCGCTGTTAAGCATGCATAATGGAAGGTAAGTTTTGTATACTCACTGTCCGGGCCTCCTAGCTGATGTACTGCCTCGACAAAACGCTCATGCAACTCGGACGTCCATTTCAACCGAGGTTTAGCGTCTGTTGAGAGGATAAGCCCTGAATCTGCTCCCGCTTGCAGCAGAAATTGCTTCTCCGGAGGTAAACCCGGCATTGAAGATAGGTGACTCTGAACCTGTTGCTGTTGCTGATGATACATCTGCCATCAAAGATGTCATGTTAATTTGCAGATATCATCGTGGGTGATCATATCGAAGGCTTATCTTACAGTAGGTGCAGATCTCTGACCTGTTCAGTTCCTGTCATGTACCGAAATGTCTGCTTGTAGGCTGCACATTTATCAGTACTGATAAGATCCTCTGCAGCTTTATCAGTACCTCTATTTGTGGTAGCAACCAAAGACTTGGATTTTGTTCTTGTGGGAGTGAGACAGCCTTGGCTTCTCGAACTAACTATCTAACTATCTGCTGCCTCTGCTCATGACGAGGTCTCACGGAGTCTCTCGTCTTATAAGGCAGAGAGGAGAATGTCGAATCAGTGGAGCAACACACTCAAGCCTGACCCGATCTTTGCAGCAACTGAAACGAGATATTATCCTTATTCCCTCTGGGTACCTGTGGACGCTGTCATCGCCGATTTTTTTTCCTTTGTAAATTTCAAAAACGCTCTCCATTCTGATTATACACTTGTACCAACTTTTGGTTGAAATTACATGGCACATGAGAAGGGCGAAAGAGAAGCACAACCTTTTCTTTTCTTTTTCTTCTCTTCTCTTTTCTTTTCTTTTGAGAAACTAGGGGAGCACCTTATTCTCATGGCAACTTTCGGGCTGTGGTGTATAATATGTGGTCTTAGAACTTGCCGGACTCTTGTGCAGGATTCCTGGATGATATCCATAGTTGAGAACTAATTCTGGTCTCCACTGCGTGCATTTCTGGCGGCCTCGGTGTGCTGAAATGAAAGGGCAACATCTGTGGTCAATCAGCATTGGTTGGGATTCCATATCATCTATATGAACTGTTTATGCACAAGTTCTTCATGAGGCACACTTGGTTAAGGAATATGGTTTAAGAGGGGCAAGCAAAGTTCTTTTGACTGCAGGCATCCAGAAGAAGAATTGTGCAAAGTTTTGCATAGAGTGAAAGTGAAGGTGCCCACTCTACAACTACAACCCTTTGATGCCTTCTTGGGGGCATGGAATGGAATAATGGAATAAGCATAGAATTCCCTTTTGTCTCCTTTGGTAAGTTTGGCACCTGTTACTGTTAGCTACCTGCAGGCCAAAGCAAGCTGGTAGGGTAAGGAAATCTATTAGTCTGTGTCCGTCTGACCTTTTAAACCGGTGCCGTAACTTCGTTCTTGTTCTTCATATGGCATCGAAAAGTGAGCTTAAAATGAAGGTTTACTTCCAAGGCTTTGAGCACTGTTTGCTGCTTTTTCTTTATTCCTGCACTTAAAGAACTGACTCATGGAGTGTTCGTCGTAGTACCTCCATCATTTTGACCACCATACAGATGCTCATATATATCATCCATCCGGGTTTAAACCCCAGAATTCATGTCTTTGCCCTACAGTAACACAAGGCCATGCTTGCCCCCGCAGTGCTACGTCATGTGCATCACATGATTGCATCAGCATCTGTAATCCTTTAGAAGTTTTTAGACCCCTGCCATCTGAAAAGAGAGAGAACTCTGGACTCGAGGTTTCTTGGTAAACTAGTGGCCAATTGGATCAGAGTTATATCTCCATAATCTACTTTCCGGACTTCTGTTTGCAAATTGCGATGTTCTTCCTCAGGAAGAGAACTTGATGATTGCAGGGGATGTAAATTTACCTGAAAAAACTGTTTTTAGTACTGTTTTATCCTTAATATTGTAAGATCATAAAAAATACAATTAATCTCAGACATACTAGTACTATACATGCAGATAAGTAGGGGCAATTAATCTTTAGCCTGTTATAGTTAGTGTTCTATCAACTACAGTTTGTGCTGTTTCAGCTTATCAAGCTAGGTACGGTTGCAAAGCTAAGAACGCAACATGTGCCATGAGAGTGATAAATCACATCAAGTGTTCAGATGCTGCAGGGCTTCCTGAAAAAGATTGGCAAGCATGGGCATACAAAGGAAGTGCATATCAGCATTTTCGCTGTTCTTTGAAAAGCCGTCTGCTTGCACTTTTCTTCGGATCATGCCAGTTGCTGTTACGTGTGTCGACCAATTTTCATCTGCTAGTAAGTCGGTAAGGGAATCTTGGTCACTAACCACCTGGTACGGATATCACTTGTACGAAGATAAGCAAACGGTTCTTGTGATATGGTACCTATACCTGTATTTTGCTAGCTACATATTGGAGCTGCATATGTTCTGTTCCAGCTGATAGCTGCCTGATTATTCAGCATTGCTCTATCGTGAGTTGTCAAGAAAGATGACCGATCAATGATAAAACGAAGAAACTGAACCCGTGTTTATGTTCCAGCGGCATCGGTTCGCGAAAGAAAAAAAGAATTATAACACGCTGCCTCAGAATATGGAATAAAACTCTTAGCCGTAGCTTTTGTAGTTCCTTCTTATGCTGTTATATATTAGGGAAAAGATTACATGAATAAATTCGGTTGTTACCTGTTAAATGTTTGGCATCAAATGCTTTTGTTCCCTGTTTGCCCATTTCCCCGGCCGTAACCTCTGTTACAGTTTGATGTTGCACAGGAAGACAAGGAATACTGTGATGATTCTTTTTTTTAAGAAGAAGGCCACGGGGCCCGGCCTTATTTGAAAGGCATGTGGTGAGAATGTAATACGAGGATTTTCTATGAAGTCACCCATTCTAATACTGCTCTCGTCTCAATATGCTCAACTGGAGTTTTAATAGGATCCAGTGCCAGGTGCTCACATCCCGTTTCCTACTGTGATGATTCATGGCAGTCAGGAATTGTCGAGTGGGCTTTCCAGAAAGAGGCACTCACTTAACAACGTCCCCAAGAAGCATCCTCTCAATGCCCATGTCTATTTACTTGTTGGAATTAAAGCAAAGCATACTAAACCAAACAGCAATAAGATGGAATTCAAATATCGAAGTTGAACCTAAACCAGGCGTTGGAGTTTCACAATATCCACAGTAAGTGCATGAACAACAATTTTAGCTGCATGCATAAAAGGCCACTGCAGCCTTCAGGCATGAAGGGAACTAGGATGATGCCTGGAAACAAATGTACTATTTTCTCATCTGTGTCAGCAAATCCGCTGGGGGTCCTGATTTTCCAAAGCTTCCCAACTGGCGTGATTGTCCAAAAGAACCCAGGACAGATCCAAGCACCAAACTGTGCTTGCTGCTCAAATCCTGACTGCTGAGAAGTCCCAATTTGTGCAGGCTGCCCAAATCCTGATTTTTGCGTAACTCCAACTTGTGCTGGTTGACCAAATTCTGCTTGCTGCCCAGCTCCAATTTGTGCAGGCTGCCCAAAACCCAGCTGCTTCCCTGACCCAATCTGCACAGACTGTCCAAATCCACTAAGCTCACTTGAGAATGCACTAGAAAATGTACTTGAGCTGATTGATTGAGATGGCTGTGCTGGCTGAGCAGAAGGAATGTTCAATGACGCCGGACGAAAAGCTGTCCTGGCCTGGTCGTCAGTGTATATGATGAACCTGAACTTTTATTGTCAGGCATAGTAAATGAGTTCCCAAAAGGATTGGATTTTTTAGGACTTGAAGAAGCCACAGACCCAACGCCAAACTCACCAAGGGCTCCCAGCCCAGGTTGAGGTCCGAACTTGTACAAGGAACCTCCTCTTCCGCATCATCTTCATTTGATGAGAGATTACTCGGTCCTACATCTTTTCCGGTGGTAGTGGCAACAGCAGATTCTGATGCCGATGGTACCACTTTAGGTGCAGAGACAGGAATTGAAGATAAGCTGCCACTATGTTAGCGACCAACTCACAAATCAAACATAGAACTCAGAGAAATCACAGCAAGCAAGGGGAACGAAATAAACTCTCACGCAGGGAACCTCCCAGCCGAGCCACCAGCCAGTCTTCTTCCTCCAAGATGGTGCTTACAATGTTCTGAAGTCTTATATATACTCAACACTCTCACGCCCAGCCTTAACACAGCATTACATGGCCCACTCTGGCCCAATAATCCAAACGCTAGACTTCTTAACTCAGGACACACGCACGCTTAGCACATCATCTTCACCCTGAAGCTCATCTGGTGATGGCAGTGTTTGATCCTTAACATTCTTCCCTCCTTGAGAAATGGCTTGTCCCCAAGCCAGAGTTGAGGAAACCTCATGTGTAATTCTTCCAAATCTTCCTAGGTCATGTTTTTTAGTCAGGCCATCGACCCATTGAACAAGCACTTGATTCACGAATTACTTGTTAAGACAGAACGAAAATCCAGAAATCGCATTGGCTGTTCACCAAAATTCAGTGTGCTGTTCGAAACTCCGTAAGCCGTCTTTGATTGAGATACATGAAAAACAGGGTCATAATCATCAGTGAAATACCTCTGCGTCTCCTCCCCCAGTTCAAGCATTTCCATGTCAATTGGACCAATTATGCCGATCATTTGAATAAGCATTATGGGCACTGGTTCAATAGAAAATAGTACATCACCAGTGTAGAGTTCTGCAAGGATGCAACCAAGAAACTAAATATCAATCCTTTGATCATATGGCAGGCCCAAAATGACCCCAGGAGCTTGATAAGACCATGATTGTACATAGAGAAACAAGTTGTCTGTCAAGAAGCAACTACTTCCAGGATCAATGACCTTAATTCCACACATGCTATTGCTCTTGATAAGGATATTCTCTGGCTTCAGGTTACAGTGAATAATTCTCAATTGATGCAAGTATTCCAAGGCTTCTAAACTTTACCGAGCAATTGCAGCCTCCCTCATCTCAGAGCAAAACTTGCCTTCAAAAATTACTTCAACCTCAGACTGGAGTTCATGCATTACTTCATACATGTCTAGCAGTACAAATAGCTTTTCAAGAGACCCTTTACTTTTAGCAACAGCATCTCCGAAACTGAGAAAAATCATAACACTACTTCCTGCCAATTCAGCAAAACATTGATTCTTGTTGAAATTAATACCATCAAAAACCTGGTAACAAATTCTCCATTCTCCAGCAAGTAATATTTTGACGGCAATTCTCATAAACTGGGTCCAGTTTTCAATTTTAGCCCCTAAGGATTCCCATTGCATTCTTTGGACATCATCCTTACTAAGCTTTTCTACACCCAGTTTCCATAGACTCACTTCTAAAGCTGAACCACGAGAATCTCTGTATATTCTGTAGCATGACTGCTAATTTCCACCCTGAACCAGTTGCTGAGCTATATCATACAGAAGTGGTAATATTCTTGGGGGAATCAGTGTTGGAGTCCTGCATATAGCAGTGTTCAGGCTTTTGGATGGATGTTCAGAATGAGTATAATGTCCTCCATCTGCTTCATGGTTAGGCTTTGGTGCCCATGGAAACTTTGTGAGGCAATCAAATAGGCGACCAGGTTCAATAGGTTTGCCGTATGTACTCATCAGCTGCCTGAATTCCTCCTCAATCTTCAGAGCAAACTTGGATAACAGATCATTAACATGATTCAGAAGTCCTTCGTTGCTCTTAAAACTCTTACTCGAGGAAAAGAAACGAACAATGCCTTTCAGCAAACTCACTGCTTCAAGGTCCAGATCCTTGTGAGGGTCCCTCAGTATTGTAGCTTCAGCTTGGGAATCTACCTCTCTCCTCCGCCCACTTGCTGGATGGCAGGCGTGCGCTGCAGTTCGCGCTGACCTGCTTCGAGGAGCTTCTCGAGAACGCGGTGGCGGACGCGTCGTCCGAGTGCCACCGCATCACGCGCCTCGGCCTCGAGCGCGGCATCGACACTGAGGAGGAGGAGCTCCGCGCCTGGGCCGCTCGCGACCTCCCTGGTGCCAAAGTGTGCAGCGGCGGCGGGCGGTGCGCAGTGACATGGCTCTGAGCTTGCGCCGCGGCTTCACGCGTGGGCGGCACGGCGGGCGAAGTGGTCGACACGCGTAGGCGGCGTGGTGGGCGACGTTGCACGGCTAGCAACATCGTGCGGCACGGCGGACAGGCCATGTGGCAACACGGGCGCACTGGCGCGTGCGGCGAGGCGATGACGCGATAGGGGAGTCCTTTGGGATCTTGTGATGGTGGGGACGAAGGCGCGGAAGCCAGAGGGGGCGAGGCCACGCGCGCCGCGGAGGATGCGACCGAGGACTGGTCGTCTTCATCGTCGTCCATGACCGCGGTGGTGGGGATGGAGGAGATGGAGGTGTGGGTGGAACCCATGGTGGCGGGCAGCGGAATCTGGGTGCGACCTTGCCCTCGCGGCCCGTGAAGGTGCCCTGCACTACTTCCTGCGGCGGCGACAACAACGGCGACAAATTGATCTCGGCGGCGAAAGCAGTGCGACAGATCTGCTGGATGTCGACAGCCTCAGACAGGGCGAACTCCGATTGAATCACCTCTTCCTTGCCTCGCCGGAGTGAGATTGAACCTACGCCGCCCGAAACCGAGCAGCGCTGGGATTCAACAGAATCCTTCCTCTTCTTCCCTTCCGATAACCAAGCCTCCACTGCAGCCTTCAGCGACAACAAATCCGCATGCCTTCGCTGCTCCGATTCCAGGCGTCTGGCCTCCATTTCTTCCATCCGTTGGAGCATCAAATCCAGCTTCGCTTCAATCTTCGTCACTTTAGCAGCCCTTCCGGAGAAAATTTTTTCCATTACCATGAACAACGAAGCTCTGATACCAATTTGTTAGCGATCAACTCACAAATCAAACATAGAACTTAGAGAAATCACAGCAAGCAAGGGGAACGAAATGAACTCTCGCGTAGGGAACCTCCTAGCCGAGCCGCCAGCCAGTCTTCTTCCTGTCCAAGATGGTGCTTACAATGTTCTGAAGTCTTATATATACTCAACACTCTCACGCCCAGCCTTAACACAGCATTACATGGTCCACTCTGGCCCAATAACCCAAACGCTAGACTTCTTAACTCGGGACACACGCACGCTTAGCACATCATCTTCACCCTGAAGCTCATCTAGTGATGGCAGTGTTTGATCCTTAACACACTAGTAGCTGGAAACAATGAAAGTTTGCTTTCGGTGATCGATATGCTTGAATTAGTACTTGCAGAAACTGTGATTCCAGTTAACACTGATGTAACCACTTCAGGCTCAGATACAATTTTATTCAAGCCAGTTGATGACTCCTTAATGGTGATTGGAATAGATGGTAGATTGGTAGGGAGCCAGATATGGTACCCTCAAGAAATGGTGGTGAAGGTTTTAGCTTTGATTCCAGTGATAGAACAATGGAAGCAAATGCTGGAGACAAAACATCTGAAGTTTTTGCAGCTGATTCTTGCATAGTTGACAACAATGGTGTAGCTGAAGAGGAAGCACCTGACTTAATGGAATTTGAAGATGATTGTACAACAGGTGTTGACAAAAATGCAGGAGGTTGGAATGCCACCTCAGGTTTAGCATTCGCTGGGCTCTGCACTGTATCACTAAATTTACTAAGTTGCAGAGTCGTTCCTTGTGACAAAGCAGGTTTGGAAGGTTCAGGAGAAAAGGATGGTTTGTTAAGATCTCTAAATATACCACCCACATTCTGTGGAGAATCATCCAATCCTTGTGTGTTTCCCAAATATGTTATTGCTTGTCCACCCTGTTTGTTCTTTGTAGTCATGGAAGACATACTTCCAGATTCCCCAGATAAAGTTTTCACAGGCAGTGGACTCTGGGAGAATTTTGAGCCCAGCATGGAAGGTAACAGATCTGGGATTATACTTGGATTAATTTTAGGAATTGTAGTGGTTTTAAAGGTCAAAGTATTTGATTTAGGCACAGTGTGAGTTCTTCCAGAGGATGGAATATTGGATGAGCTGATATTATCCCAGACATCATTATGCATGTAACTGAATGACAGCAGTGAAGATGGAACCAGCTTTGGAGGCTGGTCAGCACTTTTCAGCTTCCCTGGTAATTCAAGATACTTTTGCTGAGGGCCTTGACATGGTCCAGTTGACTCCTTTACCCATTTGAACAAGGAATATTTGCTCTCATACCACATAGTTAAGTGGTGTTTGCTCTTTTACTACACCCCGTGTGTATGACAATTAGGCCCAGAGACCACATGTCATACACACGGGATGTGGCAAAAGAGTAAACGTCACTTAACTTTGTGGCATGAGAACTCCCTTTGACAATGTGCTGTGCTGGGATCCTAATGGCTTTGTTTTCTCATGCAGTACTGTAAAAATAGTTTCAATATTGTAACCAATTCTATAATCAAAATCTCTTGATCTTAAATAATGAAATTTCTATTGCAGAATAAATAGATAGCTTACCTTCACTTGGATAGTGGGGCTACCGCTAGACTTCTCCTTGGAGATAGCTGCCATTTGAGAATCAAATATTTTCTTATTTCACCTGAATGGCTGATCATGTGGCATTGTTGTTGCGCTAGTCTTTTAACAGTACTACAATAGTTTTCTGAGGCTCCAAACTAGCCAGGCTATAAAAAATTGACGAGTTTACAGTTAGATTTGCTGTCAATTCATCATACAGAGGGCAACAAGAAAATACGATAGGCATATGCCAAAAAATGCAGGAAGAAGGGGGATCAAATGGAAAAGAAAGATCCACAATTGTTTCCCTCAAGGCCTCAATCATGTGCATGATGGATATAAGTGCAATTTTTGGATCTGGGTTCAAGATTTACCCTATCCAGTGACTCTCTCCTTGCAGTTTCAGGCTCAGCACTCTTGGAAAGCCCTAATATATTGTTAATGTGTTCTCTCGTTGATGGATATCTCTTAATTGACTTGGAAGGGGTAGTGCCTGAAAATTTGGTTGCATCCATCACGTGAGCCAGACCGATTGATTCAAACAACTCTTTGGCCACTGCCCCTTGTTTTGTAGAAACTTATATTTAGTGCGGATATCTGTTTTGACAGGCAATCTGATAGCTGCTCAGCTGCTGCTAATTGTGAATTCAGCACATTGTACACGCTGGATAGTTGTGTCTGACTGTAAAATAAAAGGCTAGAAATCAGATAAGAAACTTCCAACATTGATTTAAATTCAGGGAAAAAATAATTGACAAGATATTCCTTTCTGAATAAACAATTCCATGTTATAAAGAAAATGTCCACTAAAATGGGTAAAGAACAATTTATAATTTTATCACTATGATGTGCTAGAAGTGACAGATTTGAGGTATGTTAAATTGTAAGTACAAAATCAAAGTGGTATGAACAGGCTAACAAAATGTACAAGGAACAGACTCCACGGACCACGGCTCCACGCATCTGTCCTTAGAGATTTCTGGTCACCCTTCACATAACAACAAAGCTAGCAAAGTGATCGGTTACTTCAAAAATTGATAAAAACTATGGGATATTGATCAAGTTTGGTTTGCCATCCACTCGATGATATTACTAAACACACAGGAATTTCTAGTGAGGCAGTCTGGTATTGGATACCTAAATCGTGACTTATTAGAATAAATATCTCTACGACTAGAAACAACTCTTCCTGTTTCTCTGAATTTGTTCATCTCCAGTTTATTGAAATGCCTCTGCAGCTCTACCAGCTGGTTTATCAAATTATATATGACAAAAGAACCCCGTATTAGCCTGTTGATATTTTTCTAAACAATTCTTCCTGTTTCTCTGAATTTGGAAGCATGATTTAGCCACTTAAAATCTTTAACAGTGCCAGATCCTCCAAGGCTGCATGATAACAATGGCTCAACATCCTATGTAGAATAATTATTACGAAAACATGAGAAGTACCTGAGCAAGTATTAGATCTATAAGAGCAAGGTGCAAATATGTGCAGGATACTGAAAACATTTACTAACTAGTTCATTCATTCTTACAGAAAAATCTCATTAGGAAATTGTTGTGAAAAACACAAGTAATCAGTTGGTGCAAGTGCAACCCAATTGTCCAATTTCTTATATGTTGCACAGGCCTACACTGAAATTTAACATCCACGTGATGTTGTGGCAGACTGAATGAGATGATATAACCTTGTCAGTGAGCAGGGAAGAAACCGAGAAGAACTGGATCACACTGCCTGCGGAGGCAGCTAGCACCGAATCATCACGAGAGAGAACGAGGAGAGAGACCCCGGGGAGAGTTATGTCGGCGGCGCAGAAGTCATGTGCGCAGCCGGTGCTCGCCTTGCCCTTCTCCCGCGCCTCCTTACTGGCCTCGATCAACGCCTTGGTCCTCGCGACCATAAACCCTGGAAACAGAAGTGTAAACCCCAAGGGGTGGGATCGAGATGGGAGTGCCGACCGGGCGCTTGGCCGGTGATGTGCTGTGGTATACTGGTCTACCACTGGGGTGGGCGAGGAAAACAGCGGCGTGGCGGTTAGAGACGGCGAGCGGGCGCGAGGGAGACGACTGGAGGTCGAAGAACGGGAGTGGTGGGGAGGAGGGCCTGAGGGGGATGGGGTCGCCGGCTAGGCTTAGGGCTAGGCGGAAGACGACGTCGTTGGTGCCGTCCTCGGTCCTCCTCGCCCTCAACCTCGTCGGAGAGGTCCAGTTCCCGCGGCAGCGCCATGTCAGGCAGGCGCGGATGCGGCGGGGCTCGGAGACTAGGGTTTTGGGCGGGAAGCGGGACGGTGACGGGAGCGGCGAGGTAGCAATGGGGGGGTTGGAGTGAGTAGAGCAAGTAGCGGATGGCTTGGCGTGGAGTGTAAAGCAGAGAAGAGCAGGGTTGCCGGCGCCGCGCCGGCGGAGGGAGGCGGCCGCGTCCCTTCCCAGCGGCCCTCTGATATACACAAAGCTACCCTCCAACGATCTATCGTCGACACCAACCAAATCTCAAATTTGAATTTTTTTTTATTTGAATCCCTTTGTGAGTAGCTCAAACCAGCAATTTCAGCATTATGATTTGGTTAGTTCGTCGGTGGCCCAAAAGGATGCTTTTTTTTTCTTGATGCCAGATTGGCTTCTTTTCATTGGGCTACCTGCAAGTTGGCAGTTCGAGACTGTAGCGTACATGAAGTCAACCATTCACGGCTACTGCGAAAATTCCTGTAGTGAAATTTCGCTAACTTCATCTGAGCTCATCAAAAAGGTATAAGAACAGAACGATCACTGTAGCATCGTTGCAGTAATCGTTTGTGTGCACAGCAGAAGATCCGGTTGCCTTCACCAGAAAACAGCATAGTCCAAGGCCATCAGCAAGCGTAACTCACTCAGGTTGTCAGCAGCTCAGCGTTGGCTTGCCTTTCCAAGATGTTGCACTAGCACTTCCTTTGAAGTTCAGGTTTATCTCTGCTGAAAATGAACGAAAGACTCACGATTCAGCATTTGTGTTGCTCCAGACTGAAGGCATATAACATCTGTCTGGATCACAAGCTCAGCTCACACGCTTTTTGTTCATTTTGCTATCACTCTTATTCTTCTCTTTAAAGTTTTTCAATTTCAGGCAAGTTATTTTATGAATGTTGAGCAAACAGATAGCATGCATATTGGCATTTGGACAGTGATGCAGTGCCGGAATCAAATCGAGCCCAGCAGAGCACTTGTCTGTTTTCCATCTACATCCATGTGGGCAGTGCAAATGCTGGGACCTATAGGCTATATCCAAGATCTCTCACCAATCACAGGCAGGAGACGTGTCATTCTGTGGAGCTACATGGACCACACGAGACAGAGTCCGGGACTGCTTAGGGCCCGTTTGCTCAATGATAAAATAATTACAATAATTTAGCTTATATGTATGAACTATAGTAAATTGGCTTATAATTATTTAGAGAACAAGAAATTATAAGTTATTTAACAACCTAGATTATTGCTACTATAAATTATTATATTTGAGTAGTAAAAGACATTTATGTTCACTCTTCTCTCCAATTCTATGGTTTCTGCGTATGAGAGTGGATTTGCATGTTTTAATTATAGTTTTTCTTCATCTTGTAATAACAAATATTTGTGGAAGGCTGACGTGCTACGGGTCAACTTACCTATGTTAAATTAGGTCTACTTACTCATAGACTCAATCAGAGCCACAACTTAGATTCTACGTCTATCCAATCTAAAAAACTAATTTGATAGGTGAGAATTGTCCCACCTTTCAAGTTATGCTTTCACGATCTCACATAATTAATATTTGATGTGGAATTAAACCCAATAATCTCTTTCATTACATATCAAGGCTACACAACTAGCTAAACCTAATCTCATGCTAGCTAGAGATTCTTCGTGGGTTTTCTGGCCAAGTTTTGCTACCATTTGTGAGAGTCTGACCTACTACACTATTGGTTAGCTTGCCAAAGTCAAACTAGTTCGATTCACTTATAGACCCAACTAGAGCCAAAACTTTAAATTCCAAACCTACTTAACTCAAAGACTATTTTGATAGTTCTTACCTTTTAAGTTCTACAATATCAATATCAATACTCAATCAATCTAGGACTAGGACTGAACCCAACAATATTGAGGCATTCTAGAACGTCCTTTCCGATCACTCTAAACCACTACCAAGTTGCAAAAACCAGTTACCAACAGGGCGGTCTGAGTGCGCGCGTGCCCCATCTTCCGGCGCCACTGAAAAGTCTGAAACGATGGCCTGGCCTGTCCGTCAGGTAAACAGTCCTTATCATGACTCAACAGTTGATAGCTCGCTCCATCACGTGTAAGATTAGGAGTATGGAGCAGCACGCATGTGAGTGAAAAGGCAACTTTCATCAAGTGTGGTAAAAGAACTCCAAGATCTCTTTCTTTCAAGAAAATTTCTTTTTTTTTAACAAAAAAACTGGGGATTTGATTTGAGCTGCTGTACCAGCAGCAATTTTTTTGAACTTGCTCGTAGAGAGAAACCGTGTTTATGCATATGACAGCTTAGGGCTTTTCTATGGAGCTTATGAACTGTAAAACTTAATATTTGTAGAATTTAAAAATAGATTAGAATCTAGAAGTTGAAAACATCTTTGTCTCTTGTCTCTTCTTCTAATGGCCCTTTGGGACATCTTTGTCACTTTGCTTTCCTTCTAATGTATTCAGCAGATCTCCGGCTACTTTCAAAAAAAATAGATTAGAATTTAGAAGTTAAAAACATCATATCTCACCTGATAGGATGGATCAAAGGAGTACAATACATGTCACACATGTAGATCGTCCTGTCAATTACACGAGCTGCACGACAAGAAAGCAAAATGAAAGTTTCCATAAAGAGGCTTCATGGCATGAACCATTTGCAGCTTACAGCTGGTTGCAAGCATGAATCTACACTGAAAATTATTACACAATTCTTACAGGCACACTGAAAATTAGGCTTAGGAGCTCTAATGCCCTACGGCTACAAGCTATGGGTGGTGATTCCTTCCTTGTTTGTTCAGTAGAACCAGTTGGATCTCAAGTACTTCGCCGGCGGTTGCTGCATGGCGGCGCCGCCGCCTGAAACGTTGAAATTTGAACTGAACCTGAACTCAGGCGCCGCCGCGGCGATGTCGCTTCCGAACGGCGCATCGTCACGGATGAAGAAAGCTGCCACTGCACCCTGCCGCTGCTGCTGCTGCATCGCGTTGTTCGCGCCACCAAGCAAGCATGGCATCAGCAAGGTGTCATTGTCCAGGCTCCTCGGCGTGGCCACGTCGGCCTGCTTGTACATGGTCATCAGCCCCGCGAGGCATCTATGGCCGTCGACGGGCAGGTCGAAGTC
>KE372913.1:675526-693327 GCA_000418225.1 Zizania latifolia
TCCAAGCGCGCGCCCACCACCTACATCAGCACCGACCCCTCCAACTTCCGCCTCATGGTGCAGCAGGTCACCGGCGTCCAGGCCGACCCCGTCTCCCTCGCCGACGGCATCGTCCTGCCCACCACTGCAGCGTTCGACAGTACGACTCCCCACGCCGCCGCGTTCGCCAACCCGCTGCTGCAAGCCGCCGCGTCCGAACAGGCGGCGCTTCAGCAGCAGCCGTGCTTCCCGACGCTGGACTCATGGAGCGTCATGTACGAGGGCAGCGAGATGCTCTGAGCTCGCCTCGATCGGAATATTATTTCCAGCTGCTGCCACGCCACTAGTTAGGACGCCATAGATTTCTTGCTCCGGTTGGCCTAGCTAGCTACACCTCTATATATGCATGTGAATCTATCGATCCAGAATTTATTTTGCTTTGTTAGTTTCTTAATTTGTTGGAGCCAGGGGAACTAAATTAAGATCGATCGATCAGTCAAGCTACTAGTAAGTAGTGACTCATCAGTTTGGCATCAATATAATCTGCTGGATTCTAGAACTGCAGCCGCTAGCACGCTGAGACCATCCTGCAATGAGACGACCTGTGCATGTTACTCCTTTGTAAAAAAATTATAAGACGTGTACGTTTTTTTATGTGGTGTACAACCTGAACTTTGGACACTATTTTTTTAATACATAAAAATACATGATTTTAACTTAATTGTTAGTTAAATTTAAAAAAATCGGCTTTTTTCCAATTAGACGAACTACTCGTTTTAGCTGTCTGTGGTCGTTTTAGTTGGGCCAGAAATGATGTGGCGGCCAGTTGTAGTGAGGCCTACTTCCAAAATGGAATAAATAGGTATTATGTCAAATCTTTTACTGGTAGGTGTATATATATATATATAATTTATGGTATGTGCATCGTTTATTTTCTTCATCCGATAACTCATATTTAATATTTAACTAAGATAACCTATTACCTTAGGTAATATGTCACGTTATTCTTTCACCCTCCCTCCCGCTCTTTCTCCACCCACTCTCACAATCTCTGTAGCGCGAGGTCACAATGTTCTGCCCGTGTGGCTAGCGAAGTGAACCATGTGCGACCGACATCAGCGAGCTTCAACCTCGACGTGCGTGGGTGCTCTACGCAGATAGGACGCCACTACAATGGAACGGGGAATGGTGACAGGGGAGGCAGACGAGTGTTAGGGCACGGGTTGGCATCGGGCTTAGGGCCACGCTGGTTTAGGTGTAGGACACAGTAAATGCTTACACACATATATATATATAACCTCGTCTTCTTAATTGAAAGATTTGATTATATATCTTACCTTTAGATATAAATTAAGAATTTATTCTTTACTACTGTCGTAACGATACGTAGGTAGAAAACGTAGATCTTTCGTTTCCATCTAAATGGAAGTAAATGAAAGTGTATCTCAATCTCTCACTCACCGGCTGCCGAGCGCCCATGCCCCCTGCCTCCCCGTCGCAGTCGCCGAGCGCCTCGTCGTCGGACGCCGGCCGCCGTGCCCCCACATCCAGGCCCCCTTCTCCCGCGCGCAGCTGCCCGCGCGCCTCCCCGCCCCCGCCGCTGCCAGCCGCCGCACCCTATGGCCGGCCCCTGCCAACCCCCGCCGGTCCCCACGCGCTCCCTCCACTGGCCCCGCGCCGGCCCTTGCTCCACGGCCGGCCCCCGCGCTCCTCGCCGGTAGTTTACCCGCGGGTATACGACATCCGTGATACCCGATTGCCTCCGTGGTGACTATTCAAGAACGGGCATGGAAGATCTGCAGTCAGCATTTTGAACACACATCTTGATTTGTGCTCGGGTCAACGAATGGGACAGCATCGAGGAGGATTACGCAGTTTGTTTGAGCTCAATGTTGTCCTCGTCCACGAGATCAACTATAGATGGTGATTACCAACAACACTGCCTGACTAACTTTGTTAAACTGGTCATGATCTCACATAGATATATAGTATTCACACACTTTACTTTCAAAAGATATGCTATATATCCTTCACACAGAGAAACTATCATGGCGGTTGGCTTTAGAATTAAGCGAAGCAACCAAGGCACTTGATTTCTTTCTTTTCTTGTTCTTCTTGTTGATGATAGTTTATAACAGTGCGCCATCTTATCCAGGAAAATGACGGCACTTGGTTGCTTCCCCGCGATGTGCAAGAGTGGAGAAGTAAGCTTCAAACAGAATGCTGATGACGTCCCTGTCGGAGTGTCAGTTGTTATCTCCGTTCTTGCTTGGCTAGCTTTGCTTCCACTCATGTAACTGCTTTTGCACAATTTGATGATGCATGCTTCGATCTTCTTCTCATGATCTCATCTTGTAGTGCGTTCCCTGTATTTATATGGACCGTGCATTGAGCTGGCCCTTTGATCTGAGCTGCGAGCTGGCTGGAGCTGGACCCAATGGCAATGCAGAGAGCGCAGGCTGGTTCATGTCTCCATGCTCTGGTTCTTGTTTACTCCCTGTGCTGGGTATTTTCTGTGGGGTTTGTGGTCGGTCAAACTGGGCAGCTGAGCGTGGATGCCTCGCCGCAGAATGCAAGCAAGATACCTGATAAGATGTTTGGTATCTTTTTCGAGGTGAGACTAAGATTGGCACCTGTTTAGAACAACATATGTTTTATGCTCTTTGTTCTAAACGCTATAGGAATGCAAAATGAACCATGACTCGTATGTAACTGCTGCCTGCACAAACATTTATCCTAGTCGTCAATTCAGCAAGGGCCATGATGTCCAGTTAGCACTTCTATTTATCATCTGAATCCCATACGACTAGAATATGCACTATGCAGAGCTGTTTATTTCTATTTGAAACGCAGTAAGTTTACCTGATCTCTAGGAAATGAATTTTAGACGAGGTTTCTTCAATTTTTCTACTATGCTGGGAAGCCTGAATATATTATATCTATGGTTCTACTTATAGGAGATCAACCATGCTGGGGCTGGTGGGTTGTGGGCAGAGCTCGTCAGCAACAGAGGTAAGGACAAGGATATCCCTGTTACTCAAGATCATAGAAGCTATCGTAGCTGTGCCTGACAAGAAAAGTCCAAAGGTTAGTATATTTGTAGTTTTGCTGAATGTTTCTAAGTTCTCACGAATTTATTTCCAGGATTTGAGGCTGGTGGGCCTAATACACCTTCAAACATTGACCCATGGCTGATAATTGGAAATGAATCAAGTATCATTGTCGGAACTGATCGGACATCCTGTTTTGAGCGAAATCCGGTTGCACTTCGGATGGAAGTTCTTTGTGGTTCTAAAGGAACCGATGCCTGCCCTTCTGGAGGTGTAGGGGTCTACAATCCTGGTTACTGGGGCATGGTATGACGTTTTTCTTATTTATCTATCCGTCATTCTACAACCTGTTGATGTTTACACTGGCTTATTTTATGTGCCAGTTCAAGTTTTGTTTGACATTATTCTACTGTGCCATGGACTAATGCCTCCCATTTTCCAGAACATTGAAAGAAGGAAGGTTTATAAGGTGACCCTGCATATTAGATCTTCGGATGCAGTATCCTTATCCGTTTCTTTAGCAAGCTCAGATGGTCTGCGGAAACTGGCTTCACATACCATCACGTAATGTTATGTTGACATAAATTTTAGTGGGATGCTGCATTAGTATTTATATATTAATTACATGCATTTCCATGGCACTTTCAGGGGTAGCAAGAAACAATTTGCTAACTGGACAAAGATAGAGTTTCATTTGAAATCCATCCAAAACAATACTAATTCAAGGCTCCAGCTGACAACTAGTAGAAGTGGGGTGATTTGGCTTGACCAAGTGTCAGTTATGCCATTGGATACCTACATGGTATATTTTATTTGTGTTATTACTTATTTCTATTTCTTTTTGTGATAGTAACAATTATATGTACATGTTTTGTGCCTCAGCTGCAAAGTTATGCATGCTATGCCATCAGTAAATGCCAATAGCCAACTAATGATTTTTTAGAGCAACCAACACTTCATTAGATAGGCCATTTTCTATGAGAGAAAGTCATTTTCCCACTTGTAAGTGTATCAAGTGAGTATATCTTAATTTAATTGAACATTAACCCAATTATATGTGATAGTGGTGATTTTACACCTATTGAGTCATCACTGGATTTACATGTGCATTACCCATACCATGTTTGACAGTTTATTCATTATTTTATCTCCAATTTAGGGACATGGTTTTAGGAAAGATCTCGCTTCTATGTTGGCCAATCTAAAGCCACGATTTCTCAAGTTTCCAGGTTTGTCAACTTTGCGTTTATATTTCATCGGGAGTTAAGTATAACATTATATGGTTTCAACTAAATGTATCAAACTTGCTTAGGTGGTAATTATGCCATGGGAAATTATCTGCGAAATGTATTTCAGTGGAGTGAAACTGTGGGTTCATGGGAGGAAAGACCTGGTCATTTCAATGATGTCTGGGGATACTGGACTGATGATGGACTTGGATTCTTTGAGTTCCTTCAGGTGTAAAACATAGCCCTTGACTTGAAAGCATATATCCATTTAAAAATACTTCATAAGCTCATATTGGTATTTATATACTGCAGCTGGCTGAAGACCTTGGTGCTTCCCCAGTTTGGGTGGTTAATGATGGTAGTCTTAATCTGTATAGATATATGAGGTTCAACCACGCTTTGGTTTCTGTTATAAAATGCTTTTCAACATTGCAGGAGCAAGCCAAAATGAAGAAGTCCCTACTGCAACAATTGCATCACTAGTGAAGGTATGTTTTTCCAAAATGTTCAACCTAGTACTTCACCACCTTGTTGCCCTTTCCTGCATTTCCTTCATGCTTATAATATTTCAGGACGTTGTTGATGGCATCGAGTTTGCCAGGGGAGGGCCCAAGACTACATGGGGTTCAGTTCGTGCAGCAATGGGACATCCAGAACCTTTTAAGCTTGATTATGTTTCAATAGGGAATCAAGAATGTTGGATGCTCTATTACAGAGGTTCGTAGTTGTTCAGTCATATATCATTCCTAACTTCATACCGAGAATGGATTTCCAGTGCATCTGATGGTGATGTTTAAACTTTATGCATCACATTCCTTTACCTCATGCTAGAATTTTTTCTTAATAAATAATTGCACGTTTGCACTTGCATTATTCAGCATATTGGTAGATCTACAGTTCTTTTTTCCTGCACATCAATTTTCGATGCTCAGTCCTATATCTGTTGATATTTAAAAAACAATTCAACTTCCTTTTATATCTTGCCGATGAGCAGGGAAAGCTAATATTACCCATTTTTCAATCAACAGGTAATTACCAAAAATTCTATTCTGCGATTAAAGCTGCCTATCCAGACATTAACGTGATATCGAGCTGTGATAAATCCACTATTTCTCCGTCCAACCCAGCTGATCTATATGATGTTCATGTGATGTCTATTTGTCACGTTCCTTGCTTGTTTTCATAACTTTGTATTGTTTCTTTAAGAAAATTTCGTATTATGGCTAACAAAACATCATCCTTGCCACAGGTGTATGCCTCATCTAGTGATATGTTTTCAAGAACTAGTATGTTTGACAACACACCACGCAGTGGACCGAAGGTATGCTCAGATGCCATCCTTAGATGGCTATATCTGATATACATGATTCGAATTTCCATGCTCAGAAATGACTTAGGAAGCTCAATGACTCGTCAGGCAATTGTCAGTGAGTATGCAGTGACAGGAGATGATGCTGGCAAAGGAACACTGGTAGCAGCATTAGCAGAGGCCGCATTTCTCGTTGGATTAGAAAAGAACAGGTTACTAATTATACTTTTTTTTGCAAGGAATATTTGTACTTTTACTTTTTCCTCTTCATCATGGATTTCTGCTATATATACCTGCTGTTAAATTTGCCCCATGAGACGAAACTCAAAAAATTACAACCTCAAGAAGATTAGAGTTTTGGGTACCAAATAGCAGTGGAACATAAATGTTTTGTACCTTGTTTTCCTGCAGCGATGTTGTAGAGATGGCAAGCTGCGCACCACTTTTTGTAAATGACAATGACCGCAGGTAAGGACACAGATCCTTAAAAGTATTTATCTCCCAGATTGATTTCCTTTTGCCATACCTGAGTGGCTGAGTAATGCGCAACACTCGAACTAAAATGATGTTTACAGGTGGAGTCCAGATGCCATTGTGTTCAACTCATGGCAGAACTACGGATGCCCAAACTACTGGATGCTGCATTTCTTCAAGGATTCGAGTGGCGCAATGCTTCACCCGTCATCCATTCAGATCTCCAACTACGACCAGCTGGTTGCATCTGCCATCACTTGGCAGAGTACCCAAGACAAGAGCAGTCACCTGAAAATAAAGGTGCGAGCTAGCTGATTGTTTCAGAGAGAGGTACATGGTAATTTGGAAATGACCAAGTGAGCCAAATCGAATCGTCTTCTGCAGGTGGTCAACTTCGGCAACAAAGCTGTTGATCTCAACATATCTGTGTCTGGGCTGGAGAATGGCATCAAGAGCTCAGGATCGAAGAAGACGGTGCTGACGTCCAGTGGAGCGCTTGATGAGAACTCGTTCCAGCAGCCACAGAAGGTTAGCAAGCTGGTCCTGCAAAAGCAGATGTAACATTTGGCGCAATTTAACTGTACGTTCGTGTTGCCGGTGAAATTGTTTGTAGGTGGCGCCGGTGTCAAGCCCGATAGACAACCCGATGCAGCAGATGGACGTGTCGCTTGGCCCCTACTCGCTCACGTCGTTTGACCTGCTGCTGGAACCGAGCAAGTTGCACTCCACCATGTGAAGAAGAATCAACTAAGCTAAATCACATCATATATTCATATGTACCAAAAGTATGTGGTTCAGGCTCAAAAAGCTTTGGGAACGAACTTCACACCCAATAACTCTCCGGAGCTGTGCTACACAATGAATGCCTGAATACATTTGCTCCAAGTGTTTGTCGATTATACCAGTAACTCATAGAATTTAAACAGAGTCGTTTATTCGTGCCAATGAAGTTGTTAAACATGTGGATAAACCAAGTTTCACGACGGACTAACACAACACATGCAGGCAGGCAGCGTCAGCTTAGCATACTCATGCGGCAACTTGCTCCACCAGGTTTTCAGCAGGCTTTGTCCCAGTGTTGCCCTCAGATGGCTTCTCCAAATCAGAGGCCTTGGCCACATCTGCATTCTTGAGGCCTTCAAGGATGCTTGAGCTCCATTCTGAAAGTTGCTGCACACTTGCCTCATCTGCGAAAGAACAGTTTCCACTCATTAAGCACTCACAGTCAATCACTATGCACATACATGGTGAACAGTTTAGAGTGAAACAACACGGAATACAAGGGCTGGGAAGAGTGCAAACCAAGCCTAGGGACAGTGTGACCCTGGGGATGCCTTATGATGACAGGGTCCTCAAAGGCAGCAGCCAGCTCCTCGGAAGGCACTTTGAGCCAATCCTTCTCTCCAACAAAATGCACTGATTTCACCTTGATTGGATCCTTATAGGCTACACTGCATATGCTTGGGTCCCTGAACTTGCTTCCAGCTATTGAGACCATGAACTTAATTGGTGGATGATCATTCAGTACTTTGCCCTAGGTCATTCAGCTTAGTTAGAATCCAAATGGAACTAGATACTGCATAGTGATAAGACTTTGAAGGATATTTCCCATAAAGAAAGTGCACTGCTCAAGTCCATGTTCTAGTGAATGAATGGTTGTTACAACTTAAAACAGCTAGCTAGCTAAACAATATTTAGTAATCATAACCTATAGGAGTGGGACTTAGATTTATACTAGTATTAGTAATTTGAAGCCAAAACACATAACCACCAACTGAACTGCTAGCTCATGAGAACTGCTTGGTTCAAATATGGGACCTTGATGTCTCGGTCGCTCACGAATATCACAAACACAGTTTATATGACTCTTGCCTTATGTTCCTTCATACTACTTCCGAAACTGAAACCAACCTTTTGCAGAATCAATAGTAGTGTACCTGTGCTTGGTAGCCGATCAAAAGGGCAGAAAGTGTTGCACCCTGGAACAAGAGAGAAATTAATAGATGAACTGCAAGATATGGCTGGGTGTTAAACAAACAGGAAAAGATTCCAGTCAAAACTGAAAGCTCCAATATTGCTAATGCACAGTAAGTCGGTACTGATTAAAAAAAATCTAAAGGTCTCCACTCGATCCATTTTCTTGTCTTTCATACGTGAGTGTCTGGGCCAATAAAAAAAAATGCATGTATTTGTAATTCTCTTAAAAAACTGCCAAAATTTTTGCACCTTGGATATGGAGATATCAAGAAGCTATAAAGAATCCAGTGTTTTCAGTGTGTCGGAACTGAATTCACAAATTGCAGAACCTTAGAAGTGCTTGGCCCAAAATTTCTAGCATTCACATAATAATAACAAAAGTCTCAAGTCGGTCAATAACAATATGCCTCATAGCTAGGTTCTAGTTTTACCTGGGAGAATCCAAGCAAGCCATCAAAAGGTCCATTTTTCACCATGTAATCACACAGGTGTGAAATGCATTCATCCAGATTTGTGTATTCAGTGAATTCCTGTGTAGCAAAACATGAAATGGTAAATAAAGGTTTCACTATCTTTGGTATGATTAATTAAGGCTCATTGTACATTGGGATGGCAGCAAAACTGAGACTGAAGTATATAAGCCAGATCTGGGAATGCTATTGCAAGTGTTGTTTCAGTTTAGGTTCCATCTGAAGCAGTTACCTTGTTGAACTGAAACCACTCAAAGTAGGGTGGGGGAAATATGCCCTCTATCTCTGATTTCCCTCCAGCTGTGAAGATGCCATCAGGGAAGACCTGAAAACCAGGAAAATCATGCTCCGTAGTACACCAAAGCAAAACAAAAACTTGATTTATGGATCAAGACAGAACCATGCCAAATTGTTGGAAGATTGAAGGGTGCCATTTGCTGATTTGCTTCTTCAAAAAACTCCCACTTGTCCGGAAGCCGTGCAGACACAGCACCTTAGCTTTGTTGTCCTTCTCCATGTGTAATTGTGTATGACTCTTCCAAGCACAGCATACATTCAGGAAAGAACAAGAAACTACAGGCCTTAAGAAGGCCAGGAGCATATGTGGTAGTTGCTACCTACTACTCAAACTCTCAAAAGGCTGTACGGAGCTATCACCTAACATTTGATTATTAGTAGTTGTTGCAACCTACCCACAGCACCAATTGAAAGACCCGTTTGCCAAATTCAATTCTTAAGCCCCAAAAGACCCTTCTCTTTAGTTCTGAAAAAAATTACGCGTAGAAGCAGAAGATAGCGACATCTTGGGATCGAATTGAAGATCAATGAATCAAAAGCACCAGCTGTCCATTGATAATTGGAGTGTCAAGCATAAGTTGATGGGAAAAAAATATAACTACACATGAGCCCAACTGCAAAGTGGACACACCAAGGAGGACAAGAATTACAGGTTCACATAAAACACGCAGCAGAGGAACATAGAGGAATTGCATTTTCGATTTTAGCAGCTACAGCTAGTAGCGACGCTTCGCTGGAAATGATGGAAGAAGTGTTGCATCTTAACTAATATGCTACGAACGATCTCCTCTGCCTTAGAGTTGGAGTCCGGTTCCATGGCTCATTTGGCCGTCATGACCTTCACAAACTCCTCGTAGTTTATCTGACCATCACCATCAACATCAGCCTCACGGATCATCTCGTCCACCTCCTCATCAGTTAGCTTCTCGCCGAGATTTGTCATCACATGGCGGAGCTCAGCGGCAGAAATGAAGCCATTTTGGTCCTTGTCAAACACCCGGAAAGCCTCCTTGAGCTCTTCCTCTGAGTCAGTGTCCCTCATCTTGCGAGCCATCAGATTGAGAAATTCAGGAAAATCAATTGTCCCATTTCCATCAGAATCAACCTCATTGATCATGTCCTGGAGCTCAGCTTCAGTTGGGTTCTGCCCCAATGAACGCATGACAGTTCCCAACTCCTTGGTTGTGATGCAACCTGTACAGTATACAACGTGCTAGCGATCAATTTGTTGCTATAACTACAGCTCACCATAAAAGCCTAGACTAGGATTGGTTGAAGCTTTTTTGGCCGGAAAGTGGAGGATCTAAGCTCCCAAATGTCTGCAACCCCTAAAATAACCTAAATTCCACGCGAAAGGGATCCAACGAAACGTGACACGGAATGCGGTGGCGAAGTGATTGATCGGGCGGAAAGGAAAATGCGCAAGGAGAGTGGCGTCGTCACGAAATGGTCAGTCAACAGATAAGCGTCGGGTCAACGTCGCCAATTCGCCACTGGGCACGCGAGATGATGGCGACTGATTCCGTCCAGATCCGGGACGGATCTGCCACGCGAGATGATAGCGGTGGAGACAAGATAATGCCACGGGCGTCGCGCTTGCAGGAGAGAGAGTGCGAGATCGCAGCGAGCGAGCGAGCGAACTTAGAGAGAGAGAGGGGGGAAGAGGAGGGCATTACCATCGCCGTCCTTGTCGAAGAGGCTGAAGGCCTCCTTGAACTCGGCGATCTGGTCGTCGGACGTCGGTGAGCTGATCCGCCATGGGCCCGCGCTCCTCCTTACGCTCGCCGCCGCGGTGGGAGACGAGACGAAGTTTCCCGTTCCGCTTTATACGCCGGACTTGGACTTTGTTGGGCCTCCTGCTTTCCCAAACTGCCCCTCTTGCATTCATTCCTTCTCTCTCTTTTCTTTTTTTCCCAACCTAATTCTCTTTCACTCCTCTCGATGTCAAAACTCATGTTCTGATGACAATTTCAATCAAACATTATCAAATAGTTTTTTATTTCTTATGAAATATATATTATAACTGTTGTAACTCGTTAAAACTCGCATAAAGTTGGAATAAATACAGCCGGCTTTTATATAAGATGGCCACCTACGAGGGCATTTTTGTGATCTACAATGTTGCCAAGTTTGACTGACATTTTGAAATGAGCTGAAATGACGCATGTATCCTTGACTCGGATGGGACAACTTACGCTACCTCCGTATTGGTTAGTTTTGACTTGGATGGTTTATATCCTCTTCTAAATATCTTATTGTCTGTAGCTTAAGAACCATACATTTTATTATTAAACTAAGTGTTAGAATATAGAGTTAGTTATGGACCCCAATCTCGTATTGGTGTTGAATCCTAATTGTTATGTACTATTGGAGTTAGGTATGGACTCTAATCTCGTATTAGTGTTGGACCTTGATTGGTCATATACTATAAATGTGTACTTACCCCCAATCAATAATACATCAAGTTTTGTTTCCCAGCACTAAGCTATAAGCCTAATGTTAGATTCTATTAGTAGAAAAAAGCTTCCATTTTACGGCTTTTTATGTTTATTTGGATGTTCACTTCATAAAATATAAAAAAATATCTTAAATAATAGTATTATCAACTAAACTCTAAACAAAATAAGTCCACGAGTAATATAATATTTTGACCATTCTACACATGTTATAAGCTCAGATTTCAGAAACCATTTAGATTAAGATAAAGAGTTTGGATTGTTAAGTTAAGCTAGTTTATAAATAACCCGAAGCTATCTAAAATGAGCCTTGATGTTTGACTAATAATATTTTTATAATCAAACTGCGTATATAAAAGCTAAATAATTAGATTTATAAACTAAAATATTATACTAGATCATACCGTAAGAGTTGTTTATTTTAAACTCACTTTCGTATTAACGGTCAATATACACCACTCGTGGTCAAAACTGACTTTGGCAGTTTGTCAGGCCCAGTTTTTCGTATTATGGGACGTGTTGTGGAATTTGGGCCTTTGCTCGTTACTGGGCTTTGGGGTTTGTTGATCTTCTTTCGTACTCTGTATGGGCTCAATTTGATTTTATCGGCAAACTGAAAAAGCTTATAGTTATAGCCCCTTGATCTTGCGATCAGATATGTTACTTAGTACTGAACTACTCCCCAATCTCATAGTATAGCAACCTATGATCCGATATGATATTTCATAACATAATAAATCTAGACAGTGATACTATAAAATATTTTATCTGATTTTAAGTTGCTATATTATGAGACGGAAGGAGTAGAAAACTTGCAGAAATAAGCACATCGATGGGTTTATGAAGCAGCAGTCAGCAGAGTACCATTATCTTGATTTGCTCTGTTTTTATTCTAACACTGAAACCATCACTGCCCTCGCCCTCAAGATTACCATTATTCCGAAATAATCAACGAACAGAATTGCTAAGATTTTCTATCCTGCGCGCGAGCCAAATGAAGAACAATGACAATATTCAGACAAAGGACAGAACTGAATATTTACAAAGCGGCAGGTGATGATGCATCCATCATTGTATTGTATTTCATTCAAATGCCACCAGATAAGTCATATATACCTGGGAATGAGCTCTACACAATCCAGACTCTTTGTTCAGTTTCAAGCAAGTCACAACGATGAATGGAGAGAATACAACTTTAGATAGTTGAGTTTGGCCCCTTCCTTAATCATCCTAAGTACTTGACTGACAGTCTCGATCTCTAGACCTAGAACATTTGCTTGTACACCTCCTACTCGCTCTTCTCGTTCCCCGTCTCGCCCAAAAGCTTTCCAGCCGTTGGGCGAGACGTACGGATCAAATATGATCCAATTTGACTGTAGTGAGGATATTATAAATTCTAGAATCCTTTATTTTCAAGGGAATATATTCCTATATTTACGGGGTATCTCGATCCTATATTTTTCCTATTCTTTTATTTTTTTTAAATCTTGCATTCCAAAAAAAAAACTTTAACAGTGTCCAAAGAGTTGAGGTGAGAGAGAAACATGAGTCGTTGTACGTGCGTTGAGGCGCACAAACAACTTACTAACAAAGAAAATTAGTATTAGTATTGAGGCTTAAGATGGTGTGCACAAATCCAAAGTAAAATAAACCATTAAGAGGAAGAGAGAGGAATAAAAGAATTCACTGTTTAAGACAAGTGTTTTTTTGTTAAACTCTTCAAACTTTGATCAAGTCTAAACAATAATATATGAACATCTAAAATATCAAATAGATTTAATAAAACCAATTTAATATTATAATTATTGGTATATTTTTTATAAAATTGATCAAAGTTAAAAAATAATTAAAAAAGCAAACAACTTCTAATATATAACATATATAACTTACATAACATTAATTAGAATGTACATGGTAGCAGCGTATAAATGCCCTTTACTGTGCTATCGGTAAATGCTATGATATATATAACAGGATAGCTAGCTGGTACAGATTTCAAGCAAGAACCCTCGATCTGTAGGGTCTACTGGTAGTAGCCCTGGCCATAATATGGACCTGCAGTTTCCTCAAGCTCACCATGGTCATACACCTGAAATATCCGCCGTGTTAACGGCGGCATCATCGGCAGTACTAGTGATGAGTGGACGGGAGGCGGCGCGGCCGAGCAGTACGACGGCGCATCATAGGCGGCGGCAGATGCTGGCGGCGGCGGCGGGTGAATGGAGTCAACATAGTCACGGTCGGCGATGTTGGAGTGGCGGCCGGTGAGCTCCTGCACGACGGCGCGGAACTCCTCGGCGCTCGCCGTCAGCTTCATGGGGCTGGCGATGTACACCATCCTGACGCCGGCTGAAGCCTGCTGCTGCTGCTTGTTGGCACCGGTGCTCCTCGCGGCCTTCCCCCTGGCCGGCGGCTTCGAGACGCCGTGCTGCCCATGCTGCACTCTGAGCCTGTAGTCTGCCATGTCTTCGTCCTAACGAGCTGAGCTAGCTAAGCACAGCAGGTCTGTGCGTTAATTTTTTGTGCGGTGTGCAACCGTACGTGCAAGTGTGTGCCTATATATAACGGGTGCAGGACGATATCTGCAGTCACTGTCTAGCTAGCAGGAAACGAGAGGGTTAATTTGGGATATATATGCTAGAGTTAGCTAGCTAAAAGATAAGGTGAAAGTTCGGCGTACGTGTGTAGCCAGCACTGGTTTGAGATTCTTCGCAGTAACTTCCACGGTAGTGATAACTTTTACGTAGTTTTTTTCACTGACATGTAGTTTTAATGGTATAAAAATTACCTTAAAATCGACTACAGAGAAACCGTTTTCGTGCTCGGCCGGAGAACCGGTTTAGGACATATACAACCCACAAAAAGTTGTTGTCTATAAATTCATAAAATTTATAACACAGACAGCTAAATAGACAATAAGTATAACCCACAGACATAGGTTATCTATTTAGCTGTCCACAAGTTATTTAATGCTTGTAGCTCGATGTGTGTAATCTTCACATAATATCTGTTTATAATGTGGGGCCAATTTCTGATTTCACATCGGAGCACCTGCCGTTGCCGTCGCTTCATCAGACGACGAGTTCATTCTCTTCCCTCGTTCACCGCAGGGAGCTAAGGTCTTTTTTTGCAAAATATACATGTTGCAGCCGATGTCAAACACAACATTGTACATGCCCTTAATAACTCAGTAGGTCTTGATGATGAAGACACGGCCATCACTACCGAAAACAGCGTTTTTTCAACATGTACAATACAAGAGTCGTTATCGTTACAGTAGAGTGGTCCATTGATGAATTAAGTCCTCAAATCGAAAGAAGGAAAATAAAGCGTCGCCGAGGACGCCACGACTACTGGATGCTAGCTAGCTCCTTGATTCCCCAGAACCACTATCTTTGATCCATTTGCAGTCTTCGAATTAACTACAGAGCCAGCAAATCCACCGGCGGCCGATTCCTGGAGATAAATTGTCTCACTCATTGGCGATTCCCAGCTAGCAGATGCAGATCGATCGGCGTACGTCAACCCCGTGGAAAAGTTGCGAGCTTACGAGCATGTCGTCATGCAAACATGCAAATGCAACGTCAGCAGCATATATGCATGCAAGTATTGATCAGCTAGTGAGCATTTTCTTCCGTCGCATATATATTTGGAATACGTTACGATGTAACATTTACATCTTAACGAGTAATACTTTAAATTAATATAATATAGACTATTAATTTTAGTTAGGATTAAAAATAAATTAAAATTAAAAATACTTGGTGATCGGTAGATAATTAGAAAGTCAGCACAGAAAATTAGAAAGTTTACACAGAAAATTGAAAAGTCAGCGCAGAAAATTAAAAAGTCTACGCAGAAAAATTAAGGGTGTCCTATTACCACCTAAAAGATAATAAGTCATCATTTTTAATCTTAGCCACTAGATTAAAACAAATAAACGATCTATAATATTTCTATCATAAAATTTGCCATATATTTATAAGCAATTTCCATTCGATCCCAACACGGATAGAGAGGAATCTAGCTAGCCCCTGGAAATGCTAAACGATGGTCAATTGATGGAAGTAGCTAGCAACAATATATACGAGGGATCTTTATGGTGCCCTACTTACTTTCTTAGAGAGTAAGAGGTCAAATCAATCTTAATCCTTGATTTTATTTAATTAACTAAAATAAAATTTAATGTTAATGCTATTTACCGGCTACACCCGGTAATTACTTGGCTTCTCTCTCCTCCCATGCATGCGAGAGAATGGAAAACACAGCTGCTTTTCCTCTGATTACGTGAACACCAGAATAGAAATATAGCTACGCCTGCATGCGCATGATTCACTCTTGGTAAAATCGTTATTGACTGCATGCATGCAACATAAATGGAAAGATAGCAACTGCATCATATTTATGCACATGATTTTAAACAGAATGAAAGGATAATTTACAGCGTACTTATGATTTATTACGCATAATTTTTAAAAAATGGTAAAAGACCCATTTTAAATAGACGATTTTAGATCCTTTTAAACCGTACAACCTTTACATAGTAAATTATGATTTATTATGCATAATTTAAAAAAATCATAATTTATTATGTTCTGTTTAAACTAATAAATTATGATTTTTATGCATAGTTTAAAAACTAGTAAAATACCCCATTTTAAATAGAACAATGTACTTATAATTTTAAACCAGAAGCACAGCTATTTAGAAGGCAAAAACATATTTTCTTCTTATTACACCAACAGCAAAATGGAAGTATAGCTATGCATGCGCATGATTCACTCTTCCATTCTAATTGGGTATGATGCAATCGATTTATTATGCATGCATGCGAACTAAAAAAATAGAAGGATAGTAATTGCCTGATGCGCATGATTTTAAATGGAAGGAGATGTGACCTATTATCTTTTAGAAGATAATAGATCACTCTAATCAAATCTGAACCATTGGATAAAATAGAATGAACGATCCATATGTCTTTGCGGGCACCGTAAAATTTATGTGCTACAAGTTATACCACACACGCGCGCGCCTCAGTCAATCGATTTATCTGGCGAGATTTTAGTTAATTCTGGCTGCGGACATGCACACATATATGCAGACTGCAGGATAGATATGGTTTTGTAGGTCCAAGTTTAGTCAAGCTCCGATCCCTTTCACGTAGCCAGAAAGCCCCAGCAAGTATTCTATTCCATTGCCTACCGATCACGATGGCTTTCACCACGGCCAACTTGGTGACATCTATGTATACATGATCTAGCTACGGCACACCATCTTCAAAGAACTTTTGTTTTAACTCGTGCTGTCTGTATCAGATATGTCAGCTGTCGCCTCTTGTAGCTAGTACTGTACACAGTACCATGACAGTACACAAAGTATAGGTAGCTAGATTGGTCATTGGTCAAAGTCTCGAAGTACATGACAGAATGAATTAACTCTGTTCCAAGGAAGTTTGTTGGTTTTCTAGCCCAAAATCAAGAAGCCATGCAAATATTGTCCAGAGAGATTCAGAATTGCTGGTGATTAGTTTGGTCCAGTCCTGTGCTTAGGTTGACTGCACTGCACCCAGCTAGCTGAATATGGAGGTTGCTGGTGAAGGTGACCGATCATAGCTGACGTACAAATCTCATAAGGATCTTATACCCATTTACACGAGCATTCTGCATTGAAGATATGGCGATCAACGAGGTTGGAGATGGACCTGCCATTTCAGTTGACAGCAGAATCAAATATCTAATTCTGCAGCTAGAGATCTTAAAATGGAGTTCCGATTGGCATATTATATATGTAGCATTTCGGCTCTTCCATGCATGATCATCTGCTGGAAAGGTGGATTATTATTCAACTTATCTAGACAAATTGTCATCGCAAAAACAGATTAACAATCACCATGTTTTGGCTTATAATCAAAGATTACTTGTTGTCGCTGAACGAGACATCAAAATTGCTTTTCGTTGGACGTTCGACATAAGCCATCGTATTGGACGTTCGCACAGTCGAGTGACACCCGCACGTCTGCACAGCCCAGTGACACCCGCAAGTCCGCACAGCCAAGCGAATCGGTTCAGTTTATTTTATCCTTTTTATTTCGAATGTTTCACACAACAGATGAATGTTTTACCTATTAAAGATGAATATTTATGATATATTTCAGCTGTTGAAGATAAATATTTTAGTTTCAATTGAGCGTCCGATAATCGGTGAAATATCGGAAATTTGAGTTTGTTTTTTAAGTAGACCCACAGTTTATTTTGACCCCTAAAAAATCATTGACCCAACACGAACCGTTGATGGGCCAAATACCAAGATAGGCCGAGTTGGCAGTTGTGGGCCCACTGAATCGCAATCCAAGACTGATTGTCCCAACTCGCAGGAACGGGATCTCTTCTCCTCTCTTCTCAATTCTCATCGCCATCGGAGGCCGCCCTTTGCTTTCTCCGCTCCAATCCTTCCTCCTCTCCTGCGCCCCCGCGCGGCCGCAGCAGCAGGGTCTCCACTAGCCAACGGCCATGCTTGGTCTCAGAGCCAGGGCGGCGCTGCTCCCCTGCCCTTCCGCCGCC
>KE372913.1:693462-719029 GCA_000418225.1 Zizania latifolia
CGTTGGCCTCCCATGCATGCCGGCTCCGGCGGCCTCTCCAGGCCCAACACCAGGGGTGAGTCGTCTTGGTCATTTCCACGGTCGGAGAACTAGTAGAGCTAGCTCCTGCTGCTGATGTCTTACTCTGTAGCTGTTCTTGCATGCGCCATCCATATGGGGATGGATTCTGCTTCTGGGACTTCGTTGCTAGTTCGATATTGTGCTCACTTCACTAGCTAGCTAGGTTTTCCTTCATTTTACTTCCTATCCGCTTACTAACTAGTTGGATACATTCGGGGTGCTTAGTGCGACATGGTTTAATGGACTAACTTTCTAACCGACATTAATCTTTATTGCTTAGTTTTCTGCACTGCCGGCACTGCTGCTGCTCCCAGGGAGGGCAAGGAGGTGCTAGTGCAGCATTTGCTTGTCGGCGAACAAGATGTCAGGCTTTTAGTCGATCTTGAAAAGAGCATCATTACAGGAGGTACAGATTGTTAGCTTCCTATCTTTTTTTACACGTTTTATAAGTACAGGACTATACATTTGAACTAAGATGTTTGATGTGCTCAACTCAACTACGCTAGAGAACTGTATACTCCAATATGATGCAGTCTCTTTTACCTAAATGCATCTATCCCAAATTCAAATTTGTGTCCCAAACAAGAGATGTTTTACATGCATCGTCTTGTGGATCGTGATATCTATTGCATAAACAGAGGTTGTGATTAATAATAACACTGCAGGGTAGTGGTCAGCACTTGGCACCTAACTTGTCCATTTGTTTTTCTGAGTGTGCCTTTTCTTTTTGTGTTTCAGGTACAGACTTGAGCGATTTAGCCGTGGAGTACTCTCTATGTCCATCAAAAGAAAATGGCGGAATGCTGGGGTGGGTCCGAAGAGGACAGATGGTACTACTACATTTGCTTGTTTTTCTGGAATGGTGGTAGCTAGTTTTCGTGTAGGTCTGTAGGACTTACATATAATTGATCAAAACTTCAAATGAGCTAATGATATGCCTAAAATGCACTATGGAACCACCCTGTTTGTGTGACTATGCTTGGTGGTGCTCATAAGGTTTATATAAGATGCACTTGCAAACCTTTTGCTGGGCAGTATAATTTCTTAGCTTTAGCACTAAACTTGGTTTAACTCTTGTTGGTGAATATACCTCTTTCTGAGTGTTCTAATTTGTTAGGAGTTGCCAGCATGTCAAACCAGAAAAATGTATAATTTATGGTCTTGGTATTGGTATTTGTTGCATGGAAACTAAATGGTGTGAACTCTTGCCACAACTTTATTTCTTCCTAGTAGGCACATTTATACTTGGATGCATGTACTTTATCTGTCTAATTAAGTTCAGGCCTTTACCAACATGCACACCTAAGTCTACCTGCCACTTATTCATTCTATTTGCTGTATACTAGCTCACTTCTCAGTTCTCACAACCATAAAATTCAAGTGTGACAATTACTTGATAGCTTATTGTGTGAAGCTCCTACATTCATCTAATCCCACAACTTGTATGCTTTTTTCTGCAATCACCATGAAGGCATGAACAATGTCTTCCATAGAGTTTGAGCATTGTTTTTTGCACTGGGCAGGTCCCAGAATTTGAGGAAGCAGCATTTGGTGCTCCTTTGAACAAAGTTGTACGGTGTAAGACAAAATTTGGATGGCATTTGTTGCAAGTACTTGCTGAGAGGTAGATGGTTCTAACAAATAACTATATTCTATATATACATAAATATATATTGATTTCTTTTCCACCTAATTTCAGAGACCAATGTGTACTGGAAGACATTGCACCAGAAGAGTTTCATGCAAAAATGCAAGATCCTAGCTTTCTTGAGGAAGCTCAACTGATTGATGTTCGGGAGCCTGATGAAGTGTAAGATTCTTCACTATTTTATTTTTACCCATGTCCTGATCGCTAGAATGCTAATAAAAATTATGTGTCACTCATGGTAAGTGCCTTGTCTCTATGCAACAGCATTCATGGTCATGTGTTTCGAATGAAAGATGCAAATCTAATGAGGATCTATGATACTGAGCCATGTTTGTGTTTGTGTGTGCGTGAAAGGGCTATATGTGTTTTGGACTTTTGGTCAAACTTGAACCACAATAACTGATGCAAAGAAACCAAGGAGAAAATGACCAAACAATAACCATAAGCTTGCGTTTCCAGGAGATAGAATTTAGGTGTTTAACCAAAATGGTACTGCTAGGACTTGTCCATTTCTTTTAAGAGAATGTCCTTGCATTGCCATGTTCTTACGGTCAATGAGCTTCATTTTGTCCTTTCTAAAACAATTCAGTGAAAAATCTATTCACCAGTTACCTGTTACGACGTTTTCATTGAGGTTTTCAAAATACACATTATAAGGGGAAAAACTGTGGGGATGATCAAACATGAATAGTTTGCCTTCATATGCATATTATAGTTCAGTGTAGTTACTCATCATTATTGTTCACCTATTCCTCTTGCTTGGCAGGGATAAAGCTTCCCTTCCAGGCTTTAAAGTTTTACCTCTTCGCCAGTTTGGAACTTGGGGACCAGTTATGACAGATGAATTTGATCCCCAGAAGGACACTTACGTTCTGGTAAGTTGGTTGCTCCTCTTATCACACTTGCTGTCGCATTCAAAACAGGTGGATGATGGATCGTGGATGAAACTGAATTTATGATGATTATTTAAGAGTTCAAATGATTGAATTTAATGCTAACAAATCGATAAATGGATTTAAAACGTTTTTTTGACATTTTCAGATAGAAAGTTTTTTTAGAAATTGTACAGTTTAGGAGCTTGGGAAGCGTGACCATGATAATACATAAGCTGCTTGTAGTTTTAAACGGGGCCTAAGCACCTGTCAAATAATAAAGAGAGCACCAGTACTTCCTACGTAATGTGAATTTGAGTTAATTCAGTGGTCGGGGAAAGATGTAATGTAGCATACATCATTGCTACACACATCTACATCGATGCGTTATAATACATTCTAACACTTTCACTTTTGCAATTTTTCCCAGTGCCACCATGGTATGCGTTCAATGCAGGTAGCCAAATGGTTGCAGTCACAGGTAATTGAAGTACTCATATAGTCCAACTCTATGGTGGATGTGCAAATAGAACTAATAATAAAGACGTGTCATTAACCTGTGCAAAGCAACTGAGTACTGTAGTGGTAACAACATCCTCACATAATGTTGCATTGCTTTGCAGGGGTTCAGAAAAGTTTACAATGTTGCGGGTGGAATTCACGCTTATGCCGTTAAAGCTGATTCTTCCGTCCCGACTTACTAGACATGATCACCAATACAACGTCAGAGCCTTTTCGACATGTTTTTTTTTCTTTCATGGCAAAAGCACAGAACGGTAGGATTTCCGCAATGGTTTTGTACGGAACATTGGTAACAGAAATTCAGAGCTAAAATTATTCTTTCACAAGCTGTTGTCGTGTACTAGCAATTTCTTCCTTCGAAATTTTATACGGATGATATCGTTATATCGGTCTGAATAGAAAAGAAATACTTGAGCTACTGATCAAGTCCTTGCGTCATTTTTCTGAACAAAAAGAGAAAGTGGAGGTGCGGGGAATCGAACCCCGTGCCTCTCGCATGCGAAGCGAGCGCTCTACCATATGAGCTACACCCCCAGTTGTGTTAGGGAGACGATTTGGACATTCAAATTGTATAAAATTTTAAATTCTTTCTCGCATGTTTATGGTCACCAAAACGGAGTTTACTGAGCATGGATAGCTCATGCAAAAAACGCGCAATCCTCTCCCCCAAGCTCCAATTATACGCAGCCTGCATCTTCCTCCTCATAGCTCCACCGTTGTCGTTGGCCGCCGTCTCGCTCACAGCTGCCGGTCGCCGGCCGCCGGCTTCAGTTGAGGTGGCAAAGTCAAAGACGGATGGGCGGAGTTGGTGAGAGGAGGGAAAGCGGCGGGCCCCACCAGCGCCGCCTGCCTATCCACAGCCACGAGACAGCTGTTCTAGGGCCCACATGTCATCCGCGCTCTGCCCGTGCACCGAGTCCACCCCGCGTTCCCCACTTTGGCGCCTTCCCCTCCTCCTCCACCACCACCACCACCACCACCCGATGAGCTTCTCGAAGCTTCCTCCTCACCAAATCCCTTTCGCTTCTCCCCATCCTCTGTCCAATCCAGGGGCCACGGCGGCGACGACGACACAGTCGCCGTGCGCGCAGAATCGTTAGCTCCCGGAGTCCGCGCCGCCGGTCTCACAGAAGAAGGTGTGCTCGATCCCTTCGGCCCCGATTTCCCCCCAGCCTGTTCCGTTTCTCCGGCGGTAGGGCATAGTGCTGATCATGGTCGTGTACCGCCGGCGTCTTTCCGAGATTTACTCCCACCGCCACCGACGATCATTTACTGTATGCTCTCGCTCAGAACTCGCTCCCCTTGTTTTGTTCTAGTTTGAGTTGGTTTCGATAAACATATACATATCGGGATCTTATCAGCAACTCGTATGCTAGGGTTTGCTGTTGCTCTAGTTTTTGCATGTTGCTATTTTTTTACTTGCGCAGTCTCCTTTTTTTGGCCAAGACGTTTGCCGTACCTGTTGTACTGAAAATTTGAAACGATTCATGATTGAGTAGTGAAGAACAAGCCAGCTCCATGGTAATGACACGCTAATGGCTCGATTTATATTTGATCCAGTGGCACAGAGGGGAGTAGCACTGTCACTGTGCAAGCTGCTGTGGTCCGTCAGAGAGATTGGCCAACCTGTGGGGTTTCAGATCGACACAAGTACATCAGTGTGCGTATTCTTGTCCCCACATGCTTATCGTTTAAATTGTTCTGTATTATGTTTCGTACTAATTACTAAGGAAATGGGCCCTTGTCGTCCTTTATACGGTTGTAGTAAGCCTCGAGCAGTTACCGTCTTGGATTGCAAAGAAGTAAGCACAAGCATGTAGTGTACCGCATCGTTAGCTGTTTGAGATTTCAGTTTTTGAGTTACTAATGACCTGTTTGGTTGGTGAGTAACAAAGATTTCTTTTTCACTCTGATGTGTAGATTTTGGCCATCGATCAAGCTGGCGGTACGTAGGACTGTCACAACTTTGTTGGTAGATAGGGGAGAGCAAAGTGATTTGCTGTCTCCTGTTGGTTGTGGTCCATTGAGGCCCAGTGATGGCAGATGCTAGTTCGAGGACTGACACATCAACTGTTGTAGACAACGACGACAAGAACCACCGGGTAATCCTTTTTCAGTTTCATTCTCTTTCCCCCGCATAGATTTTTAAGTCGGATATATGTATAGTCTACACCATTTTCTTTTTACTGGTATTATACTCACATGTGTTTGGACTTAACTGTTGTTCACACCAAGTTGCCATGAAGTTAACTGCTAGAGTTCAAGAATAGAGTTGATACTGCTAGGATAGTAACTTTTTATTGCTTGCAATTTGCTACAAGTTGGATAGTGGAGATGCTTGACCAATAATTTGCTGGAGAATGGAGATACTACTGCAGTCAATGACAAAGAATGAAAGAAATTAAAAAACAAATTTATATGACCATTTTTAAGCCTTGCAATTCTAGGGTGTTTCACTTACTGACACTGAAACACTCTAATTTTAAGCTATTTTACTTACTAATTCGCGCTGTCAAGTTTTCATGTTTCACCCTAACAACTAATTGATACTATGAATCTACAGCCCATTCATGCTCTAAATAAGCTTAACTGCTCAAATACCTGCAGTTAGAAAACGGACAGAGTGGGGCAATCATGGCTTCTAACTCTTCGGATAGATCTGACAGATCCGACAAACCTATGGACCAAAAGGTGACATTTTAGTTCCTTTTATTTTCTTATACAGTTATACCATTCCACTTACCCTTGTGCTGTTATATTGTTAATTTATATTTTATTTGACATACAACAGACAATGCGGCGGCTTGCTCAAAATCGTGAGGCAGCAAGAAAAAGCCGATTGAGGAAAAAGGTACTACTGCATCTTTTCTCTTATGTTATCTTTTCCTCTGAATAAAAAAGCCACTTGTTTGGAAAAGAACAGGACTAATTTTATTGACATAACTGTCCAAATTAGGTTTGTCTAATTTGAATTGCTGCAGTTGTTACTTTTTAAGAGCTGGCAGGGGCTCAGTCAAATCAGCCAACTGAGGAGTTTAATTGAATGTTTGCAGTTTTTATTGACAGTTGTTTTGATCCACTGTAACATGATTTTTATCTATTTGAACATTGAAGGCATATGTACAACAGCTAGAGAGCAGTAAGCTGAAACTTGCGCAGCTAGAGCAGGAGCTTCAGAAAGCTCGGCAGCAGGTAAATATTTGTTAGGTGTATGTTGGATCATGATAAGTTGTTGAAAAATGGTAAACAAATACTGTTTCTTTCTGTACTCAGACAAATCTTGGATATTCAACTGCAGGGAATCTTCATTTCTAGCTCTGGAGACCAAACCCATGCCATGAGTGGAAATGGTAATTTATCAAATTTTCATCTCTTGGTAGTTGATACCCATTAACATTTGTGTCTTATGTGCTTATATGTTTTTTCTGTTGTCTTTAACAAACTATTTTAACTATTTGCTGCCTGCTTGCTTAGACGTGCATCTCAAATAGTAAGCTTGTCTTTGCAGGGGCAATTACTTTTGACTTAGAATACACTAGATGGCTCGAGGAGCAAAATAAGCAGATAAATGAGTTGAGGACTGCCGTGAATGCTCATGCAAGTGATAGTGACCTCCGTCTTATTGTTGATGGCATAATGGCACATTATGACGAAATTTTCAAGGTCAAGGGTGTAGCTGCAAAGGCTGATGTGTTTCACATACTTTCAGGCATGTGGAAGACACCTGCTGAAAGGTGCTTCCTGTGGCTTGGGGGTTTCCGTCCATCTGAGCTTTTAAAGGTGAGCATAGATTAAATCTCAAGGTTTTGATGTTCGCTTGGTGCCCTTACTGGCCCTGTAACTTATACTAATTTCTTGATATGGTACAAAATTTCAGCTCCTGGCGAATCACCTCGAGCCTTTAACCGAGCAGCAGTTGCTGGGATTAACCAACCTGCAGGAATCTTCTCAGCAGGCAGAGGATGCACTGTCACAAGGGATGGAAGCACTGCAGCAATCGTTGGCGGAGACTTTGGCTGGATCTCTCGGTTCATCTGGGTCTTCTGGGAATGTGGCGAACTACATGGGTCAGATGGCAATGGCCATGGGTAAACTAGGAACTCTCGAGAATTTCCTTTGCCAGGCAAGCATCTTCTCAAATTGTCAGCACTTTGCCTGCCAACATGAGTTTAACTAATTTGATGATTTGTATCAGATATTGCTTTTCTAGCGCTTGCTTAGATTTTGATGATTCTTTTGGTTTCACATTTTTCAGGCGGACAACCTGCGACAGCAGACCTTGCATCAAATGCAACGAATTCTGACGATCCGACAGGCTTCGCGAGCTCTTCTTGCCATACACGATTACTTCTCACGCTTGCGTGCATTGAGTTCCCTGTGGCTTGCTAGGCCACGGGAGTAACAAATGTTCATCTCTACCTGCGACGATGTGGGGAACACCTTGAGGCGATCGTTGTGGTTTATCTGCAGATAATCGGCTATTCGGTTTTTCCCTGTACAATTATGTTTAGGGGCACTGGGTTAAAACTGTACTTAAGTGGTGGAAAAGTAGGTGAAGCCTCTAAGTTATAACTTATAATGATTGCATTGTTGTGTTAGAAATAAATCAAGGTAAATCAGGATCAGCCCTGGGTTGTTTTGCTGTAGCAGAATTGGAGTCGATGGACATGCAGTGTTCAATGTAACTAAAGCCCTGCTGTTCCCTGTCCATAATGTTTGTATTGCTGTGCAATAGCTACTAGCTAGTGATGCTTGTCCAGTTGCATGTGAAGCTACCTGAAGCACGCACAGGTAGAAAAGTCTGCATGGTAAATGAAAAGGGCTCAAATCCTGAAGCTAGACAGGACATTGTATAAAAATGAGATGTTTTTAATTCTGGGGGCCTGCGCTGTCTGATTACCATTTACTACTGTATCTACTAGTATTACTACTAATTGTGATCAAGATGTGTCTCTAACGGTAGCGTAGCATAGTAATAAGAATAAGAGGAAGAAGACTGCACGCGTATGCATAATTTTAGCAGACCGACTGCAGACAAGGTCGCTGTTAATGACTGGCAGATGGATTAGATGGATAGAGAGATTGAGTAATGGGTCGACCGGCCAGCGAAATCAATGAAAATGTAAATGCCAATGTCAATGTCGATGTGATGGGAAGTTAATAGGTGAAGGTGGATGGCGCGTCGCTGTGCCTGTGCCCAAGATGCAGGTCGAGCAGGCGGGCAGGCAGGCAGGCAGGTGCGGCGAATGAGTTGGTGCCATGGTTCCCAGGGAGCAGGACAGTGTTGACATGCTGATACATTTGTGTCCAGTTTTTATTGCTGCCCTGCTTGAACTCGGGTTCGGTCCTTTGACTATACCACACAATTAACTGATCGGCGTCGGTCGTATTGCCTCCAGGCGAGACGACGTTTACTTTGGACCTGGCACGAGTTTCTTTCCACTCTGCTTTTGCATATACTGCAGTATCGAATTAGCGGTCAGCAGCTTTTGCAGGGTAAGTAATCTTAATCCTGCACGGCATGCAAGTGTCACCGTCGTACACGAATCGTTTCCTCGGAACGCTTGTAACCAATATTAATCATCCGTCTCAAAATTACTTTTATAAAATGATACAGAGTAATTTTTATCTTTAAAATATTCATATTAATATATTACTATATCTAACTATTCTTTGTTTTTAGATATACACTTATCTAATACTCCGTGGCATAATTTTCTTACTTTTCTTCTTAATATATTTATCTAAGTTTAGAATTTGCTGTAACAGAATAAGTACTGTTTTTAAATAATACAAGCTGTCTTACGTGACCTTTTTCTACATCAAAGATATACCCAGCTAAAAATAAAAGATAAAATCACTTACCCTACCTAACATGCTAAAGAATTACTGACATACGACGGTGAGAGGACTGCAGATTAATAATCCTGCTTGTTCATGGACCGTGCATTTTTGAATTAGTCAAACCTAATTCAACTATTTTCATGACCGATTTAATAAAACTAATGCAATATTATAATTGTTGATGTATATTTTAAAAAAAGTTTGTCAACATTTAATAAATACATCTTTGAAAAAACCAACCAACTTGTAACATCGTTATATGATGAAGGAAGTAACTTGGTGGATGACGTACGCGCGACATGTGGGCAAATTCGATCGATTGAGAGTTGAGTCACTATTCGATCACCTGATTTGTTTTGGATAAGGCACCGACCAATTTCAATTTCGATATGGAAAGAGTACACTATTCAGATATATCTCACGACGACAACATCAACAATTACATACGTCGTTAGTACGTACAAATACTTTATTAGCTTCAGAATGTTTCAGCAAGTAACGTACATATATAGTATGCCGAACTCTTTATAGACAGACCAACCGTACGCATACAAACGTACGTATTTACAAACTGAATACTTCCATCTCGACATTTTCTTTGAGGATTTCATATACCCAAAAAAGACCAAAAAGGCACTATATTTGGACAGTACTAGTGCCTGATCTACAATACCAAATACTACATGTAGATCCCTAATTAATCATATATATGTAATTAAGCAAGCTATATATATGTATATATTAGCTGTGATCAGGGAGGGACAGGTACGACGGCGAGCCTACGCCGCCGAGGGCGCCGGGTAGTACTTGACGGCGCCGGCCTCAGCTAGAGCCGTCCGCAGCGGCTGGCTGGCCTCGTCGGCGTCGGCGTCCTTGTAGTCGAGGCTCTCGTCGTTGAAGATGTCCCACCACTTGTTCACCAGCATCTTGATGTCGTCCCTGTCCATGTTCGCCTCCTTCCCGGTGTACTTCCACGGCTTCGACCCCTGCAACACATATATATAATGCATGGATTCATGTACTTACACAGAATTATTTACATGATCGAGATGAATCCATGGACGGCGGACGTACCGCGGCGCAGTAGTGGACGACCTTGACCTTGTCGAGCTCGACGTTGTCGGGGTGCCTCCAGAGCATGGCGAGCACGAGGTTGTAGACCGGCGGGATGGGCCTGTACTTGTGCTGGAAGAACATGTTGAGGAAGTCCTGCTCGGCGAAGGGGGTGGGCGGCGTGACGACGAGCGTGTTGAGCATGTCCTTGGCGGTGGCGAGGCTGGGCTCGTGGACAAACATGCCGGCGTTGAAGTAGAGCGGCGGCGGCGAGCCGAGCTCGTGCTCGGGCCAGGCGACCCTGTCGGGGCATTGCTGGCAGTAGCCGATCTTGTACTGCGGCGTGTGGCTCCACGTCTTCTCGCAGAAGCAGTCCTTGACGGCGTAGAAGAAGCCCTTGTCGAGCTCGAAGAGGTGGTCGATGTTGTCGAACGCCTGGATGTCGGCGTCGAGGTAGACCATCCTGTCGTACTCGATGAACTCCCAGATGCGGAGCTTGGAGTAGTTGATGACGTAGTAGGCCATGGCGAACTGGGTCTGGCTGTCCGGCGGGTAGACGGGCTGGATCTCGCGGACGACGCAGCCCTGGTCGAGCAGCGCGCGGCGGTGCTCGTCGGGCACGTCGGGGAGCACGGCCACCACCAGCGGGTACGCCGAGCGCACGCGCCGTAGCCCCTTGGCCAGCCCCACCACGCCCTTCCAGTAGTCGCCGTCGCCGGCCAGGAACGTCACGTACGCCCTCCTCGCCGCCGCCGCCGTCTTCTTCATGATCTGCGTCTCCTTCGACACGTTGGGCTCCATCATCCACCACACCACGCACGCACTCACGGTGATAGCTCCTCACAAACTCGATCAGCTCGTTGTTGCAAGAGAAATGCGTCGTTTGTGTTGCGTTTGATGGTGGAGGAGTGGTGCGATGAGCTGCTTAAATAGGCAGCGGCCACCAGTGGAGGGTAGCTCGGGCCGGTTTTGCCGTTAAGTCGGTTGGTCTTGGGTCATCACGGACGTACACGTGTCGGGGATTTGAGATCGGACGGCGCGCGTGGAATGGACGGGGCCTTTGGAGTAATCTCGGCGGCAGGATCTTTCCTTCCATTTATAATTATAATTATATATATTATCATTACTTCATTTTTGATTTGATGAATTTTAAAATTGCGACGTCCGCTGATTAAGTTGGAAGGATATTCCATCATGTGTCCATATACTACTAGTAGCATCTTAAATTAGATTCCATATCCTATTTTTTATAAATAAAATTTAACAATTTTTTGAGTAAATTAAATTCATATGGGTTAAGTGATTATGTAGCCATCAAAATGGATAAGGAAAATAATCACTGGTTGGCCGTAAGGTTAAAAAACTGAATCACTACTCTGCTTATCTTATCTGAAAAGACGAAATGAATTCTCATAAAATAAAATAAAAAGGAAAAGAAGAGACGAGATGCGAATCTGAAATGGCAACTGATGATACAGTGCGGTAATTGTGAGGATCGCAGCGTCAATTTGGCCGGTAAATAATCTCGGCAATAAGCACTGCTGTGCCGATGAGCTAATAGCGGTTTAATTAGGTGCATGGGCAAGAGACGATGACGCCATTTGCACAATCCGGATGATCAATTGATCATGAGTAGAATGATCTGAAGAAGTAAACGTGGCCCAAATCAAAGGCCGTCGATCGTCTGCACGTGTGGCGGAACCTGATGAAAAAATATATGTAGTATTTTGTTGGCGGATAAGGATGCACAAAAGAAGATGCATCATCTTGTGTGAATATCAGATCGATTGTTACGTGGGGCTTAATTAGTGGGTGTCCGCCGGTGCATCGACCGACCGACGACGCGGCTTCCCATGTCCCAGGACAGCTACATCCATGTCACCGACCGTAATGAAGAAACGTCGTCGGCTCATCAGCTGGACACCGACCATTCTCTGCTGTCACGACATCATCTCCACGTCTGCTCTACGCTCTACAGTCGGTGCTGGGCCTTTCTTTTACATATATTATACAGTAATAATACAGCTACGTACATAATAAGAAAAGGGAAAAGAAGCAACTCTGTGCATCGCAACCACAGGCATCTCAGCTTAACTTGCAAATGTCAGGAGTGACAGGCAGAACAGCGTCGTCAAATCAAAACTAGATCGGCCGATGGTTTCGTCCGCACCGCGTACTGGAAGACTCTTTTATTCATAATCCTCTTTGCTAGCAACTACAAGCTTCTAGTATCGACCATAAACCTCTATATCACTTGAGTACATACAACAGAAGCACGTCCGAGACATCTTCAATCATCTGGCAACCCATATGTCCATAAATATATGCCATTCCCAGACTTGCATCGTCGTATCTGCAGTATTGGATGGCTCTTGCGTCTTTACTTACTCTATCAACCGACCTGCATCAAAGCCGTGTCAGCATCAACCATGAACTCCCCAACTACTGCACGTCTATAGTTCATCTGGTCAAACTATCCAATGTTGGATTGTAAATACCAGATGATCGTGCAGTTATTAACATGATAGTATACTCTTTTAAGGTTTACGCGGCCTTGTATTACTGGGGATTTGCAGCAATTTCCCTCTTGGGCACACCTACTTATAAATGTCCAAAATCTCACCTTCCCATATGTAGTATTCAACATGTACAAGCATGACAAATTGTATTCGTTGTTCCCAAGACCCAAGGAACCAAATCCACAAGAGGATATAATGAATATATATAGCCTGTTCATGCGTAGAGAAGTCAGCAAGCAAGTAGGAGCATGAAAATGCAAAGAGTGTCAGTTCATATGGCACAAGAGGCAAGAACAGGAACGAGTCCACAGCTAACTACAAAAAGGGAAAAACTATCGCCCAATGCAAATGAATCATGACGCATGCAGCTTTGAAGAACCTAAACCGTAGGAGGTGGTATTTACCGCATATGTGAAGCACCTTATCAAAGTTTCAAAACTTCGACCTATGTTCACAGAAATACTGGATTTTCTAAAGGTCAACTTCCATCAGTATACTTAACTACTATCATTTTATTGGTCTTGTGATATTGTATAGTGATGAGGCATGGAGGCCGAATTCACAATCTTATGAGGAAAGGATGTATGATGAAACCATATTTGCCTAGGGGAAATTGAATTTGATCAGTGAAGTGAAGATGTACCTCATGAAGCATACTATATGCTGAAGTTAGCTGCCTCACAAACTTTAGCTGACAAACTGGAACCAATATCATACCTACTGTTGCACTGAATTAGCATTGAAGGCCACACCTGTATTTTCAGAGAAATATTACAGCATACTTGACAAAGAAGCAGGAAACAGATATTAATTTAGTGTGGACCAAATGAAATCAAATAAGTACATCGAAAATTACAAGTTCCATACATGGCTTGGGATGATGCCCATTTGATGCTCAGATATCAGGTCATATGTCTTCAGCAAGGATCAGACATAATTTGCATGCACTATAACCAGGATTATCTTGTTCCACTAGCCCTGACCCCTGAAAATCCTATATAAAGTTTCGTTTGCAGGATCTGCTAAGATACAAATGCTTTAGAATCACAATTAGATGTATGATGTTTACATGAGAAAAGGTAGCACAGAGCCCAAATTTCAGAAGGTTAAAAAGAGTATTACCTTGTCCCTTGCTACCTTGGTGTGTCTGCCTTGGTCTGGTTTAGAAGGTGCAAGTGCTGTGCAGGCATCAAACTGAGGTGTTCAGCAAATCCATGTTCAACAATGCACTCAATGAGCTTAGATCCATTAAAAAAGCTAGGACCTTCCAGCTCTGTTGGTAGGTGCATGGAGGCAGCACAGGCAGGAAATTATCTAGAGGCTGAAGCTCTCCAAAAGCTTAGTTGTTCTTCAATTTAAGCACTGTTATCAGCCTCTCTGAAACATCTCTATCGAGAATGATACCATTCTCCATCATATATTCTCATACCTCATAAGCCAGTGAAGCTTTCCCTTCATCCAGAAGACCACTGATCATATATTTGAATGTCAAGCTATCTGGTTCTACCTCCCTTGTCCTCATTTCCTTGAAAAGGTCAAGGGCCTCAATTGCTCTCGAGTTTTTTCCAAGCCAGTATATAAGTGTGTTAAAAGTTACTGTATCAGGTGATACTTCTTTCTGAATCATCTGACAGAATATTTTCTGAGCATGTTTGAAATGACCAACCTTACACAAGTTATGGAGCATAATATTGTACACATTAACATTAGGAACAATATTAGTGCTTAGCATCTGCTCGAAAAGCTCTTCAGCTAGATTGTAGTAATTTTCACTGAAAAGACCATTAATAAGAGTTCCATATGTCACAGTGTTAGCTTGAATTCCCTTGTAACCCATTTCCTTGAATAGCTTCAATGCAGAATTTACCTTGTTTGCCTTGCAAAATGCATCGATGAGTATGTTGCAGGATATAATGTCACAGAACCCACCAGCTTCCATATGATCAGAGACGAAAGCAAATGCCTTGTCCAATCGATGAGCTTTGCATAGCCCTTTTAACAATATATTATAGCTGTACCTGTCAGGATTTATCCCGCTAGTCTCCATCTTTCTTATCAAAATTTCAGCCTTCTCTGTCATACCTATATTGCAGTAATGGTTTAGAAGGATATTGTATGTGACAACATCTGGTACACAACCGTTTCTCCGCATGAAGGACACAATTTCGTAGGCTTTACAGCTCTCCAGAAACCACTTATTAGGGCGTTGTAAATCGAAACATCCAGTTCTATATCCAGACTTACCATCCTCAATGCTAATTCAAAAGCCTCATCAACTTTGTGATTCTTGCACAAACCAAATATCAATGTGCCACAAGCCACAACATCAGGTTTAAGTCCTCTCCTCACCATTTCTTCCCAAAGCCTGACTGCTTCTGATAACCTCCCATTATCACATAAACAGCCAACAACCGTTGTGTAAGTGACAACATTTGGACTGGTTCCTTTCATCCCCATCTTCTCTACTATCTGTAAAGCATCATATAGCCTACTTTGACCACACAAATAATGAATGTATATGTTACATGCCCAAATATCAGGGAAACAACCAAATTTATCCATGTCAGCAAGAAGATCTTCTACAAGCTCAATCCTGTTTGACACAGTGAAGAAATCCACCTTGAGTAAGTGAATGGAGTTAAACAAAAACCTTTTGCCAGCGCCATGCTGTAATACTTGTCCACCGAATCGAAGCAACAATTCTTAACCAGAACACCTATGAACCTGTTGTATTCGACACCGAACTCACGGCAACCAGATGTGACCATATCATCAAACATCTCTATGACGGAATCAAGCTTGCCAGCTCGGACATAGCCAGACAAAATCCGATAGAGAGAGCGATGGAATATCACCCCTTGGCTCCTCACTGTTCCCAGGAACTCCGAAAGCAGAGCAAAATTGTCATGTACAAAAAGCAAGCTTATGATGTACGCTATAGAAAATTGGTTATGATCAAATCCAGGGCGTGACTCTGCCCACCAGTAAAACCGAACTGCCATCTCCGAGTCGGACAGGCCCCGGAGCACCCTGTTGACGATGAAAGGATCCAGCTCGACATGGAGCCCCTCCAGCTCCAGCTCCACCGACTCAGACCACCTCCCACATTCCAGCGCTCGCATGATAACACCAGTAGTGTCCGTGCGCGCCGGCCGAAAAAGCTCAGACAGCCGCCATTGAGCCCCTGTAGTGGCATTGTCGCCGCCTGCGCTGAAGCTCGCCTGCCTCGACGAAACGAACCACCAAACAGAGTGGATCAGACACAGCCTGGTGGTAATCAGAGACGACCCAGATGGCCGTGTGGCCAAGAACATAACAGATTTGCCTCAGGGGAGTTGTGTCGAACACCTGGCCGACAGTCAGTCAGACGTCGGCCGCAGGGAAGGCAAACGAGCGGATGCAACGCCACTTGAGCGGCCCACCGGAGCTAAATATGAGGAGGTAGACGGCAGCCGCCGGATTTGAGCAGCGAGATGAAAGGTGGGCGCGGATGCGCAGCGCAGGTCACTGGAGTAGAGGGAGAAGTGAGGAGAAAGATGAGATGCAGGAGGGAACGGCAGAGTGAAAAATGCAGGAGCACGAGGAATGAGGCGGAGGGAGATGACGGGGGAGACGGGGAGCGGGAGGTCGGCCGGCGGGAAGACGGCGGGCGGCGGAGGAGGCGGGCGACGAGCGAGACTGCGAGAGAGAGGAAGAACGTCATGGGCCCGCGTGATCGAGGTGGAGGCCCATGTTGCATTTGGTTTTTACCACCTCGTTTATTTCTAACATTTTAAATTTCAAAAACATAGTTATAAAAAATTAAAATATTTTGATAACATGGAGATCATATTTACAAACAATTTCTTATGAAAATAAATTCCAAACTGAATCTATGGGATGAGAGAACAGAACAAAACTGAATTCTCGTAATACAAGCACTACTTATAATTGTTTTTAAAAAATAAAATTTGTTTCAGCTTATATATTGCATTTAAACTTGCATGTTTTGGAGTGATATAGCATGCAATAACATATATTTTCTAAATTTTTGAGAATTTTCCATGACTATTTACATTGTTGGTGCATTGTCAAAATTCCGTATGGATGAATTCCCTTGTCCCTCTCCCTCCACGTCGCCGGCCGGCGGATTCCGAGACGGAGAGTCCGGCGCATTGGCCGCGACCACCATGGATGCCTCGGCAACAATTTCCTTGCTACGTTGCGGCTGTCAACTAGTGCCCGTCTCTTTCCAACTTTGAGTTTGATGGAATTACTGGATTATGCCTACCCTAATCAATTAACCTTCCCTGTTTCCATGTCTGCTGCAATTAAAAGTGCATAAGTAGCCAGTAATTCCATAATCATAATCAGGTGTACTGCTACTACGTGCTCATGCATGCATCTTAATTTGCATTAATTGGTCGGCGTCAACGCAAGCCACCCCTGTTCTAATCAGTCTCTGCTTAACTAGCCAGTGCATTGGTGCAAGAATTGGAAGATAAGCCCCCTTGTTTCATACCACCTTTTAACATTTGCATCTCAAATCTGCCCCAGCAACTTGTCAACTTGCAACTGCATGCTTGGCTTGACCATGCAACAACAGGAAGCTGCGCTGGTTGGTTTCATGGCACACAACACCATGCACTTCACTGTCTGCACAGCCATGGAGTTACTACAAGTCATAACAACGAATATAATTGATCCGATGCTTTCTGCCTCCACTGACGATACCAGAAGAAACCTAGCCACCGACGACTCGTTGTCGACTAGGACCATCTGCAACTTCAGTCTTCAGACTTGGTGAATTACTGCTTGTAACTGTCTAGTGTGTTCTTGTGTACTTCACCCAGAGAACTAGCTCAGTGATCATGTAAGGCATCGTACGGATGATTCAGAGCATCTTAGCCATTAGAGATTCAGAAAAAATATTTTTTTCACCCAACAGATTCAGAAAAATAATATATCCTTAAGAATTAAGATTATCATGGATGCATGAATGCACGGCGCATGATTCAGAAACCAGAAAGAAAACAAAGCAGTAGGCAGTCAGGATTCGCGCTTTCTTGTTGCCGGAGGAGGAGACAGCAGCAAAGCACGAGGACACGCGCTTGTCTAATCCGATTCGGTTTTACACTATTGTTCTAGCCACGTCGTCGTCGTAGTACTAGTACATCAATCACTGGAGTGTCTGGTTGTTTTGCTTTGCACAATCTCACATGCCGTACATCCATGCATTCCCTAGTTCACCCAGACATCCAGTGCAATTTTACCCCGGTATAACTGGCAATGTTTACCGACAAAGATCCTTCTTTTTGTTTCAAATCCTGCATACACGCAGAGGATACTGCATGATTACGATGAGAAGATTGAACTCGACTAGTCGGAACAGGCAACGATTGCGGCAGCTTCTAGAATCTCCCCGGCATGTCGACAACGCATGCTTGCCAGAATAATAATGCTCATGTCTGCTTGGGTCAGAGAAGCTCTGCACCTGATGATGAACTGGTTAGTGATCCATGATCGATCAGTTTGTTTAAATTGTCAGCTCTTTCAGCTCGTTGCATCCATCCACTGTCGGACTTGACTGCAGCAATAGAACAGCAGTCGGGATGGGATGTGACACATCTGGTCAGAGCATGCATCTCCCGTTCCTCGATATGTTCTTGCCTCTCGATTTGTTCCTCTCCAACCCACTAAAACTACGACTTCATTAATTTCTCGATCAAGTGTTCTACTGGCCTTGCTACCAGTTGTAGTGTAGTGCATGGGCTGAAGAACTAATTTTACTGCTGACAAACTGATCCACCACCCTTAGGTCAAATTCGTCACCTGGTCAAACTAATTCTTTCACCGTTGAGATCTGTCCAAAGTGGAATGCTCCATCTGAAGACTTGTTTCAGGTTTCAACGCATGGTCTCAAACCCTTACCACTGCAACTATGTTTTCTCCTGCATCTAGAATCAGGATTACTCCAGTTCACAGCATGGTCACTGCTGTCAGTCTGATAGCAAAGATCGTAGTCTCTGCTCATTCTTCTCCACAAGTACTATCTTAGTGTCAGCCAAATACCACTCCACTGAGGCACTGATCATGCTGCTAATTCATGTGGTGAAGTCAATCGGTTTCTTCTAGAAGATGATGCGGATCCTAACACTACATGTCATTGTCTTCAAGAGAGGTTCAGGTAACTTGTTTCATAAACTTACAATTTTTTAAAAAAAATGTATAAGATTTACAAAATATTTGTTTTAAAATTATTTATTAACCTTTTAGTATTAAATTTATTAGTTTGAGACCTTAAATAATTGTCATAAACCTCCCCTTCATGCTATGTCGTCTGTACGACATCACTCACCTAACTTGCACATCACACAGCTACACAAGTCAAGGCCTTGTCCTGAAATGCTGTACTAAATTATGAGAAAGCAGTCTCATATCATGCAGCCGGTAGCATTTGTCTCCATGAGAACAAATGTCCTGCCTCTTGCATCGATCAGCGTCACATAATTTTGTCTCGGCCAAGTTTGACTCGCTTGCAATGCATTGGACTGCACTTTGGTGTCTGCCATCGTTTGTCTGAATTCAGTTGTCATCAGTGATCAGCCTAGTCACCTGGTCGAGGGCTGCGTCGGATTGGTGCTTGTTGCCTAGTATTATACTGTGCTGGACATGTGTCAGGAACCATCTAGAGAGAGATTAGTGAAGAATTAATAAGAAACTTAAGAGCCAAATTAGCATGACTATAAAAATAGGGGAATACATATTGTATCACTTGAACAAGAAAGAAGGAAGAAACAGACCGGCGGCTCATGCTTGGGGGTTTCAAGCTGAGATTTTATTTTCATTTTCTGTTCTACTGTGAATTCTTGTGTTCTTGATCTGGATCGCTAACAACATGACTCTTGCGGTGTTGTATCTACGCACATTTGAACATAGAAGGGTCTAAAGATTTTAAAGCAATTTCGGTCAAAGACGCTTCAACTTGGAAGCAGACCAGTGTTACTTACTTCAATCGCCCATCATTTTCAGGCCGCGGTAATGGCGCTACTCAGATATCTCATATCTGGAACAAGTTGGTAGCTCACTACCATTGCAATTTGGTGTCTCAACAATTAAAAAGCTGACTAGTGTCTTCATGTGTTGTCCAGTACAACCTTGGTTCCTGACATGGTTCATTGTTTCAGTGAAATCGTAGTAGAAGAAAAAATTTATGGTACCTCTAAAGATATATAGACCGTCTAATCTATTTCATTCAACGGTTTAGATTTAATTAGGGTGATCTATTACCTCCTATGAGCTAATAGGTCACATAGGAGGTAATAGGTCACATCTCCTTCCATTCCAGTTCGTATACATGCATAATTTTTTTATTCGGCTGCTAAATCATGCACATGAATATGATGCGGTTGCTATCCTTCCTTTTTTGTTGCGCATGCATGCAGTCCATTCCATTTTTACCATGTAATATATATCATGTGCCTTCCGTTTAGCTGTTCGCGTAATCAGAGCCAAATCGTGCGCATTGCATGCAGAATCCAACCTTCTGTTTGTGCTGTTCGGAGAAAAATCCTGTGGCCCACAAAATATAAAGGTTTCTAAAATTCTAAAAGCATCAACTAGTCTCTAGCTAAATAGAAGAGTCATGGACCTGGGAATCACATGTTGCAGGTTTGATCCCCAAAGACATGGTTTTTATTTTTTTGGCAAGTTGCGGAAGGAAACAAGGCAACTGCCAGACTGGTGCGCACGGGAGGAGAGAGATAGCGGGTAACGACCGAGTGTATTCGGTAAAAGGAAAAATAATTGATTTTATTTTAGTTAATTCAATAAAATCAAGGGCTAAGATTTATCTTAGCTCTTACCCTAAGGAGGTAAGAGTTATTTTAGTTAATTCAATAAAATCCCTAGTAGAAACCAGACACTGTCAGAAAAAGAGTTCTTTCACATAGCAACAGGAACCCTGATTTGTTGGTTCTGAATCTGAGCCATCATCTTGATTGTGCCACTTGTTGTTCAGAGAAGAGTCCCCGTTTGTAATGACCATGGATGGCGTGGAAACCACTAATATCTAATGATAGGGAATGGAGTAAGATGCTAGTAAAACTACTGATACATGCTGCTAGTTGTTGGTGCCCTATCAACTTCATAACCATCATTGGTGGTCACACTCTTATCCCTTCTTAACTTTGGTAATCACCAATCGTGCAGACAGGAGGATGATGAAATTCCACATGAAGATAATTTACTAGTACCTTTCACCACTAAGCAACAGAGCGGTGGTATACATATATGTACATGGATCGAGATGGGTACTTTTCATCTGGGTGAACTGAACAATCTACACATGCATGGTTGGGCTTCTTTTTGTCGTCGTTTCACTTGGAAGGATACAGCAATTGGAGAAGTAATGGATATTTTCAGTTGATGGCTGAAGCCTGAATAATTCACCAAGTGGCAATTAGTGCAAGATCGACATCCACTGCAAGTGCGCCGATTTAATATTCCTCACTCAATTAGTAGCAGTTCTCCTGCCGTTTCTTCAAAAAAAAAAAAAATTCAGTTCAACACTTCAAATGGCAAATGATTTCTTTAGTTGTACTCGACAATAAACAGCTGGGTAAGTGGGTAGTACTTGTTAAGCTTCGCCGCAATTAGCATGGCTTTTCAGACACAGTGCAAGCCACTATAATAATTGTGATGCTTGTCAGGTAGTGCTAAAACTTTTTGCTAAAGGAGATTAATTAGTTTGCTTTTGGTTTAACCAGAATAAGGAATCCCAATCATGTAGGCTTAAGTTCTTCATTTCGTGCAACAAGAGTAACTAAGATGCTTACATCCAAAGTTAGACTGATATATTTCAATCACATGTCTCAAAACCTTTGTTTATGTAAATCCTGATTAGCCTTCTTGTAGAAGCCTTAGTTTTCTTTAGCATGGAAACTCTACAAGAAGGAGTGAAATGAAAAGGAGGAACAGGATGTTTCTTGCAAAATTTTGTAAAGCTAGCATGACAAGGACCAAGTAGAAACAAATAGCAAAGAACCGAATTCCTATTCTCTGCAGTTCCAGACTTCCGTTCCAATCTTTTTAGCTGAGTTGCTGCACTTCTGATGATTCTGTCACACTGCACAAAGAATAGGACGTATTCAGTTCTGTTGTTTGGAGTGACCAAGCAGGAATCAACTTCAGCATGTAACTATGGAGCATATTATGTGCGGAAGTTGCTAGTAAGTTTCAGCAAAGTAGCAGAAAAAATATATCGGTACTAATCCTTCGCTGTCATGTCTTTGCCTGTTCCTTTCACTTCAACGATCGAAGTAGCATAAACAAACTGGGATCGATCCATCAAGATAAAAGTCTTCTTTACTTTCACTCAAAACGAAACAAGAACAGAACAAGATAAAAAATGTAGTCACTGGAGAACACATTGTCATGGTTAGTGCTAACTGCTAATCATGTCGGACACGTTTGCTGATGCTTTAAGGGACATATTCTTGAGCCTGTCCTAAAACATGGTACAAGTTTCTTTCATCAACCAGTTTTGTTAAGCTTCCAACCTCGTGTATCAGACGCTGGCCTTCCTAAATGCAGATTAGTGTCCAAAAAGGTTTAGATCTTGTATTGCTATAAGTACATTTTTTTGCAAGGAATAGTCGTACTATCCTTGCTCATTGCAAAATTATCAATTATCATGTCAGTTTACAAAGATCAACAGCTCATCTCAACTCCGCCTTTTGCGATCTCGATCCATCTTGCAGAGCAGCCTCCAGAATTGGAACACGTAAACGCGGCGCCGGAGTTCATCTGAAACAAGTTACCTGAACCTCTCTTGCAGCTATCTTTTCAGCACCTTTTTTGGTTCTTTCTCGAATGAAACTGGGCTGTTTGGATTGGAGCCTACAAACACTGACCCACAAGGTACCACAAGTGCTTCAGCGATCAAACACCGAAAAGAAAAGGGAAAGAAACACAAGCTTTGCACAAGCAAACCCCGCTTTCCCACTCGCTAAACTCGTGATGTGTCCCCCACTTCTCATCAGACATGTACTAGTCTACAATAACATTATCATGGCATTGCAGCGGCAACGAAAAGTGCAGGCTTGTACGATCGAGCACTTGCAGATTAGTTATTTATCAGTTTACTTGCTCATCGCCGACTCGATCCATCCATGATCCAATCCATCGTGGCTTAGCACGTACGTACGCGGATTTAGACAACGTGCTGCATGACGCTACTACCATCTGAAAAGAAAGCTAGTGGAAAAGAAAACATGTACTGTTCGTGTTTAATTTTGCCATCTTGTCAATGGAACAAGACTACTCTTTCATTAATCACATTCTGATCACACTGTTCTTAAGTTTTATAATTGGGAGTCATGAACTCTCATGTTTTAAAGCCGCTCCAATTTCTGAAACATTTTTCGTTCTGATAACCCGTCAGTTTAATCTGATACACACATGCTTGTGTTAATTTCTTCAGGGTTCGTTGAGCAAGCAATTAGTAGCACGACATTGCAAACATGTACCATACTGGCACACAAAAAACTATTATATCTGAGATTCCCATAATAACCTACCTCGAAAATACAAAGCATATATGGGTTGAATAGTACAGTGTTGTTGATACGGTCAACTCGAATATACGCGTATGTTAATCCACATCATAGTTTTTTTAAAAAACAACGAATTCAGAGAATAATTTGACCTTTTTGAGCAAGCAAACAGATTGCATATGCATGAACAGGAAGAGCTCTATTAATCTAGCTAGCTAGCTTGGCGATGGATGCGAGACCACGTCACTCGATTGGTTGGATCCAATACTGGGGACGGATCCAGCTCAGGGTGATTAAGCAGCTAAAATTCTAAAACACAGAACCCCAGGGCCCGTTCGGATGAGATGAATTTTAAACGGTATAAATCTAAAAAATTCTATAAAAGTAGTGAAAAATATTTTAAAACTATTTATTAGATGTTAATATTAAATTCATTTGTTCGAATCCTAAGGCTGTTTGATAAAAAAGTATATCGGATTATCTCTCTAGTGTCTGTCTGTCACGCACAACCTCAGAGAGAGAGAGAGAGAGGAGGGGAGACCAGAGTCTGCGAGTTTGACAAAAATGGGCACCCTAGCTGAAAATTATTCAATCCAAACACTGCTGCTTACTCAAATTTCAACGCACGGTGTGGAACCTGACCATACCCTGCTGTACTGTATTCGTATACCGGATTGTTTTTGGTTATAGAATCACCAAGTTGGTAATTAATTTGGTTATTGTTGCACAGCCGAAATTGGCACGCAAAGATTCTGACATCAGTAGTTCCAGCAGTTGACTGATCGCTCATAATTGAGTGACAAAATGCACACTGATTGTGTATAGTACTAGTTATTCTCAGTAGCATATTGACAAACCTGCTAGGTGATGGATGTTGTATTCGTTTCAACTCTCAGCAGCACACTGCTCTGAAAATCTGAGCTAACTGACAGCCCCAATCCCCCTCATCCACAAAAATCTTTACTAATAGGCAAATTTTACGCACCAAAAATATTATTAACCGTCTATTTGTTTTGATCTAATGGCTAAGATTAAAGATGGTGACCTATTACCTCCTAGAAGATAATAGGTCATCCTTGATTTTTCTGTCGCGGACTTTCTAATTTTCTGCGATGACTTTCTAATTATTTGCTGGTCACCAAGTATTTTTAATTTTAGTTTATTTTTATCCTAACTAAAATCAATAATCTAGATTAAACTTAAGTATTATTTTTTAGGAGGTAATGGATGTACCGTAACAGAGCTCTAGTAATATTGCAAATCTAACAAAGAAATCTATGGCCATATGTTGTAGTGATGATGCAGAGAAAACGGAGTTTTTCTGAAGCAACAAATCAATAGATACAATTGCACATGAAGTTGAAGCGTAAGCTAGAATGAAGCTGATTTGTTTTATATGAGACAGAGAGTAAAGTAGGAGCAGTAGCATTGGGGCATTGCAATTGTTGGGCAGGGAAGTTGGTAGGACGAGTCAGAGCGGGCGTCAAACTTGACGTGTGCGGCCGGATTAGCATCGATGTTAATGTGGTGCTCTAATTCCAAAAGATAATTAAACTAATCAGTCAGTCGGGCCGCATGGCAATCCCCCGTTGCTTTTGGCTTTTGGAATCGATCAGCTGCTGGCTGCTTAATTGCAATCGATTAGTTTGCGAGCTTCTTGTTTCCAAGTCCACGGCGCCGCACAGGCACAAACCAATCCATGTCTCTCTCTCTGCTCATCGTCGCTATAAAAGGGCAAGCCCAAGCCGGGCTCTCCCGCCCATTTCGTCATCACACCATCCAATCTACCACTTGCTGCTCTTGTATCATCCAATCCGAGGTTTACTGGGTCGATCTGATCGATTCGATTGTCCAGTGAGTGAGCTAAGCTAGTAGTAGTGGTGGAGATGATGGCGGCGGCGCATGAGCCACGGGAGCTGAGCAGCGAGGAGGAGGCGGTGGCGGGGGACGAAGTCCGGCGCGGGCCGTGGACGGTGGAGGAGGACCTGCTGCTCGTCAACTACATCGCCGCGCACGGCGAGGGCCGCTGGAACGCGCTCGCGCGCTGCGCAGGTAAATTAAAGATTCAATCTTTTCTTCGGAATCCCTTCTCTTCTTCTTCTTAGTAGCAGATTGAATATTTGGAACCAACGAGATATATGAATGAATAATTCAGTATTATTGATTAATGGGCGTGGGTGCAGGGCTGAAGCGGACGGGGAAGAGCTGCCGCCTGCGGTGGCTGAACTACCTGCGGCCGGACGTCCGGCGAGGAAACATGACGGCGCAGGAGCAGCTGCTCATACTGGAGCTGCACGCGCGGTGGGGGAACCGGTGGTCCAAGATCGCGCAGCACCTCCCCGGCCGCACCGACAACGAGATCAAGAACTACTGGCGCACCCGCGTCCAGAAGCACGCCAAGCACCTCAACTGCGACGTCAACAGCCAGCAGTTCAAGGACCTCATGCGCTACCTCTGGATGCCCCGCCTCCTCGAGCGCATCCGCTCCGACGACGCCGACCTCCTCTCCGCCAG